>VXAA01003686.1:1465044-1493871 GCA_013399115.1 Anseranas semipalmata | reverse complement strand
GATTCTGTGATTCTGTGATTCTGTGATTCAAAGCTCTGGCTTGGCAAATATGTAGATGACGCTAAAATTGGCCCAAGAGGTGACTGAGTGTCATAGTTTGCAGAGAGACATGTGAAGGTATGAAAGAGCATGACTGTCTGTCGGTGAAATTTATGTGAATTGCTTGAGTCTTACTTGTAGAGCTGTGCCCTCACTCCTCCCTCATTTACACCCATTGGATACATGTTTTGCTTTGCTGAGCTTGTGGGCACTGGTGGTCCCTAGCTCCACACTCAAGAAAACATTTTGGTATACAGAGAATTGGGAATGTTTTATTTCAGTGTTTTAGCCTGAATATGGAGATAGAGCTCAGTGTTATAACTAACAGCATATAGATATATCCTCACCTGGTTAAACACCGTGCATAAGAAGGGAATATCTGATAACTGGGAATGTAGCTTGGAAAAAGCAGGAGCCTGCCTGGAGGATGAGTGCTACAGCAGCCCCATTCATGCAGCAGCTCCTAGCAGTGCTTCTGGTACAAAGGTTTATTTTCCATGGTGTATAACTTGGCAAAAACAATTCACCCCACACTCAGACTTGGCATTCAAGATCTCAATCTGTATGCAAACGTTTTATAGATCTAAAAAAAAAAAAAAGAGTGCTGTTTCTAAATTGCGGGAAAAAATAGAAATAAAAGATGGTTTCCTGCTTGCCTTTTGCTGCTCCCTGCCCTTCTCCCACTGCGACCTCATTCACAGGGAGCCCTGTGCCAGCAGCCCCTCTGCCTGCAGGGAGCTGCCTGCTGGAGAGGAGCCTGCGTGTCCTCAGCCCGTCTGGAGCTTGGGTGTCCCAGAGTGGGCTCGTTATTAAAACACTGCTCAGTATTAAAACAGGGACCAGTAGCGAGATTTGGCTTTAGTTCTAAATTCAGGTTCTTGTACTTTCTCAGAGTTCGGGGTGGTCAAACCTGAGGTTTTGGGTTGAATCCAACTCAATAAAAAGTGCTATGTTTTATTTTGCAGTTGGCAAACTGCTACATGCGCTTATGCTCCTTCAGTATGCTGAGGCTTTAAAAAAGATAAAATCCTTCATGTCACTAGATTTTATAATGTAGGTTTTTTCCTGAAAAGCTTGCAGAATTTTAGGCTATATTTTCAAAAAAGCCACTAAAACCATTCCAGCAGTATTTTGCATGTAAAACATTGGTTGCATTGGAATAGTTTAGATGTGTAAAATCAGGCATGAGCACCCACTGGCATGTGGGACCCATGCGCCGCACACAGCCCCAGGCTCCCCGCCCCACCGCAGGTTAGCTTTCCAAATGGCATTTTCTCAGCAGAGCAAACCTGCGAGCTCGGAAACCTCTTTAAGCCCCAGCGCTTGTCAAGGCTCATGCAGGTGCTTGGTCGTGAGCTCCGTTCACCCCTGAGCAGCCTGCGGTTACACCTCCAGCTCCTGGTGTGGCGGGGAGGGTTGTCGGCGGCAGCGGTGCAGCGGGAAGGTCCGCCAGCAAGGAGCGCGCTGCAGCGGCGCGTTCGAGCTGCCGACGCCTGCCCCCATGCTCTGGCAGCAGTGTTTGCTTCTGCAAAATGCTGCTTGTGCAGGCCTGGCCTCCAAGGTTGACCACGTAATTTGCAGAAGTGCTTTAAAGCATCGTTGGGGTCCAACAGCTAAAAACCATCTGTTTCTGCAGGTAGCTTGGGTATGTTCACAGTGCCCTTCGTGGGAAGTACTCCGGCACTGTTGGCATTTTCTAGGTATTACTGTCCCCATTTGATCACGGTTTTAAGATGAAGGCAAAAAGAAGGGAAGGCAGCACGATGCATGGGGTTAATTGGTGTGAGTTGTTCCCTTCCCCAGCACTGCCCACACTGAATGTCAGTGCACGCCCGGCTGCTTCGCTGGATCGGGCCGAGGGGCTGTGCCGGCACCCAGGGCTCCCCGGGGACGCTCGGGTGCCTCCCACGGCTCCGCTCCTTCCCTCGGCCGCCTTTATGTGCCCGGCATAAATCCTGGTTGCTCGGCTTTGTGTCTGGGGCCGGCAGCGGCGGCTGCTCCCAGGCGAGGTGCAGCACCGAGGCTGCGGGGACTGCGGGAGGGGGAAGGCGTGCGTGCATGGATATGTATAGGTATAAATACAGTAATGTAAAATATATGCACCCCCAAGCACGCGCGCACACAGAGGGAGATTTTTAACTCCAAATTGTTGGGCTTTAATAGATTTAAATCAGGCTCTTAACACTATTTTAACATATTTTTTTCCTGTGTTTAGTAACAACAGTCATCTTAAATTGTAGTGGCACATCGCCAGAGGGAAGAGAGGTGTTAATGAGACTCACTATAAATGGAAGGAGCGCGGGAGTGACAGTTTCGCGGAGCACTGTTGGCATCGGATCGAAGAGACAGGTGGTGGCACAGGGCTGACCGATCACCTCAGATAATGATGAAAGAGGAGTGACAGGGGTGAAAGATTCAAGGACCACTGAAGAAGCGAGCGGGGAGCGGGGGCCGCCCGCCAGCCCCGGCAGGCACGGCCGATCCCCAGCACGCCGCGCACCGGTGAAATATGAGAGGGACTGATAAGGGGGAAGCAGGGTATTATCGATATCAGATGTGGAAATGAGTGGACTTAGTAACCTATCTACCATGTGGAGTAAGTATTTACGGTTTCCAGGACCAGAATCAATCAGGTTTGAAATTCATTCTTATTTGGCAGAGGAAATGTGCACTTAACCTTTCCATTCGGGGTCTGCTGATGAATATTGACCTAGAAAAATATCCCAAAGGTGTTCAGTCCAACAAAAAGTTATTTAATAATTTCGTAAAGGATTGCCGTGCCACAGGGACGAAATATTTACATCGGAAATCCTAAGTTTAGATGGGTGCCGGACCGGGGTGCGGATGATTGCTGCACGGAGAGCCCTCCAACCTCTCATCGAGCAGCCATAAATCAGGGGGATGGAGGAGTTCAGACAGAGCAAATTCTGGCGACAGACACGTGATGGACTCACGGGGGAGAAAATGAAAATTCATTCCCTGACAACCTGCTACAGGCTGCAGGTAGGGCGAGGGGAGAAGCTAAATAGATGTGGATCAGCGGCGAGGATGGCAGCCCCCATCGTATGGAAATGCACGGGTAGGGGAGGTGAAACCCGAAGCTGCACAAAATGCTAAAACGTCAGAGCGGCTGAATCACCTGAGCAAAGATTATATAAAAATGTAAATTGCCTGTTCCTGACCCAATCGCATTTAAAAATGAAGGGACAAAGAGTGACAGGAAAGGTGCTATTATTACAGATTCAGGGCGATGCACAGTCACTGCTCGGATTCCTCTTTGGCAGCGGCTGGGAGGCGAGCTCAGACACTGCGAATAATTTTCCTGCAAGTGCCCTCTTCTATTTATACACGCGCGGCGGGCCCCGGCCGGGGGCTTTGGGGATGACAGGAAGCCATCCGGCGGGTTTAACGGGCTTCTGAGCAGGATCCACGCAAATCTGCTCGGTGCAGGGATTTCCGTCCCCGATTTTTTAATCTAGCTCAACTTGCTCAAGATTTTCAATGTGCGGTTAAATATTAAATTCACTTTAAGAAAGATTATTTTATAAAGCTGTTCTCACTTACGCGAGAGTAATGATCTCAATGACGAGCAGGAATTGCTCTGAACGCAGACTGCTTGGCTTTACAAAAGATCTCACTAATGGGCTAGATCAAGTATTGTTATCCCTAAAATTAAATGCCAGTGTTTAAAACTCCATTTTTATAAGAAGAACTTGCCATTAATAATTTTTAAGGCTCTTGATTAAATAACTAAACGTGCATTATTATTGGGTTAATAATTACTTTAGATATGTTCAGATTTTGGTCATTTTCCCTGCATTATTATGGCACAGAGGCAAAATTTCACTCATATATTTGACTTAAATGACAGTCTTTTGGGATTTGCAACAGAAATTATAACTTCTGCTGCAATTTACATGTTAAGTTCTGTAACCCCGTGATAGTTCAGCCATTTGTAAAAGAACAGTAGGTGGCCTAGTGGTCTAATATTCAATGAATAATTTTATCTTACATCAAGCGCAAGGTCCAGTTTAATGTTTCATTACATTAAAATTGCACCGGGTGACATAAACTTTGTAATTAAAAGAGCATAACTTTTCTGAAACACTGTAGACGACTCTTGTGAAAAATCAGCATGTTTAATCAAGCCATTATGTTGTTATAAACCGCGTCTCGTTTTGTGTGCGCAAGGTGGTACCTGTTGAAAACAAGCTGTGTTTATTGTCACTGTCTGCCTATACCGCTTCACGATTTAATTCCTTGGCATGTTGCATCCAGGAAGTCACACCGTGGCACAGTGCCTGGTGGAAAAAATGCAAAAAAAAAAAAAAACCACAGGAAAGAAACAGCGAGGTGCCATCGCGGCCCGGTGCCGACTTCCCTGGGCGCGGTGGTGGGCACATGCCGGTGCGGTTGGGTGTCCCGGGCTGCGCTTGCCTTTGGCAGAGCCCCGCGAGGTGCCAGGGCACCGGCCGGCACAGGCGGAGCGGGGCCAGCAGCGTCCCCTCCTGCGGCGCAGCGGGCGGTGAGCTGCCCGCAGCCCCCGAGACGCTCCGCGTCCCTGGTAGCAGCCCCCGGGGCACATCAATCTCCACCTCGAATTGCTTCTTAATGGCCCGGTAGCTTTCCAAAGGGAGCTGCACCACGGTCTGGTTTTGCATTAGCTTTTATTTGTCTTTCCAGATATTACCATTAGTCATCGTTAGTTATGAGGCAATGGCAGATATCAATTAGAAGATGAAGTATGACCCCAGTCACGTGCTGGTGGTAATGGAGCTGCTGCAGAATTAGCTCCCGGCGGCCTGGCAGCTCCCCGGGCGGGAGGCTCTGTCATCCACCCCCAGCTGGGGGCCTGGGGCTCGCAGCGCCCGGGCGGCTAACTTCGGCTTTGTTGCATCACGTTTTCTTCTGCTTGCTTCGTTGGAATGGGCTGAACCGATGAACTCATCCCAGTTGAACCGGAGCATTTTTGGACTTCATGGACCAAAGGTATGGCATACCCATCTGTACTTAGATCTTTACTCCCTTCCACCGCACATTAATTTCTTTCCCATTTAGAATTAAAATATTTAACTCGTCCACAGGTATACACAAGAGCAGGAGAAGACTGCTGGGGGAAATGCTGGTCCTGGTGCCTGGAGGACACTCCTTAATGCCTCAGGATGGTTTCAGTCATTGCTTCCTAAATCGTGGTCTCTGAGCTGGTGTTCAGAGAGCGCTTTGAAGGGCAGGTAGGTAATGGGAGTTTCATTGCACAGATACGCTTATTGTCATAATAGAAAAAACAGAGTAATTGGAACAGGTTCAGGAGACACTATATATCTCTGTTATCGTGTCACATACAGTTCACTAGATGCAGCATTAATTGATGCATTATATAGCGCTTGTTAAGATACATTACCTAGCTGTTTTTTATTGTTCTTTGAGATAGAGGCTGATGTTTGCCACATATTTTCTGTTGCTATTTTATCCCTGTGAGGACTGAGGCCTAATGATACAAAGGTGGCATGGCATGGAAAGGGAAACAGAAAGCAGATTTTAAATGTGTTGAAGAGATACCTAAAAAAGAAGATAAATGCCTACAGACAAAGGTGGGTTTTGGAAAAGCCACAACACCCATCTCCACTCCCCACCAGCACCTCGCCGCACCTTTGGGCACCAAAAAGCCTTCCCAAGCCCCATCCCCTTTCACTGGCTCTGGGTTCCAAAGAGGGTCGGCTGCAGAGCCCAGAAGCAAACCCAAGGGGCTGGAGCCCCGTAGTGAGCTCCCAGCGGGGCGCAGGGTAGTTCCAGCTCTCCCACACTGCCCAGGCTGAGAGAGAGCCAGCGCGCTGCAAATGTGCTATATGTCCTGAAAATAAAAGCTCGGATTCAAACATGATGTATCTCCTTTGATTTCCATGCAGATACAACAGCAATGAATGTATCTATTATGTCTGGGACTGCTGGAATGTTAATTTTCAAAGTCATTTCTCTCAATCTATAATTATATCTTCTTTGTCAGAAAGTAGGAATTTCTTAGAGCAAAAGGGATTAATCTCCGTCACTGTTTTCAAACAGTTTGAGTTAGGTGGTTTCTGTAAGACTATCATTTCTTTTCTTTTAAGCCAGTTAAATTTTGCCTGAGGCTAACATTTTATACCCAGAGTAAATCTTACTAAAATTAAGAAACAGAACATACAGCTGCCCTTATTCCTGGCCCACAGATGTTACCAAAATCTGATTAAAAGAACCTTAATCTTCTGCTGCACCTTTTCATTAGTGTAATAATCATTTTTTGCCAAATATCTGGCAGAAGAGGGTGGAAAAAAAGTGAAAAATATGAGGTTTTGATGATCAGCATCTTTGAAAAGACTCGTTGAACCTAGTGGGAGAAATGAGGACTTGGGGTAATCCATGTGCTGAAACATTTTTGCTTCTTTTTCTAGAAAATGTGCAATTTGGTCAGGCAGAAAAAATTGAACAGAGCCTTCCAAGCAATAAATCACTGGATTGCTGGTGACATTCATACAATGCGGATATAGTGTTAACTGTATGAGTCAGACAGCCCTTACTGCACTCAGCCTGTTCCTAGGAGGTGACCTTGCCACGGTGTAGTAATCAATCATTCTGGCACAGGACACACTGTTTTTGTTTAATATTACACTATTGGAATATATAGTAAACAAAGTGCAAAGGAAATTTCGAAAGCAAGCACTATATAAGGTGTGCTGTAATATTTTGCAGCCTAAGGAGTGCCAACAGCATGCTCGGCACTGTATGTGTGCCTCCAGATTACTAACTTTAGGCTGTTAGCAGCAGCAAAGCATATGTGACTATACTCAAATACTTCAACTGTCTGCACAGCTCGAGAGGAACAATTCAATGGAAATATGAAGTTAGGATTACAAAAAAGATTTACTACCACAGACACTGCAGTCTAACATTTCTTATTTTGGCACTTTTATACAGCGTATACATCACGATTTTCCCAGCCAAATGACAGAATAGCAACATCCCGAACTGCCTGAAAAAAATTAAGCAAACAAATCTTAATTAACTAGTAAAAATTCTTTTAGTGTACGATAAGCGAAGTGTTACTGCTTATAGCCAAGAGGTTATATTGGATTTCCATGCATGAGTTATACCATGAGCCAGTTAATTCATGAAGTTTGCTGTCAGTGAATAGGGTAAAGGAAGACAAAGGCAAACTCTTCTGAATGAAGGAACGGTAAGTGAAATATATTTGGTTTTTACTGTTTTCACATATAGTAGAGATGAAAGATAATGCAGCGGTAATTGAGTATATAAAACTACCTTGTCAGAGAGGTAGCATTAATGTCGAGGTTGTTCTGGATTTTTGCAAGTGCAAACCACTATGTACATGCTGCAAAGAGGTGAAGAATCAAGTCTGATTTTGTTAGGTATAAATGTGGACATACATCATTTTCTCAATACCACAGCCTGCTTTTATTTTCTTGTGGTCCTGGAGACACTGGTGAGCCATATGATATTGCGATCTGTGACATTGTTTGGGGTAAACAAACACATCCGTGCCCTCCCAAACGCACAAAAGCCAGACTGCATGAAAAGGGAGCAATACCTGAACACACAAAGTTTTAGCCACGGAGTGCACAGGGAGACAGTTGTGGTGACACTTTCAAAGGTGATCCATAGGTTTTCTTCAAAAGGGCTTGGTGCTCTTTCAACTTGAAACAATTGAGAAGCACTGCTCTAAAGTGTCCATCACCAGAAATGAATGGTGCTTTCAAAGCACAGCGCACAGCACCCACCCCTCCTTGGCTGCCCAGGGCACACGGAGATGCCCCTGTCCAAAATGGCCATATTTTCATATTTTTCCATTGAACTTGGGATACGAAACCATTTGGATAATGCGAACATTTTACTCAATTTTTAAGCAGCTCTGAGGGGGTATGATGAGCTTCAGGCAGCGGAACCATGGTCCAGCCCTCAGTGGTCAGTGAGATGGGCAGAGCTGGCCTGGCACCATCAGCAAGGACCAGCCTGCAAGAAGCCCATGTGCTGGTGGACTTTGAGCTTTAGAAGCAGTGCCAACATCTGCAGGTCTGATGGTCTCCATATCATAACTTCTTGTCCCAAACTGCCTCTAAGATGATGCTGATTTGCACTGCCTATGAGTTTTCAAAGCCACATATGCCCAGCAGGACGGAGTTGCAAATAGTTATGGTTATTCCATATCTGAGCATAAATAAAGTTGCAACCTGATATTTCAACCCAGTGCAATGGGTCTATGTTGTACTTTCTTGGGTACCGATCTAGAGCCATTTCTTCCCAAAGCAGTGTAGCACAGGCAGGCTGTGGATGCCTGTGGTGAATTTCGTGACCAGCCCTATCATCTGACCCGCAGAGTGTGAATATGCCATTGTTATAGGTGTGTGCACTTCATCTTGTATTTATTTATTGCTCTTCTGAAGGAGCCAGAATGTCTTGGGCTTGCTAGTGGCTGGATGTTTTCAAGGAGAAAGCTGTGTTGAACCCAGCACATCAGTGTGAGGTGCGTGAAACTGTGCACAAATTCTGGATTCCTTCTTTTTGTCTTGTGTTCATATTTCTGAATTTCAGCCAAATAAGGGGAAAGAAGTATCTAAGTGTTTTCTCAATCTGTCCATGAGCTCATAGGTTTCTTTGGTTTCAATATATATGCAATAGAAAGTAAGAAAACCCAGCCTTCTAGTAAAAGCTGGAGTTTAGGTTTACATGGGTGTACCTGAAAGGAGGACTTGGCATAGTATTAGGAAAAGCACCAAATTAAATACATTTCCCAGGACACTTAATTCAATTCAGCAATATAGTTCTTGGCTACAACATTTTTGTTTATCTGCTATCAGTGCTAAATAACAGGCTGATGTTATTTTCCTGGAGGAAGGTATTGCAGAAATATATGTCAGTTATATTAAAAAATGTATTTTGAAACTTTCAGTATATTAGTTTCAAATAGGTATTGCGGTTCTTTGCAGTAAATATTAAATTGCTGTAAAGATGCTTACTGGTAGATGCTGACTGCTAATGTTCAGCTTCGTGTTGATTTTATCTCAGTTGTTTAATCATTCTACAAATAAATGTATACAGTCAAGACTGTAATGTTTTATGTTATGTGAGCATAAGTTATACATTATTAGCCTTCACATGAAGAATGAGCAGTTATTATAAGATGTTCAACAAAGACTTAAAATAATAAAGTTCTGCTTAAACTTAAACTGCACATGCTTCCTGGGTGAATCAGAACAGGGAAGCCAGAGAAGCGCACAGGTGGGTTTACCTGCATTCAGGGCAAAAACACTGTAAAACTCTGTCCAGGTTCCCTCCCAGAACCACATCACGCAATGCCTCGAATCATTTGGGAACTATCATTCATGCTCCAGTACCGCCATGGCGTCCCACCTCCTATAAGCATAATGGGTGTCAGGGACTGCTTGGACTGGGAAGGATTAAGCTCTCACCCCCCTGCTGTGGGTTCATTTATTGCTTCAGACATTTTCATACCTGGTTCATTTTCGCCCGCTCCGATGAAGTTACGCAGGACGGCCGCAACCGAGAGCTGCTGGCACCATGAGGTGGCTTCGGTCTTGGGGACGCTGCCGGTGCCAACCGGGAGGGGTCAGGGGCATTGAGGTGGGACACCAGAGCCGGCAGCAGCTTGCAGCAAACACACAGGGAGATTGCGATGCTGCTCGAGATCCCAGTGCTAGACATCTTTTGGTAATAGTGTTATTTCCTCGAGAAAATAAAGGGTCACAGCCGCACACCAACGAGATAAAAAATGTTGTGCTGTGCTTTTTTTTTTCCCCTCCCCTGGTTTTGTTTAGCGATTATGTAGAACCTGCTGAAAAGGTGTTTATTTCTGTTTGTAAATTGAATGCACTGGGTGTTTTTCTCCAGCTTTGCCCCAGGCTCTGTTGGATATGTTGATGGAGCTGGAAGCCGAGTCAGACACCAGAGGCGCGTACACACAGGGAATCCGGCTGGAAAACAAAGCTGCGTTTTGTCATTTCATACCCCTCAAAAGTCTCACTCTGTGTGGTGAAAAAGTGAATTAATATACAACAGAAAGAAACATGCAAAAATAAAGAGTGACCAAACTAGAGGCACCAGGGCTGTCCCCAGTGTTGGGCATCGCAGGGCCACCAGCCAGAATTGGCCCCCAAAATGCAGCCCCCATCCTGCATCCCTGCTCCATCCCCACTGCCTCTGCTCACTGCTGATGCCTCCCAAGGCCACCAGTCCTGAATGGTTTTCCTGCATCCACTTTCCACCCCATTTGAGGTAGGTGGGTGGTGGAGAACCAAGCCCTGTTGTGCGCGTGCTGCACATGGACACCTCCACTGCTTTAATTTCACACATATCTATTGCACATACACAAATAAATTCTCCCATACCATTTTATTGAATTTCTAGTAAGTTGGCAGAATAAAGTGATTTTTAACACTTCTCAATTGGATTTATGATTTCTATGTCATCCACCCTGCTTCTGACATTAGGAAATGTTCAACATGAGGGAATCATTCAATGGGTCTTTTAACTACACTATAAAACATTTTAGTCTCCTTTCTTTCAGAAATCCATAAATGGCTAATTTAATCACAGCCTTGCAGCAGAAACCCTCAGTTTCTTCTGCTAATTATGTGGCTGAGTTTTGGTGCTTAAATTATTATGATATGTTGGGGACAGGTAGGCAGCAGACTGTCAGGGCTTGGTCACCAGGTCATGATTTAGTTTCTGAAGCACTAAGGTCACCTGTGCTTGGCTCCTCTCCGTGGGGCATCCAGCATGGCATCCCCAAATGTTGCTTTCAGGAGATCTGGACAAATCTAGGAGCTTCCTGTATTACACTTTTCCAAAGCTGAGATTTTCCAGCTCCCTGGAGTGGGGAGTTGCTCTTCCCCCTACCTGGCCTACTTTGCTTTGCTGACAAATTAGGACCAAGCCAACCACAAAAAAAGCTTTACAAGCCATGTGCACCATGGTGATGACTGAGCCTTCCTTCCTCCAAAGCCTGTCCAGCTGAAGCACATTTGAATTTCAAAGCTACACTGAGCTGGGTGGTGAGAGCAAGCAGGGCTGATGGCTGTGTGAAAGTAAGCACAGCCTCGCTTTGCAAAAGCTCCAGATAATTACATCTGTTAAGCCCTTTGCTTGTCTGGCCTCCTGAAACATGAGCTTGTAGGGGTTTTGCGCTTTCCTAGGAGTTTTTTTTGCTGAAGTGGGCATAGGTTTTTTCATTGCATGCATGACACACACCTTGGAGCAAGTGCTGCAACCTTCTCTCTGCCTTGTACGATAAAAGGAGGTCTATGGCTGTTCTCCTGAGCAGCCCTGAACTGGGTGGTTCAAAGCCTGGATCAGTCCAAACCCTTTCAAGGGGCTCGGTGGTTAGATTTTGTGTTCTTGCCCCTCCTGTTGCAGAAACAGGCTGGAACCAGAGTTACAGCTGCCTGTGAGCTGGGCTGTGAGGGCAAACCACTTGGATTTTCTGTTGGAGAAAATTAATATCTAAAGCAAATCTTTTAAAACTGTTTTAGCAGTTTATTTCTCTGCATAGAGAAATGCCTAAATCTTTAGACTCTGTATATGGTTTTATTGAAACTCATTTGATCTGGTAATTGCCAAAATCCACCATTCTTACAGTTATTTCATGTTTTGTGGTTTATGCAGTGAGTAATTTATTCTATAAACACAATTTCTGTGTTCTGTGTTCTGGCCAAAACCAGGAAATAAAAACAAATATCCCTCAAAATCTAGATATTCGACTTTTTCTGCAGATCATGTCCTACTTCACACCAGCAATTTTATCTTTCTAGCAAAAGTATAAATATGATAATTGGATACAAAGCAATTATGAAGGTTATAATTAGGGGAGAAAAAAATGTCTTCTGTGTTGGACTTGTGCCTGTGGCTTTGAGCAGCAGAGAGAGTTTTGCCCCCCAGACTTGTTGACCTCCCTGTGCCCATCTCTGGGACACATGCCTCCTGTCTGCCCTTCCAGGGACATCCCAAGCCCTTGCATTCCCTGGGGTGCGACCTGCCTTGATAACACTCTTCTGATGGTCTTGAATATATTTTCCTCTTTCTGAGGCTCAGCTCTCAGCTCACCCCTGCACACTTTTGGGCATTTGTCCCATCAGCTCTCATTCGTGTCTTTCTCCCCTCCCATACTCAGTCTCCTTCCTGCTCTGCTTTCCCTTTCTGGTGCTCATCCTTTTTGGGTGTGTTTCCTGCATGGCTTCCCACTTCCTTCCCCAAGGACCCTCTGCCCTCATGGTGCCACCTCCGTGTGTCTCCATGTGGCGCACATGTGGTGCTGCACGGACCTGACACCTGATGGAGAATCCAGATTTGCAGGTGTCACCACATACACCAACTATATTCCATCCTGAAACTTACCTTAATCTGTAATAATCAATATCAGCATGCAGAACCATATGCACCATTAACTACAATTTACATTTGATAACATACTCTTTTTCTTCATTAGGATGCTGCTCCCGTCACGACATGCTTACTTGGGGAAATGCTCGGTGACTGAATGCTGTTGTCCAGCTTTCTTTTCGTTGAGCGCAAACCCCAATCTGTGTCCTGTTCCCTGAGCTCGGATGGCAAACTGGACTGATTTTCTTCTTGAATGACCAGAAGTCATTCTGCAGCCAAGTTACTGCTGATTTACCTGGGGGTAAGAGAGACTCGTGATTTCTGAGAAAACAGTGAGAAAGGAGTTGGGTGACTGGCAGTCATCGTCAACTTCACTGCAAGAAGCACGAGGTGCATGGGGCGCAAAAGTTAAGAGAGGACAGTGAAAACACAGGGAGAACAGTTATCAAAATCCACTGAAAATTATTTTCCTTAACTGGTTTAATTCTCAAGGGTTCAAAAAAGCATGGGAGTGTAATGGTGTGGAAATGCAAGCAACAGTCACAGCCATGTGCTCAAGTATATCCCCGTGTAGTTTTGTGTCTCAGGCTCAAAGACTTTTGGAAGATGCACACAAACCATGTTCCACAAGAGTAAGGGATAAACCCAAGACTGGGCTGTGATGACCATTTACTAGAATGTGATGCCCTTCTGTGGCTTTTGGTGCATTTTCCTATCGGGAACACGAAGTTACAACACACATGCGGTCACACTCTTGCTTTACCTGTCGGATGTTCCCGGTAGCTCCTCCTGACTCACTGCATTTCTGCCCCGTGCACGCTCCGTACAAAGCCCACTGAACCAGCGGGCAGCAGATGCTGCAGTGGGTGCAGAGACGCCACGGCAGTGGTGAACCTGAGGCATGAGCTGCTCTCCTGCTGGCATAGTGATGCTGAGTAATTCATCAGCAGAGTGGGGGTAAGCGTGTCAGCTCCGAGCTTTCCCCTAACCAAATGCAGAGTATCTCATGGCAATAAGCTTTGTGATTCTTTCCAACCCACTGAAGTTGAAGGAAGAGCAAAGGCCTTTTCAAGCTTACTTTATCTTCTTGCTTCTTAAGTGAGACTAATCAAGTTTATATCCTTTTAGCTTATTATTAGCCCAGCAGAGCTTCTGGCACTCTTTACAGCTTTTTTGACATGAAAGTTAGTTACACCTTATACTTAGTTTGACTTCACTTTTCTTGTGATAAATCCTTAAAATTAATATACTGTATCCTCCAGATTACAAAATTAAAGTGTCTTAGACATTGTGAATACTCTGGCTGTGGAATGCTGCCAGTAAAAGAAAACCTGATGTCTTAATGATCTTTGTTAATAAAAAGAAGAGGCTTGGTAGTAAATTTCTTGGTTAATATGGCAGGCTTTTCCTTTTTTTCCTTTTTCTCATCCTAAACTCAAACTGACAAATATTTCAAAATTTATGGCAAAGTAAAAGAATCCTTGGAAATAAAATGCATTTGTGAAAAAATGATAAGGAAAATCCTAAGAGCAGAGTTGGTCCTGCGTTACTCATGCAGCCAAAGCTCCCACTGACTTTAATGGGGAGTTTGGCTGCGGGAGGAATGCAAGCCTGGGCCCTGGGCACTGAACATAGGTTACATTCTTTCTTAAATTAAATGAAGCAAAATAATGAAATCTTTTGTTAAATTATTTGCTGACTTGGCTTCCTGATTTGGTAAATTAAGGGAAAGCCAAGCTCTGAAACAAGCAACTATTCTTGTTACAAAGGGTAGCACTGGTGGCACTGGTGTCTTATTGAAGACAGATCTGCTTAATTACAGTTCCCACTGTTTGTTAAGATAACGAGTGCCAGCTGTTTGATAGCGGTGCAGCCCGCAGAAGGAAAAACTGGCTATCTCTGTCATTTCCATTCAGGCCCGGGATCAGACTTCCGTATCTATAAAATCGTATAGGGAGCAAAATAGCTGAGAAGTGCACTCGCAATGTGTTCCGCAAATTTGGGCAGAGCATTTGCCAGTGCACACGGAGCTCTACCATCTATATCGAAAGCAACTCACCATTGGGAATATAAAGTCAAAGCAGAAAAATTGAGCATTTAATGGTCTACCATTATTGTTGAAATCACAATGACAGGCCATGATCTTCAAGTACAATTTTGATCCTTATGTAGTAACTGAAATTACAGCATTTCATACTCTGACTATATTATAGGGAATAAAACATCTGTCTAAATATTGGAGATATAAAATCCTCAAAATAAAGATATTTGAGAATATCTTGCACAGAGCACCTTTCCACCTGCTTGCTTAGTATAATGCAGTCATTATGGCAATAAATGTTTCTAATAAAGTATGAAAATGGATTGTTTGCTTTGCTGCTTGTATGAACTCTCATTTCTCTTTTTATTATATTGAATCTGACATTTGCTTACCCTTTATCAGTAGAATATTTAATCAACTCCAATCTGTAAGAAGCAAGAGGAATTTCTATTTTATTTAAAACCTGTCCCACATGAAAAAGGACTGGGAAATGGGTCATGCAGTGTATGGGAAGTGTGAAAAGTGTTACAATGCTGAATATTTATCCAGCCTACAAAAGAAACAGTTCTGAACTTGCACAGTACCATCCAAGTCTGCTCCTATTGTTTAAAGTACTGGTAAAATGATTTAGTGCCTTCATGTTTCTAATTTTTATCCACAGTACAGGATCTACAGAATTAAACTCCTGTCAGCTTTATTTATTTTCTCTGTCAGAGTATTTTCTTGCACTTTTTGCCATATAACTCTTGAGAAATGCTATATCCATATCGATAGTAATTTATTTGGGCTCTTGTCCAAAGTACTCAACGTAAACAGTCTGTGTTTCCTCTCCATCTGTATTTTGGCTAATCCTCTGTTTTAGACAATCTAATGACAAGTGCTAGTTATCTGGAGGTACATGGTTTTCAAACCAGCGCACTATGATTTATGGTTCTTGTTTTACAGAATGTATCACAAGCTCACAGAAGTGAAAGCTTCCAAATAAGCACCTAACTTTTGTAATAAATGCAGCTAACAACATGTCTGCAAATATATAGCAAACAGAGTGAGTGATGTCTTATTATGCAGGCCACAGTTCGACTTGGTCTGGTTTTATTTATGAATATGTCTTGCATCTGTTTCAAATTTCAGATCCATTCAGTTTCTCAAATGCTCTCCCAAACAAGCTTGTGCTGAACATTATTAATTATCTTAATAAAATATTTGTATCAATTTTACTAAAGATCCGCAATGCCACTGCCACAAGCAGACATTTTTTAATAACTGAATTAAGAGAAATAATTAGAGGTAGCACAGGAATGGTTTGGAGATGTCCAGACTGCATAAAGGAGGAGGGGGGACGGGTAGAATACAGCTAACTGTACAAGAGCAAAGGGACGCATGATTAAATTAAAGGGCAATGCTTTGTGAACAAACAAAAGGAAATCCTTCTTCATACAATACAGAGTCAATCTGCCGAATTCACTACCACAGGGGGTCATTGAAACAAACGCCGTGGCAGGGTTTCAGAGAGGACCGGATAATTTTATGGCCGTTATTAAAACACGTAGCCCTGGAGCTCAGATAACGATAAGGGTAATCCAACCCCGCGCCGCAGCTCGTGCGAGGATGGAGGGGCCGTCAGGCAGCAGCCGTCCCCACGTGCCGAATGCTCTGGACGGGGACTTCACCTGCCTTTGACGAGGCATGGGGTCTTGTCACTGACCTCCTCCGCTGTGACAATCCTCGTTTCTCAGTAAAAATAAAACATGAGAACCCAGCGTGAGTTTCTAAGCATTGCCCTCTTGCTGTCCGTCCCCTGGCGCCGAGTGATCTCGAAGAGGGGCGCAGCTCAAGCGTGGATGCAGGGAAGGGCTGGCTCAGGGGCTGCTGCCTGCCGCATGCCTGGTGCGATGGCTTCGCCCCGCTCGGGTGCCGGAGGTGCTGGGCCTGGCGCTGCTCTGCTGAGCGGGACACGGGTGTGCGGGAAGCTCTGGGTGAACACAGCATGCCGTTAGCCCTCTGCCAGGTGGCAAAGCTTTACGGGCCCTTTTCTGCTGTGAAGTCTCTTGGTTTGCTCACAGTGAACCCTTGTGAATCAAACGAGACCTTGCTTTGGCTGAGAGCTGGGAGTTTCACTGTATTGCACGTGTTGCTTACAATACCTGTTCTCCAGGGATGTCTCTCTTGGATCTTAGAAGAAGATGGAATGCATTCTGCACGCCTCAACAGATACTTCCCATAGCTTCCTGAATGCCTTCAGCTCGGTGATACTGGTAGCGATGCAAAAAGACAAACAAAGTAACAATTTCCCGCCTACCAAAAAAATCAAACAAACAAGCAATGAGCTGATCCGCAGGACCCGTGTGTCCAGCTGTGTCCAGCTGTGCCCTCGAGTGGGTGCCCAGGGTTGCAAGGTGACCCTGGGAGGCGGGGGGTTGTCCTCCTTCCAGCTTGGTTGCTCTGATAGCACAAAAGCCAAGGCGCCGGTTGGCGTTTACGTGTACCCCTTGTTAGCACACGGCACACAGACCTCCGCGACTCAAACTGGACAGTGTGTCTCTTTTCAGGGAGGCTGTCAGCACAATTTATGGAAGTCTGATTTCTTATTTCACTTCTGTGCAGGAGAAAATGTGACAACTTCGCCTTACAGTGTTGTCAGTCTGACGCTTTCCCCAGGCTGCTCGCGCACTGGCAAGTGGCTGGCAGAAGAGGAGAGAGTCTCAACATCCGTGTCCCTCGGCGGAGGACCACGAGGAGATGCTTAATTGGCATTTGGTGCTGAATGCCCTGGCACAGCAGCTGCCAGGTGCAAAAGGTGTCTCAAATGTTTTCTTTTCCAGTTGATATAGAGCCATGATAGTACGCTGTTCTACAAAGACAAGGCACTGTCCACGGCACGTTGGAGACCACTAGGCATAGGTGTAACGATTTTCTAAGAGAGCACAGCTAGTTCCAGCACACTGATAAAAATAAAATAAATAGATCAATGAATAAATTTGGTCAATCCCAAGGAAACTGAAAAGTGGAGTAGTTGTTGGAAGTCCTTGCAACCTGGACCTTAACGTGTTCCTTCTCTGGCTTGTCTTTGAAGGCAGAACATGTAAACTGCTTCATTTCAGCTACCACAAGGTCTTACTCTACCTGTTTTTATGGCAGCAGTCTTGCATTGTTTTTCATGTCAATCTCAGAGGTTAATTGGATAAAATTGCAGGGGACACTTTCAAAAAGGAACAGTGAATGGCACACTCACTGGAGGTGAACCTCTGCATGCCAGTCCCTTCTGTTCTTGGGTAAGAAATTGTCAGTGCATGGTGTGAAGTAGAAAATATCCTGCACAGGAATTAATGAGATCATTCAGAAAATAAAACGGCCTTTATTTTCCTGCATGAAACTTTGCGTAGAGCTTGATAGGTTAAAAAGACTGGGAGAGAAGCAGTGCTCAGACAATGGTCTCCTGCTTTGTGGTTGCGCAGCACAATGACAGGAGTATGTACTGCTTTTTGTATTGCTCTGCTAAATGACATTTGAGTTATGATCATATCCCTATATTACGAAGGAGAATGTATGATTCTTGTGACTGTATTTCTTGATCTTGAGGAAATGCCAGATAATCACGATAATCTCTTTGTATACCTGTCTAAGGATCAAGTTTTCAAAAGCAGCCCGTAAAAGGGTGCATACTAAATATGTGCATGTTCTCATCTCATCTCATCACATCTCCATGTGCAAGACCATGTGCACATTCAGACTAGATAATTACCTATCCGGTTTACTCCTGCACGGGCTGTTGTTTAATGTAGGCACAAAGAAGACAATTTGCATACGTAAGTAGACAGTGAGCTCCAGTTCTTCGTGCTCGGTTTTTCCTGTGATCACAGCAACTGGAGATGAATAAGACCTACTACTTTCCCTATACCTTAGCTTTCCAGAGAAGGGTGCTCCCTGTTGGATAATTACCACTGTTTTGTCTCTGGTTTTAAATGTCCCGAGCATTGCTTCTTCCACCGCCTCCCTGGAGAGACCGTTCCACTTTTGAGGCCACTTTTGAAAATTTGGCCTCACCGGAGCGCTGGAGCTGAGAAATTCCCGGTGGCCCGAAGAGCTGAAACATCTGCTGAATTCATAATTGAATTGTTGACTGAATTCAGCAGGGTAAGAGCCGGGGATTGACCAGCTGTGCTGGTACTGGTATTTTATTGAAATCAATGGGAATTACTGTCTTGAAGGAAAACGTGCACTATATAGCCAGGTTGTGTAAAGAAGAGAGCCCCCCCCAGCATGAGTGTTAAACTTATTTTTCTGGATCTGAGCAAGTGAGGGAGACTGGATTTTAAGGCACTATTCAGCTGTGATTAGCATCTGCTCCTGGAGATAGAAAATTGCCTGTGAACAGACTAAGAAACTTTGGCAGGCAGGACATAGATTACACAATTTCTTTCTTTCTTTTTTCTTTTCTTTTCTTTTCTTTTCTTTTCTTTTCTTTTCTTTTCTTTTCTTTTCTTTTCTTTTCTTTTCTTTTCTTTTCTTTTCTTTTCTTTTCTTTTTTCTTTTCTTTTCTTTTTCTTCTCTTCTCTTCTCTTCTCTTCTCTTCTCTTCTCTTCTCTTCTCTTCTTCTCTTTTCTTTTCTTTTTCCTCCATTTCAATCTCTGACTTCCCTTACAGGGTCAAACAGAAATTGCCAGTAAAACAAAGATAAAATTCTGATGGAAGGGAATTGCAGCCCTTTTCCAGCTTTAAGTCATCTTGAAGAAATAATTTAACCATACTGTTCTGGCTGCCATTTGTAAATTGTTAATTAACAAGAGAGCAAATAATAATTACTGCTGGAGCCATTCAATTAAAAGATGTTGCTTTCCAAACTTTGTTCACATGGTCTATATTACTAACATCATGTCTAGAAATATGCCACAAATGCTGGCAAAGGAGCAAAACCCAAGTATTTCCCCATCGTTATACAGCAGCACAAGTCTTTTTAGCATTTTTTATTATTTTGATTCTTAAAGCTTGCGGTCTCTTAATTCATGTGGATAAGGGATATGTCTCTTTGTGGTTTTGCTAACAGAGTATTTTGAGAATAAGAGATTGAAAAAATAACAAACAAACATTCCTTACAAGAAAACACTGCCCTTATGTATAACTTGCCTACTTGCTGTGAGACAGTAGAGAAAATGGAGAACAAATACATGTGCCTGGTCTGGATAACCTAAAGTTAACTCCACATGTCAAACTGATTGCCTGACACAAGGCAGGCATATTCTGTGATGACAAACAAATAGCACCTCCATCCTGCAGACATCCCCTAATTATAAAAGAGAAATTATTTCCCATTTTCATTGCCAGCAAATGTATGTTACTCTGGTGCATCATAATTTCAGTCTAAGTACTGTATCAAAGTTTGCTGAATGTGAAGCACAAAGTATGTTAGACGTTAAACTGTAATTACAGAAGGGAGTGGATTTCTAGAGTATTATGTTTTTTGGTAATATTTTATTTTATTGGTTTTCAAATATACTTAGACTGCCAGACTAAGCAGGCAGAACAACAGTAACACAGAATTCCAGAATAACATATGACTTTAATAAAATAAAACACGATGGCTTGCTTTAGTTGTATTGCTGAAAAGAACTGAAGCCATTACGGTGCCCTCAGCCCCAGTGCCATCCAAACCTGGAGGGGCTGAGGCGCACAGGACCTGGGCATGAACGTGCTGCTGGTGGCCCATATCCCCTTGGGCCACTCTCCCCAGTTCCTGCATTTGTCCCCCAGCCCTTTTTTTTTTCCCTTCGAGGCAGCAGGCGGCACCTGCCATGGTGCTGAGCCAGTGGCAGCCGTGGAGGAGCCTTGATCTCAGCTGGAAGCTCTTTATCCTGTGGCTATATAAATAACAGCACATTGAACTGAACCAATGAAAGGAGGGAGAAATGAATGTGGGTACAAGAAACATGGAGGGATATAGTCAAGCCCTATATATTTTTTGTTGTTCTATGCTTTCCCTTGTGTCCTCAATTTTTAAAGAATGTCATGGGTGGTGAGTCTGAAAGGTAAGCAGACATATTCAGAGGTCAAATCAGCAGTGGGATCAATGGAGAACTATTATATTATTCTTTTTTCCATAAGATGCACAGGGTCATTCAGAGCTGCAGATCAGACACGTCGCATCCCCGCTGTCACACACCTGGCTTTCCATTACAGTGCTACCACTCTCCGTTCTGCCCTTTGTGGCTCCTGTAATGATCTACACCTGTTCTGTCTCTCTGCACGTTCACCTTCCTGCCACAAGCGGACTCCTAGAAGCACCGAGACGTGTGTTGGTTGGTACGTGACCAGCTTTGCTGGGGATAATTTTCTACATGGCTGGGAATGCATGCATGTGGTCCTGAGTCTACCTGCACAGTCCACAACTCGCAGTCCTAGACCAGGTGCGTTTTCGACGCTGTTCCTCAGGAAGGCATTGCCTCCTGGAAACAATACTACACTATTTCAGGATGGCTCTTCTTGCTCTGTTTTACCATTCCCTGCTGTTTTGGAGGAGGATGGGTATCCTTCAGAGAAGCTGTCCTGCCAGGAGGAAGTGCAAGGGTTGTTAGGGTTCCCATGGGAAGGGACATGAAGACCTGGGCTCCTCTTGGCTTGTGGAACAGATGTAGGCCATGAGCTGGCATTTTATATGCAAACCATTTAGAGTAGTGAAACAATCAACTGAATTCAGTTTGATTTTCAGCTGCATGATGTGCCACAGAGGTGGCATGGATGGGAAGGCACCAGGTGCTGCATCTAGAGGAGAACATCATTACATAGAGAGCTGTGATCTTTTAAGGCACATCTACTTCCTTGTCCTGTTCTTCTTTATTTGGTCACCAGAGACCGCACATTCAGGTGCCATTTATGGAAATTCTTTCTCTAAATGTATAGTTTTTTCCCTTGTTCTTTACCAGGAAATCTTTAGCCGTTTCTCATAGCTTGATAATAGATACTGTACTTGTCTCAGGCTTGTGCAATAGCATTACAACAAAGAGAAACAAACAATTTTTGGTTCATTTATTCTTTATTGTATTAATTAAGTTGGCCCTAACTTTGTGACTTTCACAGCTACTGAATATCCCAACTCAATGAGCACCCAGCAAAATGTCACCCCATCAGCTCCTTTTCTAGGGACACAAATTTCTCATCAGTGACAAAAAACTAGATATATTTTTTAATCTTCTTGAGTTGACTTTAATGTGCATCCAGTTTTAATACTTGTGGAAAATCTTTGAATGACAGCCTAAAACATTTCATTCATATGCAGAAAATGGGGCTAGGGCAGGGGAAAGCTCTGCCTTCCCAGGGCTGTCTCCGGATGCATTGCCGCCCAAACTGATATGCGTTTTGCAGAGTTCAGTCCAGGGACCTGTTCAGACTCTGACACCTGCACCAAGACCCCCAGATTTTCTCATTTTGTCCGGGAGGTAAGACCTCTAGCATCCGAGCTGCTCTTTCAGCCCCAAATCTTCTTATTTTCCATAGCATTTAGCATGCAAAATTAGCTGACTTTCAGGTGTAGGAGCAGAACACTAACTACTCCTGGTATTTACATCAAGAAAACATGGCCTTGCCTCCTGACAGTGATTTATGCTCTGAAATCTCAAAATGTCTTTATTGGCTCCCTTTTCTGATAGCATAGGCAGAGCTATTGTTGTGCTCGCAGCCAGGGCCATTTACACAGATGCTGATACCGAGTCCCGTTTCCATACTGGTGAGGGCCACTTACACCACAATTTATTTTTTTCTCTCCATAATTAAAAAAAGGTGTTAATGAAAAAATGCTTTTGTTCCTCTGTGCCCCGCTGGCATCCCTAGTGAGCTGCAGGTTTTGGGAAGCTCTGAGGCTGGCTGGAGAGGAAAGGACAAGGGTCGTGGATGGGAGAACTCTTCCTTTTCACTGATCCCATCCCACAGTAGGGACAGAGGTTTTCCTATGTGTTTGCTTTAGTTTTGCCTGAGCAAGGTTGGCCTCACCCTTGCTAACCTCACTGAGGGTAAGGCTATGCCTGAATTCATCCAAACACATTCTGAAATACCAGGTTTTGTGCAAAAGCTGAAACAGACCACCTTCACCTTACTTGGAGGCACAGGAGGTGTGCTTGGAGCCAGACTGAGCTGGGCATGGCTGGTAATAAGCACGCACCTTGCAAGTCGTGTGCCCCCTGCATTGACCTCGTTCTGGATGATAGCTGTTTCGTCGATAATGTTTGTTTATTAATTAGCCTTAAGTAAGAGAGGCACTTCAAACACAAATAAGAGAGAAAGTCCCTGCCCGGAAGAGCTAGGAGTAATACTTTTGCTTAAGGGTTGCCTAATGCAACTACTGAAACACTGCCAAAGGTTTGCTTTCAGAGAGTTCCTATGGGCAATATTTTTATAATATCTTATATCCCAAATGGGCTTTATATGTTTCCTAGAAGCCTGCTTTTTTGGAAATAGCAAATACCCCCAAACCCTTTATGTCTTCCTTTCTTCAGGTACTTTCCATTTGCTACCTGATACTTGATGCATGAAGCCAGTCTAAAGAGGGCTGATTTTGGAAAAGAGAGCATGGCAGCGTGAGGTAGGTTGTCCATCTACTGCTGTCGCAGCTTGGCAGCCCTGACCTAGTGAAGCTGGCACACCGACCTGCCGCAGGCACAAAGCCATGCGAGCAGATGGGCGTGAGTGTGGCCAGGGAGGAGACCATGTAGGAGCATTTAGTCTGCTAGTAAAGGGCAGAATTCCTGGACAGACATTTTAAGCCCAGCCTGTTATTTAGGAGATATGCCCCTGATGCATGCTATTTTGGGTTGCAGTGAAGTAGAGGCAAAATTATAAAAGAAAGAGAGGTTTGAAAGTTTCTTTATGGCATCCTGCCAAGGAATCTTGTGGGAAATGGTTAGCTGTGGTTTTGCTCAACAGCTAGTGATGGTGTAGGCACCTTGATACAGTTGTTATGACAAAGCACATATTATTTTCAGGTACATAACCACGTTTATTTTTTTATAATTGTATTTTCAGTTGCCTACTGAGTACTACGCAGATAGCCGAGATTGGGCCTGAATGTCAAACTGTGGTCTATTTGAGTGCATTGTCACTGGAGCTGTGTCTTGGATGCAGAGTTGTGCATTTGATAAAAAGACATATGCAAAAATAAGATCTGTATACCCCGGATGTCCATGTTACGCTCTGTGTTGGGCGTTGATTCTCATTCATGTTATGTGATTCAATATATCGGGAAGCCCTGAGAAGCTGCTGGGATGGAGGGGATGTTAGTCTGGATTCCGCGCTGAAAGGTACCAACATTCAGATTCATTCCAGCCAACTCTAACACCCAGATGGGGCATGTAGTCACCTCTGGCTCTGCACTATACAGAAGTTAATACCCTGCCCTTTAAATGGCCCTTTGGCGGTTCCCAGGATGGCTTGTTCCCAGAGTTAGGTGTCTCTCCCGCCAGGCAGGATGGAGCTGGCCCCTTCTTTTTCTGTGCTCTGGACCTGGACCAACTAAAATTACACGAGTGTTGGCAGATGTATGTCTAATCCGTTCTTAAAAATTGCCAGTGAGTTTCACAGCCTCCCTTGGTAATTTGCTCCAGTGCCTAATTATCCTTTCAGATAGAAAACCTCCCTTCCTGCAAGCTGAAACCTGTTACTTCTTGTCCAGCCCTGTGTGGACATGGAAAAAAAGTGCTTGTCACCTTATTTGAAATAATGATTTACATATAAAAGCTTTAATAAATATGTACATAAATGCATTTAAAATAAAAACGGTCTTGTGTCCCCCTTCTTCTTTCTATATTATGCAAACTCACCACAACTTTGTCTAAAATATTTAACATTTCTTTTTATCATTTCTTATTATTTTTCTCTGTACTTTTTCCAAGTCTTCCTTCATCTCTTCATTAAATGCTAATGCCAAAAAAATGGACATTTTATTTTCATTAAGGCTTTAATGGTAGTCTGCAGAGATCCGAGGGAGTTATTTGCTGTTTTATAACAGCGCTGTATTTGTTGTCTCATAAACACTTTGGGGTCTTCTGCAACCTCCAGGTCACTTTCTGCATACCTCTATCATTTTATTCGTGGATTTGATTTTTCTTCCTATATATAGTGCCTTGCACTCCTCTTTATTAAATGTCATCATTAGAATGCTTGCTCCAAAATCATTTGGAGTTTTAATACTTGCAGTCTCTCCCAGCTTGGTGTCATCCAAAGTATACTCTCTATTCTGTCATCCAAGTTGTTAATGAAATATTGAATAGCATTGGATCCAGGACAGACCCAGCTGGGACCCTGCTTGGTGTGTTCTCCAGCTCTGACAAAGAGAAGAATTTCTGGGTTTCATTTAGAGCCCTGGATGATCTAATCCATTGGATTAGATGGCAGCTACAAAAGACAATACAAAGAAAAACCAACAACCCCCTTTTTATAAGTACTAATTTATGGAGCAGTATTATATAGCTTTTTATATTTCATATCTTGAAGTCCTTTCAACATAACTTTGTTATATTTTATGTCTTTGGTTTTCTTTTTGAAGGAAAAAATTCTTACTGCCTTCTATAAATAGTCCCACAAGGTTTTGAAATTCAACCCTGAATTAGTGGAATAGAGAAGCAAAATAGTTAAATTCAACTTTTCGTAGTATTTGGCAGATTTATAATTATTTTTTCCAATAACAGCCTAAAAGGCATCAACACATCTTTGCTGTGAATGCTCTGATTCTGCAATGGAGAGAAGGTAAAAAATCATCGCAAGGAATCAACTTTTCATATATAACTCCAGCTTTTTTAGACGAAGCTAGGTAATTTTAAAAATTAAATCTTCTAAACTTGCAAATTTCTTCTTTCGCTAATGCTATCTACCTTGCTTTGGAGACTGCTGCTTTGATTTGACTGAGACATCCCTAGCCCTTTTACAGAAATTGTCCAGGAAGAAGCAAGACCTCCCTTGGCCCCAGCCAATCTGAATGAATGTGCATTTAATCAGACAAAAGGTGGGGCATTGTTAGGCTCTGTGAAAAAAAATTTAAGGACTACGGAGGTTAAAGAGGAATTTCAGTCATGATGGCTTTTTATACATTTCATTTCCCTCTCTCCCTTCAATCCATGCAAGACATACTCTGTAATGATTTTGTCAGTACAGTTCAAACTTCAGCCATGTTTAACAGTCTCATATTTAATAGATCCAAAGTGTCCAGTCACTCCTGGCTGTGCTGCCTGACTTCCTACATACCACAGGTCAAAGAACCTCACCTAGTTACTTCTGCACCTTGGTCTGGCTCTAACCTTGTCCAAGGCATTCAGAAATCAGCACATAGTCACATAAAATATATTTAGGTGGGTTCATTGGCAAAAAGAAAGTTGGTTAAATGCTTTTGCAATGAGATAGGGTGGATTTATTCTCCAATACTTTTTTCCCTCTCCAATTTTAAGAAATAATTAATTTTCAGAGTCTGGCAAAATAAAATATCTGGAAGAATCTGGAACAAGTAGAAAATGGACTGAGGATCTTCAGTGGATCTGCAACCCTGTTCAGGTTGTTCAGTACAACCGATCATCTCGTATCGCAACAATCTGTACTTCATAGGACCCTGGGACACCAAGATCCATGTGGACCTCTGTCTCAGGGGTGACCCTCTCCCTGTGCCACTCCTTACTGAACTTGTCCACGTCACCAGTGGTGGAGGTGGTGTAACCCCTTGGTCTTCGTACCCCATAGTGTTAGTGCCCTTGCCCTGGGAAGGTTTTCTAGGTTTTTCCCTCATTTCTTTGGCTGTACTCTAATCCTTGTCCTGAAAAGCATCTGTAACCTCTCAGTTTTCTTTGCAAGACTTTCCAACAATCTGGGTGAAAACAAGGGTCCTTCCTGTAGGTGCTGGCCTCCATGAGGAAGCCCTACTGGGTGGTGGGTCTCTCACACTCTTTGGGCAGTTCATGCCTGGAGTTTCTAGGTCTGTTTTGCAGCTTCAGGAGTCCAGCTTCCCTCCACATCCAAATCTCTGATCTCTGCAGTCCAGCCAGCTTGATGTGTTTAATAATGTTTCCCCTTTTGCAATAGGAAATGTAAACTTACATGACTTTATTTGTCTTTCCATTTAATTTAAGATAAATCAACTTGATCTGAGGTAATTTTCTATGACTAGTTCTATACCGTCTTTAACTGTCTATCAAAGAAAAATTCATATTTGTGTCACTGCTTATTGTTTCACCCTCTGTTTGGCGAGGACCTCTTTCACTTAATACATCTCTTAGTAGTGCTATTTCTTTTTGAACCAGGAATGTTAAAGTTCCCACAAAAATCACTCACAATAATGTTTCTTTATCATCATTAAACCATTGAATCATCTAAATCTGACTGTGGTGCCTGCAGCAAGTCTCTTGGTTATCTCAATGGTTCCTCCCTCCTTAACTGTCTTCTGGTTTCTGAAAGGTCCACCACAATGCTTGTTATGCTGGCACATTACCCATGTACGTACAGTAAATGAGGAGGGCGTGCCCGTATTTACATTGCAGACACAGCCGTGGCCCCACTGTGCTTTGGTTACCCTTGATCCTCCCATGAAAGTAATTTTTGCTCCTTTGACTCAATTTTTCAGGGTCTCTACGTTCGTATATGACAATCTCAGTTGTTTCTTTCCATATCTTATCCAGATTAGATGCATTTTTCCACTGTCTTTCAGTTTCATGCAGTTTCATCAGAAGTACAATTTTCTTACTGTTTAACTTTCCACTGTCTGCTGCTCTTTTATCTTTTTATCTATAGTTTACTTCCTCACTTTCTTTTTCCTGTTTATAGCATTGCATGTGATTATTATGCCAGTCTCTTATAATCTCCTCTACGCTACTATAAACTCTTAACAGCTACAACAGCCTCTGTCCCAGAAGGCAGAAAGTATCATTTGTTACTTTCATGGAGTCTACTCATGGAAAAGAGTCTTTTCATGTTGTCCCACCCAACACCTGTGCCAGTATTTGACTTGCAGATTATATTGGGATAGGAGAAATAAAACAGATTCTTAAAAACCACTATATTCAACATCTGAGTAGGATCGTAAGCTCCTAAAGGTATTAGTGTTAACTCAGGAATCATACTATGAAAACCAGAATTTTGCAAAAGATTTGTTTGGTGAACCAAGTTCATTTATTTACCTTCCCAGCTAGAAAAGACTCATCTAGGTAAGTAGCCAAGAATAGGAGGGTACAAATGGAGAACTGGAAACTGAGTTTGGCTCAGGTTATATTGACTTTGGCAAAAACAAGATATGAAAAATTATACCTCAGATAAAAATAAATTATAATCTGCAAGCATTTGAATTAGAGGAGTTCTCTATGTAAACTTAATAAATGAATGCTAATTCAGTTACCAATTTGTAGCTATGAAACATAACTAGTGATGTTATTCTTTGGAACTTGTTTTGGAAAAGATTGCATAACCCATGAAGCAATTCTTCACAAAGTGCATAAAAGTGTCAGCTTATGTATAATTTATGTAGTTGATGTTAGTTATGGTCTGTTTAATAGTACTTAATGCTGCTGTATGACATCATTCTTTCATTTACCAATAGAAAAAATAAAAAGACCAATCAAAAACATTTTAGAGACTAAGAAATATATCTATTAGTTTTGATTTATTTTACATTGTGCAAGTCAATAATCATTATCACTAGTATCTAAAGGAGTTTTTAAAAGGAGAGGTTGTCATATAGTCTAGATATTTACTATTTAGTTACTGTAATTACTCACTACGTATGTGTTAACTAATATACTGTTAATGTGCCTTGAGCAATTCATTTTGCCGACAGCATAGTAACTGGTGGTATGCGCTTGCCCCTTTATTAGCGGCAATTATTAAATCCAATTTTAGTTGTACTTACTACATTTCCTCCGCTGCCTACGGGGTATCCCTATGGGAGGGTTATGACTTACTGCTGCTGTTCTTAGTCTTTGCATCCTTTCACCCTGCTGTGCCCTGGGAAGAGTGGGTCAGGGTTAGCCGGTGGCTCCAGGGCACCTTCGCTTGCCTTCATGGCAGCAGAAAAGAGTCCATGGCCAGCATCCATGTGAAAAAAAAAAAAAAAAGTTCCTTAGGTTTGGAAAGGACTGGACTTTTCTTTAGCTGGGCTTTGGATACGGAAGAATTAGATACCTACAAATTTCTTGTGATGTCCAACCTTATCAAAGTCCTCAAGGCTGCTGCATGTAAAGAACAAATCCAAGATCCTTGGTATCTTTCACCCTCTGTGAGTCAATACACCTTGTTAGAATACTGAGCAAAAAGTGCTTTTTGTTGTGAACTCCCCTCAGATGGTCGATGTGCAAATGGATTGATTTATTAATATCCTCTTTTCTCAGTGAGTAATCTTCTCACTG
>VXAA01003686.1:1442745-1453838 GCA_013399115.1 Anseranas semipalmata | reverse complement strand
TTTTTTTTTTTTTTGAAAGAGGTTTTGAGAACCTGGGGAAATTCACTGGCTTTTCAACTACAGAAACTTTGGAACAGAATTGCTTAATGAGCTCATACTTTCTCAATTAATGAAAGGTTGCCTTAGCAAAGGGGGGATGCAGCAGTGGTTTATAGTAGGATATTGGTATCAGCAATCCCTCAGTGCTACAAACCTATTTAAAAAAGCCTTTCCTCTTTCATTGCCACAAAACTGAGATCACATCTTACACCTCAGTACAGGGGAGGAGGAGGAAGCCGGGGGCCATGGTCTGGGGGCTCCCATGGCTGCTGTGGCCCCACGCTGGCCCTGAAGTGGCTGCTTCCCTCCTAGTGTCCTACTCTGTGCTTCATTACAACTCAGATACAAAGCAGCAATTAAACTCAGCTTGATTTTTTTTTTCTTTTTAATTTTGCATTGCTTATAATTAGGGATAAAAGAAATCACATCAGAATATTTTGTTTTTCTAAAAATACCCTCTTTTTAATAAAGGGGGCTCCAAATAGTTCAAAAAAAAAAAAAAAAAAAGCTTTTCTGAGGCTTCTAGTCTACTTTATTTCCCATCTCCAGGAAGAGTTTTGGTGACCATTTCATCCATCCCAAGGCAATAATTAAGTCTGCCTCATCCTACAGGGGTGGACAAGAGAGGTCTGAATGGGCAGCACTCTGGCTTTTTGCCATGAGGAAGTGAGGATGCCTTTTTATCAGCTTCTTTTACCATTTATTTCATTTTGGTTCTGTAACTATACCAAGGTTAGGAGTTGGAAGAAGAGCAGAAACGTTTCTGCCACCTTTCCTAGTCCCACGTCTCCTGGGATCACACAGATCTCATGTGTCTCGCTGAGCGCGTGGCCCAGAGGAGCCCATCCCTCGGAGCAGTGACGCCTTGCAAGCGATGCTCACCAGCACCTGGCAGGTCTGGTGCATCAGTCTGTTACAGTCCTTGAACTCATAAAATTTGTCTTTTATCAAGAATTATGGGCTTTGGTGTTCCCAACTATCAAATCTGTACTTCTCCCAGATAGAGGTGTAGCCAGGTAAGGCCAGGTATGGTACCTGGGCTTCTGCATCCTCAGCACCTGGAGGTTGTAGAGCACATGGACAGTGCTTAATGGGACCATTGACACTGCCTTTAAATGAACCAGCTGTGACACAGGAAAAGTGGGTTGATGGCTGACTCTAGGCAAGGGAAGCAGCTATTAATATTGATGAATATATCTTTTCCATAGCAAAAAAAAAGAAATCCGGCAGCATCCCTGCTCCATGCCTTGCCATGCAGTGTGAAGGGAAGGATTCAGGTTGCTGGTGGTCACCGGAGTTGGCTCTGGGCTAGCATTTCAACAGCATGGTCAGTGGTGGGAGTCTCGATGCTCTTGGGAGCTGCAGGGGCTGGTTGCAATGAGCCTGAAATACTCCTGGATGGCTTTGGTACGATGGTCATGCTCCACAGGCAAAGGGCCTGCAAGCACACCTTGCAGCCCTGTCTGCGTCTGCTTCTGAAAGCTGGAGAGCCAGAGCAGTGCTGGCACGGCTGCGTGCGACTGAAATGTCTTTATGCATCGTCTCCTCGCAGACTGACCAGCATGGCCAGCGCGGGGGGCACGCACAACCCCAAGTGAAGGGGCAGGACCCAGCGCTGCTCGGGCTCTCCGATGTTCACAGCCACTGTCACACCTCTCCTCTCCAGCCCAGCCACTCTTAGCAATAAGCATGATTAAGCCACACAGCCAACCTTGTGCTACTGCCTTAGGCCATATTTAATAAAGTTTTATTCTTCCATTATACACTTTTCACACTCAGAGGTGAGGATCTGTAGAGTATGTAAAAACGTGTAGCTCCACGTTGCACATGCTGCTGCCTTCCCCACCAAATCCCGTTCACAGACGCCATTAATTACAACCATGTTCTCTTGCTATATGCTTTTGGGGTGAATTATCTAAGTGGAAGGCAGAGTTTTGGCTAAACTATTCCTATTGCTGTGTCTCAAATCTTCTTGGCTCTAGAGAGCACTTAAAGTATTTCAAGGAACATTTCTTTCTGCTTCTCTGCAATACTTTTTAGTGCACACCTTGTTTTTCCTCCAGAGATGGAATTGATATTGAGTGAGAAGATTAGGCAAAATCATTGTTGCCTGCCCCAAACAGATCAGGCAGTGAGAACAATGAGTCAGTTTTTAATTAATTAAAGTTGATGCTTTAATTTAGCTTAAGACTGTAAATGCAAACGAAAGCATATTTTGTTTGCAACTTTCATAACATATCAGAGTATATTTATAACATAGTATTAAAAATAAAATGTGTTGGATTATGTGTTTTTCAAGCATATTATTTAAATTAACCTTAGAACAATTCTTGGAGAATCGAATTAGTAACACAGGACCCAAATTTAGCAGTGTGTTCTCTGCATACATTACTGTTTATTATAAGACATGCATGGAAAGCAAACTTAAAGTTGATCAGATTTTTCTCTCTAGCTTTTCTCTCTTTTCCTGCCCAGCAGGGTGTAAAATGTCAGATTAAAACAACATAATCAGGAACAGAATTATCAAAGAGCAAGTTCTGCCTGCAAAGGAGACACCAACGAGACAGACATGCTTGAAAACTGTATGTCTCCTGGAAATATGGTACCTCCTATCCCTAGAAGTATCACAGTATTAATAGAGTTGAAAGAAGCGGAATATATTTTTCTCATTTTTTTCCCCATTTATTTGTTTTGGCAGTCACTGTGGATACAATTCACCCATGTGCAGATGGCATATACAAGCCCCATGCACTTAAATCCCGTGTAAGTCTTTTGCTCGAGGTGGGATCGGTAGTAACACCCCAGCACTGTGGTAACCTGAGACTCCGTCCTCTGAGACTGCAGCTTCTGGTGCTTCCACGTTTGCCAAGATATAACTGGAAGCAATGATTTTTCCCAGGCCTGAGTAGCTGCTTCAGCTTTGTTTGTTTGCTTTGAAATTTATTTTTGAATTGTGGTGCATCGCAGTTATTCAGACAGGGCTAGAGAGAAAAAATGTTGTTTTCCATTTGTTAAAAATTTCGGAGACAATTCTTTTTCTACCAATAGTGGCTGTGGCAATTGGCTTTCATTTGCATTGGGAAAGCTGATTTGCACACTGGCCCACAGGTTGTCCTTGTGGGAAAAACAAAACAAAACAAAAATCCAACAAAAACAAATATGTTATTGTTAGTAGAATTTCCTTCTATTTTTTTTTTTTTTTTTTTTNTTTTCTTTTTTTTTTTTTTTTTTTTTTTTTTTTTTTGATTTTGCAAGTTGAGTCATAGTAAGCTGTTTTATCACGGCCTTTTTTTTTTTTTTGTCATGGACTGCTATGCAATTTACTGAACACTTTGTTTTGTCTGAGGATGGTGGTCCCTCAAATTTACTGAAATGCTCAAGCAAGTAAACACCCCGTGGAAGTTTCTACAACTGGAAAGAGGGGTTGTTTCTTTTAACATTTTTCTTCTCAAGACTTCTAAACATGTGAAGTCTATATATCTTTTTAGTATCTTTCATAATATTTAGAGACCCTTTTACAGTTATTCCAGTCTTTAAGATGTGGTTAACAGAAGAAAGGAAGATCACTGGAAAATTTTCCAGTTGTGTTGGAAATTGTTCCTTGAACTTTGCAGCAGGTCATCTTCATTCCCCAGCCCTCTGGAAAGTCCGGGCAAGCTTCCTCACACTGTTTCTGTAGGAAATGTTGTGGTAAAGATCAAGCAGCATGCTGCTGTGTCTTGCTAAAAATGCCTTGGGCTGGAACCATTTCATTGCACACACGTTTGCTAAAAATTTGCCTGGAACATTCCTTCTTGCTCTTTTTCTCCTTCAAGTTGTTGGACTGCAGCTTCATGCTTTCCTCACTGTGCTTTAAAAATACACTTGCGAGCACAATCTGTGTGCTTCCAATGCACAAATAATCACATTTATTGTGGCTAGCTGTGTTATATTACACCACGTCTTGGTCTTCCTGCTTGGGTGGCATTTTGCCCAGACAATACAAGCTGCTAAACCATTAATTTAGAAACTACTTAGAGGGGCATAAGCTTAAGGTCAGATATTGCTTCTGATAATGTTAAAGACAAATTCCTTCCTTAGATCCAGGACTCCTCCCAGCATTTGGGAAGAGATGCTGCCTCCAACTGTTCCAGATTGATTGAATCTATCATCTTTGAGGAGATGGCAGAGAAGGGGCTGGAGGAGGAAAGCTTTCCAAAGTGCATTAAAACAAACAGTTAACTCACCCCAAATTTTCTATAAATAGCAAGCTCAATCTTCAGATGGAAGCCAATTTCCCAGGAAGGTTCTGGGAAACCAGGAAGGTTCCCAGGATCTGGCTGATCTGATTCTGTTTGCCCATAATCGCCCGTAGAAGATCTTACATTAGTTTCCATGCTGTCGTGTTGCTGTTGATTTAATGGAGTTGCACCAGTGCACTGAAGAGTTAGACAAGGCTCCAACCCAGTGCGCGTGTGTGCCTGTAGATAGAATTTTAAAAAAATACCCTTATTTATATGATGAATGCAAAGTTAATGTTTTGGCTTTCTTCCGGGACAATCTGTAAGAGAAAAAATAGAGCCGGGGATTAAAAAGAGTGTGCAAGTAATGTGTAAACCATGAAATTCAATTAGTTCCTCTTAGGAAGCCAAATTTTGGTGAATACTGTAGAGAAAAAGTAGGGATAAAATGCTTAAGCCAAAGCTGTACTTAATAAGCTTCAGTAATTAGTTATAAATGGCTCGTTAAACCTGGAAACACATCACTTTTTTGCCTATGTTTATGAACACTAAGGACAATGAAGGATAGGGTTAAATAATAACTTTGAAGAGTTTCCATCCCAAGCCTTCTACCAAAAAGGTTTTTGGTGGCATTGGAAGTGTGTATATAGCAAAGGCGCGAGGGGACCCAGAGCATGGGGGAGAGGGGCTGCGGGGCCGCAGGGCATGTCCACCCCTGGCACCGCGCAGGTGCTCCTGCTGCTTCCCAGGGCATCCCAGGCAGCGTGATGAGCCTGCCTGAAGGGGTTATGCAAATGGTATTTAAAAGGAGCATTGGGAAAATAGCAACCAGACTCACCGACAAGGTCACGTAGAAGAAGCTGTACAGGAAATTAGAAGCTTTGTCCTGTTATTGATGTGTCCCTTTTTTCCCCCCATATCCTCTCATTTTTGCTGTATCCAGTAACAATTTGAAATTTGAATTGTATAGTAGCTCTTCAGAATTGGAAGGGTAAAAGGTAAATTGTGCTACAGTGTGTGATAGATTAATTGGCAAATGTTCCTGTTATTGTTTCTGGGAGCTCTACATCCACCTCACTATTCTCGTCTCTGAAAGGACTCCCTGAAGTCAAAAGAGCTAGTGAAAATACCGATGTCCAAAAACAGAGCTGCAGCTCCTGCTCCACAATTCATCTTACAATCAAAGGTCCTTAGCTGTCAGTACAGGAACTGGAGCAACAAATACAGACCATAGACAATTCCTTTTCTTGCTCCCTCCCCCCAGCTCCCTCCAGAATACACCGCAATTCCACTCTAATCCATATTGTGAACAGTAAACACTTTTGACCTATAAACATTTTCTTTGTAAGAAAAGCGTTTTCCTGGCTGCCTATTCCTAATCTCTTTTTTATATACATTTTTTTCTGAATCTTTATCATTTCTGAGAGGTTGGCCAAAGCCTGAAACATTTCCAACTCCAGCCTTTTTCAGGGGGAGTGGGTCAAACTAGAGTTCCTTGATCCATTGTTACTTAGTTTCTGGGTCAGGTTCCAGAAAGACCCCTTCTTCCTCTTTTGCTTCAGATTGAAAACACTCAAGAATTGATTTTCTGCTGGGAAACCTGCACAAGATGGTTGGAATTTCATGAGAAACACAACTCTTACACTTCCCAAGATGGTGGAACTCGCTCTTTTGGGGCCAGAGCCTCCAAAAGCATCGTGGGTGACTCAGAGGTAGCCTCTTTCTGAATTTTTTATCAACTCCGCTATATTTATTTATTTACTTTCCTTCCCGGTTAATCTTTAAGCTAACCGCCACTGTTATTTTCACAGTACTACAGGAGGAACCAAACACCCTCAAGGCGACAGCAAGGGGATGTGGCGGATGGAGGCCAAGTGTGACGCCAGGCAACATCCAACCCTTTTCCTTCTGGTCTTTCACCACCTTATCTTTGGCCAAGTTAAAAGGCTGCCCTGGACTGTGAGTGCTAAGGGTGAAAATCATGTTATAAGGTGGTTATAGAAATCTTTAGGCTTTCTCCAAGATGGTGGGTCCTCTTCAGACCCTTTGTCTTTGCTGCCTGCCATTGACTGACTGCTAGCACAGCTTTGACTTCTGGAGTAAGCACAGGATAGGGGTTAAGGCAGTGTTTATGTCCTTAAAAACATCTTCTGAAGCTTTGCTCTGTAGCCTTGGACGTGACACTTAACCTTGCTGCCTCAGATTCCCTGTCAAGAAGGGGATAATAACACTTGCTTATCTACTCCAGAGCGGGCTTTGAGGATTAATTAGTTAATATTTGTACAGTGCTTTGAACATAAGTGCTTGGTATTATCATTCTTACTTCACTGGTCCAGGCTCATTTTCTTCTTTGGCCTGATGTGCCTTCCTGCTTTTTTAAAAGCTCTTCATCCTGCCCTAGCTGTGCTGTGTTGTGCCCTTGCACTGCCTCACTGCACACTTTGCACACTACTGCAGAAAGACAAGGGCCAGCACTTGCTCCCTTCCTCCTCCAAATTCATGCTAAGAGAAGCACAGACTGACATTTGCAAGTGGCTTGTTTGGCTAAAGTGATGGAAATTGTTAATCAGGTTCTCCTTCCACCCCATCAAGAGTGTTTCTCACAAAGGCAACAGGAAGGACTGTCAGGCATTGGGGAGAGCGTCAGCATGGTGTAATGATCCTGACATCCCTCGTTGCTCTTTCTATCTTTTCTTAAAAAGGAAGAGAAAGTAAGGGAGAAGGAAGAAAAAGGTAGGATTAGAGCAGGGGAGTATGGACGACCCAAAGGCTATGTGCTTCTGCCTCCTTGAAACAGGCTTCTTGGAAGAAATTCCTATGTAGCTCCATCATGAAGATGTTCAGTGGAGCTGGTAGCATACACAGAAAATATTTTGCCATAAAACCATTTAAACTTTGACAGTGAGTTCTGATTATACTCACAGCCTGCACATAACCCTGGGTGTGTCCATGTGGACTTCTGTGTTCAGTTGTCCATTCTTCCTCTAGGAAATGGGTCTTGCTCTGATAGCAGCCAGCAGCAGCTGCCCCTCTGGAAGCCCCTTCTACACAGCAGAGCCCGGCTTCTTTATTTTAAAATTTCACAGAGAAATGTGTGACAATGTTGTGGTTAAACTTCACTCTGAGTGAGAAAAATCCTGAGGATATTTTCTTGCTGGCAGGATATTCTGATAATTTGCAAAGGCACTGGTCACAAGCATGGAAGACTTGGGTGAATACTTTGTCTCCTTCCCTCTGTTCACTTGTCTGTAATGGATTGGTCAGGAACTGTCTGGTCCTAAGTAAAGTTTCAGTGCCCAAGAGCTCCAATTTCTGCTTTCTCCCTGATACTGCAAGAGAAAACCGTCTGTATTGTCTGAGTGTCTTTAATGTGCTATTCCACTGGCCTAATGGGCACCTGATGGTACAGATAGGTTTGATTCCAGATTTGGATCTGCTGACATAAACCTTAATGCCTTTTATTGTGTGCCACTTTGGGAAATCCTGATTAACAGCAACAAAGAGATAATTATGCAAGATGAAGACAATGTAGTTGTTTTAAAAATAATGTATATCATACAATTAATGCTACTTTGTCCTATATCAAAGTCACACTACCTGCATTAATCACACATCCTCATAGTTTCTAAGCATTAATAGCAAGAAATAAAAAGAAGAACTCCTAATCCCGAGGAGAGTCAGCATAACTGGGGGTTGGGTTTCCTCTGAGAAGAAGAGTGGTAAGTAATGCATGTTTTCAGCCTAGTAATTACAAAATGTAGAACATACAACTATCTTTTCTTTTTTTTTTTTTTTAGAAAAAAAAAAAAAAAGGGAGCTGAAACTGGTGCAGGAACCCTAATTAATAATTAACTCCGTTTAGTCCTTCTACATTAAAGCTATCTGAATATTTGTAAATTAAGGTGTTACCTGAACCGCGAAGTATTTTTTTTGCAGGCTGTCTCTGACTTTAAAAGGTCTGGCCCAAAGCAGTAAACCCAAATGGCTGGTGTGTGATGCAGGTGTGTGGCTGAGCTTGTGGTGATGCACCTTTCTTTTACAATCAAAGGAGATGCGGAAATTGCATGGTGTGGAGTAGCGCAATGGTAGGTACAGAGGGAAATATATTTTCCCTTCAGCAGTGGTAGGAAAACTTGGTGGAAGAGCATTAGGAGTGGTTGGGCAGACAGACACAAGCACAAGGACAGATTTTCATAATTCTTCAGATTAAATGCTTCTAAAAGAAACACTGGAAGGTGTTCATTTAGACCTTGCAAGGGGGGTTGCCCTTTTGGATTGCTTTTGGGTTGCCTGACTTGGAACTTTGCATTAGGGGTAAGAAAGGACCAGGGACTTAGTCTTAAACCCTGGTTTAAACCCAGTTTGCTACATTTCTGGCTTTAAGGGGATGCAAGGTCCCGGCTTGCTCGTCATCTACCCCAGAGCATCATCTGCTGCCCCTGTGTGCCTGGGGCAGCACTCTGGGAGAAAGCCCCGTGCCCCCCTCACTGCCTGGGCTCTGCTGTGGCGTGCAGGGTGCTAGGCGGTGGGGCAGGGCCCTTTCCCTGCTCTCCCACCAGGATTTGGTTCTCACAGCAGGGCCCGGGGAGCATGCTCCCAGCGGCCTTGGGCTGTGGTGGACCAGGTGTGGGCGAGCTGCTGCCCTGGGCTCCTGTGCCATGCCCAGGTGTGTGGCAGCACAGGCATTATGTGTGCTATGGACCTCGTGTGTCTGCACCCACGTGGCTGCACCGCTTGCAAAGCCCAAACATCGAGCCCATCTTTTCAGCTTTCACCCATCTCCTTCAGCGAAAGGTTTCCATGTGACCACTAGATAGCAACTCTGCACCATTAGCATCTTTCTCTCAACTGACAAAATTATCTTAATCTTGATTTGTAATCCTGATTTGCATGTAGTGTACCATGCTTTCCAAGGCCCTTTTATTTATACCTTGTTTCCCCAAATGCTCTTCCAAAGCACGGCTGTTCAGTGTCACTGGTGGCTTCTGAGCTGCGGGAATTAAGGCAGGTTTGGGTGTGCTGGTTACATTACCTTCTGTGGAATGGATGGGGGTATACCATATGTGCGCCTGCAATTAGACATTTTGATTTCCAAAGTATTTAGTTACCATTTGCTGAACCATTGAGTAATTACCCCAGCAAAATTGCACAATCTGTCAGTACGTCAGCTAAGTGTGCTTCTGGACAGCTTTATATGCACCTTCACCAGTGCTGAGCTTTTGCTGTGCTTCATTTGGTTAAACTTCAGTCCTTTTGGATGAGAAATTTCTAATAGCAAAGGAAATTTCAAATAACAGTGAAAATACCTGCTATTGTACACCTGCCCTGTGGAGGAGATCTTGCCTCAGAGGAAAAGCGCTATTTAAGATAATATGTTCCATTAAACATGGGGGCTTCTTAAGGCTGCAAAGTGCTATTCTGGGAAACCGGTTTGGAGTCAGCCACTCAGCACTTCTTGTTTCCATAATTCACAGAATTTAGCAAGGGCACTTCTGCCCCTGGCAGGGGGAAAACTTAAAAACGCTACCCGCCGCTTTCGATGAAAGCAGAAGGATTTCCAACGTGAGAGTTTAGGGTCATGAGAAGTAATTGCTTCAACTCTTTTTTTAGTTGCTAAGGGAAAGCTCTCCATTCAGGAGTGGAAAATTAAGGTTACTTTGAATAGAGAAAAGCAAGAGGCATCATTTACTTCCCTCCCTCCTTCTCCCTCCCCACCAAATTAAACACTCAGGAATCTTGAGAAAATTGGGTCACTAATATGGAAATTTTAAAGTATCGATAATACCAACATGACAAGTTGTCACTTTGCAGTATGTTCTTAAACACGACTAAACCTTAATAACCAGGTTATTCTAGAATAATCAGGGTAACAGAATGGGAATGAATGGCAGTTACTGTAATTATTCTAGAAAGAGGACCAAAGCAAACAGAAATTCTCTCTAATTTTATATATTCCCAATAGGTGCACATAGTACATCATTATCACTATAGAAACTACTTAGTAGTTTCTCCAAAAATCAGCCACGCTTCACGGTCTTATGGGCCGATGTCTGAGCTGCACATGAGCCGGCACCCTCTAATTCAAACAGAGGTAAGCTCCCAGCAATCTGCGGTAGGCTGCAGCCGACAAAACAAATTTCCTAAGCCAAACATATTAAATCCAATATATTTTTCATTGATTTAATAGACTGAAACTTTGGATACAGCTGATACTTTCTGGATATTAATGGGCATTAGTGCTCAGAAAGAGAAGGTGAGAGCTGAAAATGAGAGTATATAGACGTTAGGGAAAGAAGGTGCTACAGAGGGCTTTGCTCTATATGAAAGTTCTCCGTTGCAGGATGAAGTCTGTAATTAAATAAGATACTCCACAAAATTCTTCGGTGACTTTGGTCCCATTTTCAGCTAAAACTGTTATTGCTGTCCTAATGCTTCGCATAATAGTTAGATGATCATATTGAAAACAAAAAGTAACATCCAGTAATAAAAAAAAAATTAGCATAAGTCAAAACCAGAGACCGTTTCCATCAGCCCTCCTTTCTGCTTGCCTTCTGTCTGTGATGCAGTGAGGACAGCGTCACCGCAACCCCGCAATATCACACAGTTCACTCCCGGGTTTGGTCCATTGGAGAGACATGAGGGAGAGCGAGCTTTGCTGCCTCCTTCTTGCATGGAAAGAATTATTTACTTGTTAGTTCTGTTCTCATGGGTTGCCGTCTTTGTTATTTTGGACTAATTATGGCAATGTGGTTAAAACAATTCTGCTAAGTTGCTGTGCAATATTTTAATTTCATTTTAAGGTCACCAATAAAACCCGCGGTGTAAGGTCCTTCC
>VXAA01003686.1:1435245-1437745 GCA_013399115.1 Anseranas semipalmata | reverse complement strand
AAGCAGCAGGGCCAGCCGGTGGCAAAAGCCACTTGATTTCCTCCTGCGCTTACATAACTATTAATGAGAAATAAGAACCAGCTCATACATAAAGAACAAAAAGAAAATAAAATACTTAAACAGCAGCGAGGTTCAGCAATAAGTCACTGTATCAGCCACTGAAACGTCCCTCTTTGTATAAAGAGGATCCTTCATGGGAATCTCCAGAAAAAATCCTTTATGTTGAGGAAGAGTATTGTGTATTGTGACACAAGAAAAATGACGTTAAAGAAAATAATTAAACAGAAGAGTGCTCGTTATCTCAGAGCACTTGTGCCGCAGCCCTCACCCATCCCTGTTGGACAACCACCACCCCAGGATGAGAATTTGGCAAGCCTTGGCAGCAGTTATGTCCAAGGCTCTTTGCTGTAACTGTAATAGCAGCGAACCTAAAGCCCAGTTTGATGTATCATAATTTTGACATCTAGAGCATGTGGATTTTATGGATTTTTTTTATTATTATTATTGTTTGGTTTGGAGTCTCCAATCACCAACCTGGTTTCTGAAGAAAATAAAGATTCCCCAACAAGCCTGTTCAGATTCTCAGCTTTGGCACGTTGTTTGGAGACCTTGCATCGGGTATCTCCACGGCTTTGCTACATCTGGGAAATGGGTCCTGTGCTGGCCCCACAGTTCCTGGTGCTGGGACCTAATGCTGCAGCTGCTGAGGAGCCGTAGTTGTTGTAAAGGCCCACATTTGCCTTGGTGGCTCGGTGGTGGTTTGGGAAGAGCCCCCCAAAACTGCTTCCCATTCCTGCACGCAGGCTGACTCGCCGAGCACCCTCACGGCCCCTGCCCAGCGCCAGAGACCACGTCACTAATGCCACTGTGGCAATGCTCTGGAACATCACTGGGACTTTAGGTGCTACAGCACTGCAAATAAATTAAAAATATTTGAAAATATGGTGTCCGGACTCCAGCTACTGGATGAAAAACCAACAACCTCAGCAGCCCCGGCACTGCAAAATAAAAGACCGGGGAAAGTCAAAGAATTCAGGGAAAGCCGGTGAGCATAGGAGGCCTTGGCCATGGTGGCAGTCCCTGCGGCTGGCAGTGCGCTGCCCCGCGGCAGCAATCGGGAATTGCCATCAGGCCACCAGGATGTGTCAGAAAAGAAAAAAAAAATAAAAACTCTTTTAAAACATGTTCAACATGTACAGCTGCTGAAACATCTGTGCCGAACATGATGACACAAGCTGTAATTGTGGCGGTCGGGGAGGGGGAGGCAGTAAGGAGAGGTTAAGGAGGGGGCTGAGCGCAGTCCCCGGGAGAGGGGCTGGTGCCTGCAGGAGCCCCTGGGCTGGGGTGCGCTGGGGGTGCCCCCGCCTCATGGAGCAGCCCCACGGCTTCGTGGGGGGCAAGACCCCGTGCACCCCACATCGCTTCATCCCTGCCCCTGAGCGGCCAAAGCTGCCACGGGACGGACGGAGGCAAATCCCTTAACTTCCAGTGCCTGTTCTGCGGTGGTTAGCTCAGGGCAATTGAGGATTGGGATGGGGAGAGCTTTGCCTTGGAAATTTGGCAGATTTGTTTTTTTTTTTTTCCCCCGTTCAAAAAAATAAAAACAAGACGGGGAAGACCATAACGCCTCCTCGGCATGCAGCTCGACAGGTGGGTTTTGCAGAGCCATGCTGCGCAGGTAAGGATTTCAGGAGGTGTTGATGTGGGCAGAAAAAAATATTCTCTGTCCTGGAGTGAGCTCAGGGAAAAAAACAAAAAATAAAAAAAAAAAAACACAACCCCCCAAATCCCTTGCTCCCGCCTCTCCCCCTGCATTGTGTTGAAAAAAACATATAAGAACCTAAATAGAATAGAACAGAAATCTCCCTTAATCAAAACAACATTATGCCAAAACCCCTTTCGAGGGAAGTGAAACGTACACAGCAGCACAGCCCTGCTTAAAAATAGAACAGCCTTTGCCTTGTAAGTAACAAAAATACATAACAGCATACTTCTGCAGCCTGAGCTTTGAAGGATGTCTGTCATACGCCTAGGCTTATTTTACGCCCCTTCCCTTTTTTAAAAGAGGAACAATGCCATCTTCCCGAAAGGAAATAGGCAATAAAAACTCCAGCAGGATTTCCTATTCATAATTTTTCCCATTCATATCCTAATGGGTGAAGGAAAAAAAAAAAAAAAACAGCTTTAACAACTTAAACTGCACTTATTAAATAGATATTTTTACATGCCTGGTTTTTCCTAAATGTGGTCTATAGTTTTACAGTTCAATTAAGTCTTTTTTTTTCTTCTTTCCAGATATCCTTCTCAGAACTGGCTGAATTCTGTGTGAGATGATGTAAAGCATCTGATGACAAAATATCAAATATATTTATAAAACACCCTGTTGAGTTTTTATCTGTGCCATTACATTTTTAATTAATAGAATTTTTTTTGTTGTTTTACAAATGTTGTGTTTTACTGCCAGCATGATCTCACTGCTTTACAGTATCGATAAATGAAG
>VXAA01003686.1:1394441-1429973 GCA_013399115.1 Anseranas semipalmata | reverse complement strand
AAGCTTAACGTGTGACAGGGACTGCAGCAACACCCCAGCACATACTGTACGGATCTTTGATCTTCTGCATCGCATTAAGTAACAAAGACCAGAGGACTTTAGATATGTACGAGATAGGCTGTGTCTGATCACAGCACAATGTTCTGCCCCACTCTGGACTATGGATTGTGCCATCGATTTTGTTATTATTATTATTTTTAAGAGGGATCCTTTCAAGTGCGCCTGATTCTTTTAATTAGATCATTACAGCCATTGTAATGTTTACTCCTGTATAATCTCTTATGAATAGCATGGGACTTTTTAACATTAATGTTGCATTACCATCATTTAGAACAAATCACTGAAATAGTTAAATCTGCAGGATGCAGTTTGCAATTTCTCCCCCTTTAAATGTTCCCACAACATATCTTTCAAAGGGTTACTGTTTATTTTATTAAGGCAAGGTAGGAAAGAACTAACACACGAAGTCAGAATCTGTGTGTAGCCACACTAGGTTATGTGCATGAGATTTCATGCAGCTTGTGTGCTCTTACAAAGCATTTTAACACTCAAAAAATGAGCAAAGTTTTTCTCCTACAAACATTTGACTACATATTTACTACAAACCATTTTCTTGATTGTTCTGTAGGCTGCAATAAAAAAAAAAAAAATGAAAAAAAAATCACCTTTAAGGAGATCCTAGAAAGCTGTGGATTTCCACTTTTTCTGCTCCTCTGTGATTAGTCTTTCCCCTTCCATTATATTCCATTATGTGCCTCTAACGCAGGGCTGATGAATCAGCTCACCTTCCTCCTGTGTGTCCGTGCAGCCAAAATCTGCAGCAGGAAAAGATTTCATGAAGGCTTTTCCAAAGCATAAAAAATACAGCAGAAGAGATATCTGTGAAAGCCCCAGTGCCTGCTCAAAAAATAAAGGGACACACATTTTGGGATATTAATAGAAAAAAAAAATATATATATATATATTTTGATTCAAAAGAGTAAGGTGGAACACATTCACTTAATACCCAGAGCCAGAGACATGACAATTAGTACATCTGACGTTTACAATGCAGATGTTTATGACGTGAATAATAGATGGAAAGAGAGTGAAAATACAGTTGTTTCAGTGAAATATAGCATAGTTTTATCCAGAAAACATGTGAACTTTGCTCAAGCCACTATGCAAGTGTGAAAGGGACTGTTCTTAATGTGCATAATGTAAGTCCTAAAGCACTTGTCTAAAAGCATGCAAAATAATAAATTGCAGAGAAGAAATACGTTTCATCTAATAATGGGGTGTTGCAAGAATTGTTGTAAAAGAAAGCTCAGCCGGGGGGGAAGGCAGCCTTTAGGGGAAACGATGTGAATTTCCAGCAGCAGGGCTGTGTAACGATTCTATATTTTTAAAATGTGCCTGTACTCCATTCATACTATTTAAGTACTTAAATAAGCACAATAAATGTAAATAATTTACTGCTTTGCAAACAGAAAATTGGGCAGAAAAGTAATTTTGAATAGCACCTTGGCTTACTATACCCAGTGATTTGGTGCCCTGTAAAATGCATTTGACACTGCTGTTCATTAAGCCAGTGCTATTGAGCCTTCTTCACATTCATTAGTGATTAATTCAGACAGATATTTAACTTAATAAGGTAAGCAAATAAACAAAAAATCACTTTCTGTGCCTTAAGGTTTTTTGGACCTCTAATTGGTTTTGTGCACTAATTATCAAGATTAACACCTTACACTTTTCTCACTCCTTACACTTAGGAACTCCCCGTGGAAAAAAAAGCGCACAACCTTGGGGGAATCCTTTAAGTGCAAGGGGTTAAGAGTTTGTCTATTAAAAGCAAGATAAGCAGTGAAAAAGGAAAGACCAATTCCAGGTAAATTTAGATAATAACAGCACGAGGAGGCAGAAGCTTGCACAGCTGTGTAAGCAGTGACACTGCTTCTCGTCTATGTGGGAAGGAAAGGTTTTCAGGAGGCTAGTTCGTGTTTCCAGCATTTCTGAACAAATAACTGGAAGCTCCCCGATGTCTTACACTGATTACAAACTGTGTTCAGCCCTGGGAAATGGCATCGTGGTGCAGCTCTGCTGCAGCAGTTCCCTTTTTTCACACCAAGAGTTAACCACTGGCGTTCAGAAGTTTCTTTTAACTCCACTTCCCACCAAATCCTAGCACTTTATGCTAGTGCCAAGCCCTGGCGATTTCTCCAGGGTTGGTGGCACCGACGCTGCCGGGGATGTGGCCTCTCGTCGTGCTGGGTCCTCCTCTCCCCGCGGGCCCCGCGCAGAGGACCCATCCTGCGTGGGAAGAGGACACCGGTGGGAGGATGCTGGTGGCCACCACCGGCCTGGCGGCTCCGAGTGCCCGGCTCTCCCCGCCACGTGCAAACGTTAAAGCTCATCACTACCGTGCCTCGACGTCCCTCCGAGTGTGCCGCACGAGGCGCTGGAAACCAGCCTGGCCCCGGCTGCGCTGCCCGCGGAGGGGCCCCGAGTTAAAGTTCGCCTCCACCCGAGGCACGAGATTCATTAAAACTCATTTCAGCCAAGCCGACATTACAAGTTGTTGCTAATGACAGTTTGTCACAACCGAATGCGATATTTACTATGCAGTATCCTGAAATAACCGGCAGCCTTGAGAGAGCTAATTGCCGCTGCTCCTTCCTAAGAAGCCCCAAAGACCTACCTCGCTCGTGGATTGAACCCCGTGTCACTTTCCAGGAGTTTTTGTGGCATTTGGGGATTTTTAAACTCCTTTTCCTTTAATTCTTTTCTTTCTTTAATGGGTGACTGGATAAATTCAGTGGTGGATTTTTGTGACACTAAAGCAGCAGATAAGTCTATGATGCACTCTAGCTATGTGGTTTAAAAATCCCTTACCATATGTTTTCTCACTGGAATGCCTCGTCTTGCAAAATTACAGGAACCGAAGCTTAAAAACACAATTAGGTAGTTTAAAATGAAATATTAAAGAAATACCACATATTTTCTGATATGCCTGCGATGCTTTTCCTTGCTTTTTCTACCCGTCTTTCTTTTTGCTTTCTTTTGTATTGTTCTTTGAGTTGTTCAAGAAGCCCAACTGTATTCAATTGTTGTACTAATCATGCTCCACATTTTTCTGATTAGGTTATATAGGCTGTGGTTAAATTATAAATGAAAGAACGAACTACCAGAGTACTTGTCATAACAGTATCTTCTATGTTGTTACAGAAGATGGGGGGGGGGAGGAGAATCAAAAAAGGCTTTACATGATGAAGACTCTCCTTGCCTATTTTGTGCTCCTTATAGTATCTGTATAGACAAGTAATGCAATTTGCTGGAATGTTTTTCTCAGGTATTCTGAGAACTACAGCACAATATCTGTGCACTGAGAAAAATGTGAGAAAACTGAATACATAATACATAAAGATGAATATCGCAGGATAAACTCAGTTGTACACACAAACACACCCTCTTCAACTTCAGTTTATTCCATTACTGCGTTACAAAGCAACATGAACTGTTTTTTTCCTTATGCCATACATGAGAAAATAATATTTCAAGATTCAAACCGATGTCTTACATTGTTATCTTCCGTACTACTGTATGCACAGCACAAACGTAACCGAATAGCTGCCTGATTTTAGTATATATTTTTGTTTCCATGACGCTATTTTAAGTCACTGGCTGTAAAACTGATTTAATGGAGGACTAGAATTGCAACAATTAAACTACTTGACTGAGGGCTCACCTTCTATCTTTGTTGAAGACACTGGTGTTAAGAATATATTTGAGATTCCTAAAATTAATCATATATATAGTTTATGCATTACAGCCTTTTGAACTTGTTAGTACATTATTTACAATAATAGCTACTAGGAAAATGGCTTTTTGTGTGTGTTAAATATTATCCTCTTCTTAAATGCATCATTCTTTTTTCCAAAAGTACAGCCAGATGAAGCTGGGAGGCGGAGGAGAGGCAAGGAGGGAAGTCTGCCGACATGAGGCAGATTCACACCTCGCATTAAGTCATGCATGCAGCTGCTTTCCAGCGGCTGTAAAGCAGAGCTGCTCCTCAGCTGTTCACGGGCTCGAAACACAAAGCAAATGCTGTGCCCTGCGCACAGACTGCTGTAAATTATAGCAGATAAGCGGGTCCCTAAACATAGGATGGGAGTTTTTTTGATGCAAAACCTGACGCAACGCGCTTGCCTTAATTGCGTGGTGTTCGGCATGGGACGGGCACCAGCGGCGTGGAGCGGGCTGGGCGCCGGCAAACCACCCGCGCTGCCTGCATCAGGCATGCCTGTGAGCGGTGCTTTTTGCACCCCTGCAACCAGCCTTAAGGGCTCTGTTTTTGGGGGCTTTATTGGATGAACTGTCAATGCTTTCCAGGATAACAAACCTTGTTTTATAGCACTTGGTGGAGTTTGGTTAGGGGCTACCTCTGAGCAACATGAACTTGGCCTTGCTGTGTGCCTCGCACTAATACCTTCCCTCCTGTAAGGAATCAGGGTACTTGAGAAACAGCCTGCAGCCATACAGCTGATTATTTCACCAAATTTGCATCTTTTCAACAGTAATGGGGACGGCTTTCGCAAGTGCTCCCGGGCTCTAAATAGATGTTATGTGGCTGTTTCTAGTTGCTTCCCTCCCCTGGGCGCTCGCCGTGCACCCAGCCCCTGGGCCGGCACCTGTGGGGCACCCTCCTGGTAGGACCTGGCACCTCCTGCACATGGGAGAGCCCTCAGGTGCCCTTTTTGGAGAGAGCTGGGGCGTCCTCCAGGGGACAGGAGTGCCTGGAGATGTCCCTGGCGGCTGGCGAGGAGATGGTGCACAGGGAAAGGGTAGTGAGGGTGCTGCTGGTGCCCCAGGGTGATGGTGATGGGGGACCTGGGGCTGCCTTTCCTCAGAGATGGCACCACAACTTTTTTATTATTATTTTTAGGAGACACAAAAATTTAAAACATGGATTTGATCTTAAAAAAAAAAAAAGAGAGAGAGAGCAAAACTGCTTGTGAACGTGGTTGTGCTCCTGGCATCTTGGCAGGGTGTGGGAGCAGATGCCTCGTGGCCACCCCTCAGGGGCTGCACAGTTGTCGGTCAGTGAGCACTTGTGGTGCCCAAACCACCTGGGGGGCTGAATTTCTAAAATTTTACCTTTAAATGTCAGAGCCCCAGCTCCGTGCACAGGAGCACAGGTACCCACGTGTCAAAACAGTGGCAAGGCCAGAAGCTGGCAGGCACGGGAACCAGGGCAGCGCTGGCCGCACCAGTGGAGCAGGGTGGTGGCTGGGGCTGATGGAGATGGGGGCCCTGTTTTGCCCCCGCGAGACGTGCAGGCTTTCCCCTGAATAAATAAATCAAGCACAGCTTAGCTTTTGCATTGAGGAAAGTTGTTTCAGTTGGAGGATGCTGCTATTCATTCAATTTTTCATATTTCACTGGAAATCTGAACCTCATTTTGGCTTTCTTTAAAATGTGAGCCTCCACCTGATGTCTCACCAGCCCTTACCTCCTACAGGCAGCGGCAACTGCTTTGGCTGATGCAGGCAAGGAGCGTTGGGTTTCCACGGGTTATGCTGGGAGGCGCTGCAGACAGGATGCTCCTGCTCCTGCTCCATCCACGTCGGCCACAGCTGCCCCGTGCTGCCCCAGCAGCGCTGCTGTTTTGCATGGATCGGGGTGAAGGCATGACAGGGAATCGCTCGTTCTGCTTTTGTTCCCACTCTGCATCCTGCCTGTGTCTGGTGTGGGCTTACGGAACCTCTCCCCTTCCCTGCATTTTGTAAGTCCACGGCAGTGCCAGCCTGGGAAAATATAAAACCTCCCCCAAACTACAGGAAAATATCAATAGTGGTCTCCCTTAAAATCCACAGAAGGAAACTTAAGGATTAGACTAAAGCCTTATCCTTAATTTATCTGTCATGCGTAAGTGTTTCAGCACATAGAGCTTCTCTGGAAGGATCACCCACAGTTTGGAGGTTTTTCCTTCGTCTAGGCACCTTGGGGTGATTTAAAAGACAGAAGAAACCCTCAGAACCGTTGTATTTAGTTGAGCACTCATTATAAAATGGATTACGGGTACAGTAAACCATAAAGACTGTTTTAGAGCCATTAAGGTTCAGCTTGTCACTGCTGACATGGACGCACTCTTACACCATATATTCCTGACATGTCAGGAGGTGCTTAGGGATGCTTTCACACATGTTTTATTGAAATGACAGGCTATAGCTTCTTTGACTGCTGTGTATATGCATGGCTATACGCTAGAAATCCAAATGAAACTCCTCTTGAAAAAATAAAAATCCTTACACGTATGTAATGAATGCCATCTTAAGTGATAAAGTTGTCATCTATGTTTTATTTTTAATATTCTTGGTAATAGAATAATGGGATCACATTTATCCCTGGAATAAAATTCAGCTGAAATCAATGAGTCTTGCAGTGAATTGAATTCTGCCATTGATAAAATGTGAGTTCAAAAACAAAGCAATTTTGGATAAGAATGAAAAAAGTATAAAACCCTGAGATTTCCCTTCTGAAAATGTCTTTCCATCTGCATGTAGATCAATTGTTTCTCCCAGGTTGAGTCATTGACTTGTTAGGGTTTTTTGTCTTTCAGATCCAAGAAAAACTTTACGTGCAATTATGATGCCTTGAAAATAAAATTTCTAAGTGGGAATACCGAGAGAGTCATAGCTGCATAGAGTCAGAGCTCACAAACCTTGCAGGTCTAAAATTCACATTCATTCCATTTTTTTGGAAAGCAGGATTTGGTCCTTCACCTCCTTTCTTTAAGAGGTTGCTCCACAGAAGTGAATTTTAACTTTTAGGGTGCGTGAAATGGCTAAATTCCACAATTTGGCCTCATCTCCGAGACGAAGATCTCGTTGCTTGTTAAGCATTCGCCTAGCATTGGCTTTGAGCACCGCTGAAAAGGCAGCGTGCAGCGGGAGCCGGCGGGGAGAGCCAGCAAGCGCCAGCAAGGCGCGCAGGGCTGCGGGTGGGCAGGTGGGGCTGCAGCGGCTGGTGGTGCCGGCCGATCGCCGCATGGAAGTCCCCCACCAGACGTAAAAGTGATGGGCGAACGCTGAGGAGCTCTGGGAAAGGTTCAAGCAGCAATTCGAACTGGGCTGGAAAGCCACAGGGGCTAGTAAATGGAAGATGAGCACGGGCATGATGCGCTTTGTGAGGGAGGGACAGGGTGGGCTTTGGCAGGGTGAGGGCAGGCTGGGGAAGGGCGAGCTGCCCCAGCTTGCCAGGGACTCAGATTACATCTCAATTCCTTGCATTAAAAGGAAGGAGCATTCTGGGCATGGAGCAGCAAGGAGCAGGCTGGAGGCAGGTCGGGGGCACCTGCATCAGCCCCAGCTGTGGGTTTGCTCTCAAAGTCCTCCCCTCTGCACTAGAGCCCATGCCCTGCGATTTCTGCCATTGTCACAGAAAGGAAGGCAAAGGTACAGACTGACCGTTAGCCAGCTGGAATTATTATGATCCGCAGATTGTAATTATTGGTAGGGTTTCGACAGATTTTCTTGCACACATGAATATTAATCTGCAACCTGACAATTACTGCTTTTGTGTGTGCTTTTGCAGTGCTGCACATCAGCTTTGTGTTTCACTGTGTGATAGCCCAGGTACCTGATTTTGCAGACATGTACATTTAACATAACTCACCTGAAATACAAAAATGTACAAAGGAAGAAATGTCCACCATGTGGACCTGTGCGGCCAGGGGGTTAACATTATACCAGTAAACTTTCTCTTAATGGAAAGTTTTAGGTCACTTGTAGAAAGCAGCTATCACTGCGTATGCCAGGTTCGCCTCCAAAGTCTGTATTTCTGTGACACTGATTTTTCAGAATTGCAGTGATAAAGATCACAATTTAAGCTCCGGGAATTCATGGCTATTGATAACACAAATTGATTTCAGCACAGAACATTGGGTTTTAGAGGCCCTCAACCACGTGTGTATCAAGAGGTTTTTGAATCCTTGTTTTTAAACACCTCTGATGCTGTGCTTGTGTTGCATCGGCTCCGCTTAGCGATGGAGAAACGCTGACATCTCACACTGGTGTAAACTCCTAGCCAGCACCGCATCCAGCTCAGCAGAGAGCAGGCAGGTCAGGGCACAAGCAGAAATTACAGGCAACACAAAGCCTTTTACACATGCTTAAGGAAAAGGCCAAAAATTGTGGCACGGTGGCCACTGATGTGAAACGTCACCTCTTTCGCATATGGACATCGGAGAGCGTGAACCGCTCTGCAGGATACCTGCAAAGGGCACCTGAGGATGTGCCCAAGGAAGGGGCAGAAGCAATGCTCCTGCTTGGGCCTGTTTAAAAGATAAAATTGTCAGGGGTGGATTTTCCTTCACAATAAAAGAAGGAAAAGCTGCTGCGGAGGCTGTGGGCACGAGGGTCTGGCGCGGGGGCACCCCAGCCCCTGCAGGAGCCCGCAGGGAGCCCATGGGAACGCCTGGCTACGGCGGGCCTCTCTGGTATTTGCTTTAGAAATTGCTTCATGTTAATTAAATATGTTACCTTTTAAAATTTGCCTTCGCCACACGGAAGTGCCTCGGTGTTTGTGATGAGCTCTAAATGAATGAAGAGGAAATGTTTGTGTTCAGCACTTTTATTTGTTTTTGGCAAAATTCCTTGAATAAATTAATATGTTATATCATTAGGTGCTAGTAACTATGTACTAGGAAACCCAGCAGATAATTTAAGTAAATAGTTAATAAGGTAAATGTACGAACTCTGTATCCGCACGCATGCAGATGTTCTGTTTGAACTTAAAATACAATTACTTCTCGAATGGCTCCATCGGAGCTCCAGCCCATAAAAGAGCCCGCTGGTAACGGGGGGAAACTGCTGCAGTCACACAAAGCCCCTCCAAAGCGCCTGCTATATTTTGACTTGTACTTTTGACTTTTTCTTTCTCTGGTAACCCCATTATTTTTGTCCCTACTCAGAGCTCTGACCTGTGCTACATGGAAAGTTTAGAGATGAAGTCATTTCTGGTTTGAGTTACTGGAGAGACTTTAATTCATCCAGCTGTGCCTGCTCAACAACAATTCCAGCATTCAGCATTGACAACACACCAGCAGCAGGAGAAATCAAACAGAAAAGGCAGTCAGTGTTGAAAGGAACACTTAAAAACTGCTCTCATTTGTAGAATTTAACGTCATCAAAACACTAAATGTAAATATGACCAGAAGGAAAACGCTAAACTCATCAGTCAAGGAATTTCACAAAAAAAATCTTTTTTTCCTTTTCTATTTTTTTGCCAGAACGTTAATGAAAATCCCAACGGAACTATCATTTAACATAAAGGTGCATCTTAAGGAAAAAGTAATTGCTGTATGCATTGCTCAAAAGGACCCTGCATTATAAGACACGTGATAGGTTTCCCTTGTTGGATATGTTTGTAAACTAATGTTTTATGAGTAGGAGGGGGGAAAAATCCTGCAGTTCCTTGTGGCAAGCACAAGCAAAGCACAGTTCTGCAGCGAACAGCTACATCCCATGAATGCATGGAGAAACCAAACAGAAGCTTTCAGGGTTTCTGAGAGCAGCTATTCCCTTCAAACTAGTTCTTTTAACTGGGGCATAACTAATAAATGTGCAGTTGCACATTACTGAATTGCCATTCCAAAAGAAATAAGGCAGTAAAAGATCTTTTGAGCAAAACTGAGACAAAAATACAGATCCGTGAGCTGGTATTCAAGGATGTAAAAATAATTTCTCGTTTAAGTTTTTCCCTTTCACTTGATAACATGCAAGAGAGAGCGATACTGAATTTTTCACCTCGTTCCCTTGTTACATTGGATTATGTTGCAACTGTCATTTGAGGAAGGTGCTGGAGGTGTTGCTGATCTACAGCAACCACTCGTGGGAGGTGAAGGACTTCCAGGTTCAGCTGGCACGGGACCGTGCCCCTGCAGGAACCACTGCTGAGCTCTGCTCAGAGCAAGAGCAATAGCAGGAGGGGGGAAATAAATCAGTGCAGTGGTGATTTCAGATACTGGTGCTGCGGGAGGGCTGGGAGGGACCCAGCTCATGGGCGTCCCTGTAGCTGTCACTATTGGGGCTGCTCTACATGGAAGTCCTTGCATGGGGACAAACCTGCCTGTTAGGGAAAGGCAGAGCTCCCTAGTAGCTGAAATCCTGAGTATTCAGATAGCAGCAAACCCCCTGAATCCTGTCATGGGGTTTCAGTGCACTCTCTGTAAGTCTTGTTCTGGCGGCAGTGGCACGTCTTTTTTTCCACCTACTGAATACATCCGGTTGCTTCTCCCACTTGAAAACAGCACCTGGTATTGACGTGCAGGACGGGAGCAAAGTGACAGAGCCAGCACCCTTCGGAAACCCCCGGTGCTGTACCTGGGGGGCCGCGGGTGGCTTTGGAGCTGCGTTTCCAAAGCAGCAGCCCCAGAGCAGAGGTGCGGGGCACAGCGAGCCCGACCCTCCCTCGGGGCTGCTGCCGCCCGTCTTGCACCTTGCAGCCCGCGTTGGCGCAGCTCGCTCAGCGCGGGGGTGCCCTCTAACATGTTAAATAGACTTTCACTTTTAAATGTCGCTGGTTTCACTTTGCATTTGGCATAAATAAAATGTCATTTGTTTAACTGCCTTTTGAGTCAAGGAAGAAAATTCTGGTAGTCGGACAGGCAAGAAAAATAGCGATTGAGCATGCAAATCACTTCTTTTCCTTTTAAACAATACATACTCTACTGCTTGCATTTCCCCAAAGATACCGCTGCAGCTACACATGGTTGAAGTCTGTTTTACCCTTATATAAGGCAATGTGACAAATGATTTAGGGGGAAGCAATCTCTAATCAGCATAACTTCATACCACGCAGCGCAGAATTATTGTCAATTTAATTCTGTCTTCTCGACACAAAACTCTGAAGTGTTTCTTCCAGTTGAAGTTTTGTAGCTGAATAATAAATAAAAGAGGGTGCCGTACAAGTGCTGCATAATGTAATTGTACCCTCTTTGTTCTTGTCAATCAGCTTTAACACAAGTTAAGTAGTCGTGGATGTCATCGTGATCATATTCATAGTAGACGGCTTGCAGTTTCGGCACGGTCGTGTTCTGCAAGAAAGTTCCTTTAATAAAGAGCGGGCGGGGAAGGTTTCAGGTGCTTTATAAAACTTTGACTTCTCTCCTACTACAAGGCAAGAAAGCACAATAATGCATGCATGAATTGCCAATAAATCAAAGGGCTGCTTTTTTTTAATTCCTATTTTGACATGTACATACATAGCATTTTTAAGAGATAGCTCCGAGGTAGCTTTTCAGTCCTTGATCAGATCATGAATTTAATTAATTCAGTGTAGACATGTCATAGATTTAAACCCTTTAGAATTACATTTTTAATACAGATCTAACATTTAATGTCCTTTTTCATTTTTTTCTTGCAAAGTAAAAAAAATCCTTTAATACTCTAGTAGCAATTTTTTCCTCTTATTATAAGACTGTGGCTCCCTCCTAATTATGTGGCTGCAAATTATTTACTGTAGTTTTAAATTAAGGAAGGAGACAAGTAATCCAGTGTAAAAAACACTGTTCCAACTTCAAGAAGAAATGAGTGTATGTGTTTAATTTCTCTTTAGGCATACAGCTGTACAGTCACTGTATAATGGAAGGTTTGAGACAAAATGGTCCCCCACCACCTTACCTCCGTGTAATGCAATTTAGCTTCATTAAATTACTGGAGGGCCAGTTACTTAAGCAGAATATTGATTTTCAGTCTGGGCCATGTTTAACATAATTCTGCGTAGGCAACAGCTAATTCTGCATTTGAATCTCGCACCCTAATGGAATTACCCGATGCGGCTGACCATGGGTGAGCACGGCGGGCAGGTCTGGGCTGGGGCCGCGGCTCCGGATCCGGCCGCCCCTGCCTTTAACCCCTTCCTCCTCCACTGCAAACAGCCCCACAGACAAATTTCTGGTTTCTTCTGCGGAGGCGCTGTCTTTCATCTGGGGATGTGTAGCCCCGAGCTAGGTTTTGGTACTGTAAAGTATCTGTGGGGCTGCTATATATTCCTTCAGCAGCTGGTATCTTGGTCTATATAGCAACAGAGCTGCACAGAGACAATGGGAAATAAGGGATTTCCTTCACTTCCTAACTCCAAATATTTTTTCTTAACTTAACAATTAAAGGATGGATTTCACTTTAATTAACACATAATAAAATGAGCCAACTATTCAGCAGGAAAGTATGTTCTTTACATTGCTGGCTTGAAAGATAGTCATTATTTTTATTTATTATTCTGTTTAATGATGAGATACAGTTTACAAGCCATTGAATAATAATAATTTAAAATGGTTCCTTGTGAGTTATAGTTTGTCGGTGTCTTAGAATTTAAATAGTGTGTGGGGAGGAATAGTGGTTATCGCCCACATTAACAGTGGACGTCGAGGCGGGGGGAAGGATGCTACCTTGCGAGAGGAGAGGTTTTGAGTAATGGAGTGCAAGATGGGCTCTCCCAGACCTGAGCTTCAAAAATCTCTTGCCTACTGGATCCCCTTAAATTAATCAAAATACCAATGCACTGAAAACACCAGCTAGACCTTCAATTGATGCTGGTTTGCATTTTTAAATTTTAGCAACTGAACTGTCCTCTCGGTCCCTGGGGACCAGGCATAGCATCCCTCCACAGATGCCAAACACTGTCTCTGGTCATTTGGGAACTTTTGTGTGGAGCTGGGCTCATAAGACCTTTTTTTTTTTTTTTTTTTTTTTTTTTTTTAGAAATACTGCTGCATGGCAGAGAATTGCTTGAGGGCAGCTTAAAATGTTAGCTAGGAAGAGCCTCTGCTTTAAATGAACTTATCATGGCCACTCTTTGGTATGCAGCTCGTGCTCCACTCAGCTCCCTAAGAATAAATTGATTTAAAAAGTTCTTGCTATGGCATTGCTGCTGTGAAAAGTCGCCCTCATGCTTAACCTGAGAGCTGTGCCCCATCCCATCGACTTCAGTGCATGTCTGTGGACCCTGTCGGTATTTCCATTGACTCAGCTTGTGCCCTCCATTGACCTGCGTCTGCCAGAACAGACCCACGGTGTGGCATGTGGGGGTGTCCTGTGGCCAGGCATTCCCAGCACTGCTGGGACCCCTGTCCCGGGGCGGGTCGTGGTTTCGGAGGAGGGCTGGGACTGTGCAGAGCCTGCTGCTGCTGCTGTCACCAGAATGCAAATCGCAGCTGGCTGGGACGATGCTGCTCATGTTAATTCCTTGGGACTCGACCTCTCACATGCTCTTTCCTTGAAACTACAATAGTGTAGTTGGCTGTTGTTTGAACTGGCTCGGTGTTTCGGTCTGGGGGAAAATATGCAATATGCTAAACCAATTTGTCATTGAGAGTCAATAATTGGCATCAGGTGCATTACTGAGCATCTTGTCATGGGTTTGGCATGTCACCTGATTGATAACTCTGTGCCTTCTCGTGACATTGAACATAATTGTTCCCTATCACATACACACACATGGCCCGCAGTCCCTTGTTACTGACTGTATGCCCAATATCCGTGCGTTTCATAGACGGTAAAGGAGAGTGCATCCCTTCCCGCATCTTCCCTGTGCTGCCATATTTCTGAACCCAAAATGGTGGTGTAGCTGATGGACCCATCTGTTTGGATAAGGTGTGATGAAAGGGAGAGGGTGGGAGATACCTGGGGAGGCCTACACTCGAGGATAGGGAATGGAAGCAGCCACATGAAATTCTTTCTCTGTCCAGATTGTGCTCGTTTTCCACCACTTTCTATCACATTGATCCAGTGGCAAGGAGCTCCACTGATTTCAGAGGAGCTACTTACAGAAGGAGGTGTTAGCCACTATATGCAAGGTAGCAGAATCTGGCCATATATAATTAATACAAATATGTGCATAATTTAAGCTGCCCCAGGAAAGCCTTAAATTACATGATAACCATGCAGACACTGGCCTAGGAAGGAAAACATGGGGAGTCTCTATTAGTGAAATTAATTATATGTAAGATTGTCTTCAATAACCATGTGGGAATGATTAAGTAATCAGTCAAATAAAAGATTTAATAACAAATTCCCTATCAATTATACAAGAACACCCAGTAAAAATTAAGTAAAAATGATTTTCAACGCATTAATATTAACATTAACAGTACTGAAAATATTATAACATAATTAAGTGTAATTTCTTGTAGGAAAACATACTCATAATAGCAAAATAAACAAGCCCCTGAATAGTATTTCCTGAGGAAACTCAGCAGCTCGAGACGTGCTGTGGCGTTCGGGGGGTTCAGAGGAGGCCGGCTCAAGCGAGCGCCCGCCGAGCGTGGGAAATGGGGCTGTGGCAGTGGCTGGCAGTGGGCACGTGCGTGTGTGGTCACAGCTGCCTCTGTCCACGGCTCTGGGCAGTAAAAGGGCAGGAAAATCTGTACAGCAGGTCTGCCAAAGCAGGGGTGAAACGTGCTGGAGATCTGGAAGAACTTAGGTCACAGCTACTGCTGCGCCGAACACCAAATCAGTGTTTCTGATCTAGCCATTTCTGGAGGATTTTCTGGGTCTATGTGCACCTCTTTTCTCCCTTTCAGCATCAATTCCTCTTATTATTGGACCGATAAATTCAGCTCTATCCTTACTATCACCCACTGTGCCACTAGGGATCGGAGCTATCTCATTTATTGCAGCTTTCTAAGAGTTAGACACCTATTTGAGGCTCTACATCCAAGATATTTCCATAGATGGAGAGAAGGAGGTATTTTAGCCACCTCTTCCGTGATGATATTAATCGTCCTGTGGAGGTATCTACTTCTCTTTATGTTTTAGATGACTAACTTTGGTTAGAAATCTAAATTTTTTACTTGGCTGAAGGTCAAGGTGAAAATACACATCTGATAGAGTGGTCCAGAGCTCACTGAAGTCAATGAGAATTTTTCTATTAACTTTAGTGGGTTTTAAACACAGTCACACTGCAATTTCCTAAAGGTAAAATGCTCTGGTTGCACTGTAGGAATAGCTGTTGTGGGCTGTATTAATAATCCGCCTGGTCCAATATCCTGTCTCATTGGCTAACAGCTGGCGCATAAGGATGGATACAGGGACGAGGGGACATGCAGTGAGACCTTCCTTGTCTATTTTCCCGTCTCCAGCAATCTTCATCTCGGGGACTTCCGAGCCAGAGGTTGTGTTTAACAGCCTGTGAAGGACCATCTACATTGCAGCAAGTGTCCAAAAGCAATGAAAAGAGACATAGATCAGCCAGAGTTTTGTGTTTGGCCTAACCTGCATCTTTTTTTTGTTTATTTTTCCGATGGAAACATTAAAGTAGTGGGATTTGATCCAAGCACAGTTATGCAGCTAGGAATCGGCAACTTTTTGTGAGGTTCTTTGCAATCAGGTCCCATTGAACTAATTAATAGATGCTGAAAAAGTTAAAGTTTATTCATAGATAACTGTAGAGGTAAAATTTGTAGAAACATTTCAGGCTGAAAGACTTAGCCTTTCAAATGAGAAAAGAAATTGTTTTTAAAAAGTGCGCTCAGTAGAGACAAAGAAAGAAAATAATCAAGAAAATCCTTCTTGGTACATTTGAACTGTTTTACAACAAATCTATAATAGTACTTTCTGTTTTTCTCATAAAACCATGTTTTTGATTAGATGTAGGCTACAGCTCTATGAAATAAGGAAGGGTAGCGAATGTGTTTCTCTGTAGTAACCACAATCCTTTTTCCTGTACCATGGTCTGGATACTGCTTTTTTATTTTTATTTTTTAAACCAAATTGAAAACTCTTTACACCCTTCTCACAGTGATTGCTAAATGGAAAGGAATTGACGTGTACTTGGACTTGCAAAATTTTATTTATATGCTGTATTTTACAGGCAGCAGCTCAAGGGATAATTGCACTTCTGAGTAAAAGCTAATTAGTAAATATTCTTGAGTTATATATGTGTTCTACTAAGTTGCTTTGAGGTCTTGAATCTAGAGAGTGCTGTAATATTTTCAGCAAGGGTATATAGTTAAAATATGTGGGGTTTCTTTTTCTTTTTATCAAAATGTGAGAAATAACCTGCTAAACCAATCTTTCTCTCCCAGGAGTCTTGCAGAAGGCCTGGATGTTAATTGCATTTAACCTAGAACAGCAGAGCATTTTTTTTTCTTTATACAATAACTAATATGTAAACTACTGTTGCACTTTGAAATTACTTTCACTTAAATTCTATTATTGAAGCTCCACAGTGGAATATATCCAGGGTCCATTTCATTAAAAAAGACTAATTACGCTGGAAGTGTGCAACGTACACGCCAGTCTTCTGGTATGACTGAAAAATGAGCATCCAAGGGATGCAACACACTCACTTGTCCTGGCATTCCTGAGAAAGGTTTGTGTGAGGATGCAGTTGAGGCCAGAAATGAAATTCTGATTGGTAATGCAAGAACACTTCTTTTTTCCCATAATGGCAGGAATTTGCATGGATTGGCTGACGGCTAAGGCAGTGGAAATACCGACCTTATCATCCCCACTGATAAAGAAAACAAGCAAGCAAAAGGCAACACTGCAACACCAGACCAAAGCATGGTTCACACTTCCATGTGTGACAGTAGTGTGACATGCTAATATTCTTTATATTTATTTATACAGACACCCTAAAAATGCCATAAATTGAGACTCACAATAAAAATAGACTTTATGTAACAAACGCACAAACTGGCGAGACGATCATAGGGTGGGTTGTAGGATAACAAACGCTTGATATTCCTGTGACACTCCGGCAGTTTCCTCAATTTTGGGAAATCAGCGGCTGTGCTGAGGCCATCAGTCCCGACACCAGCACCCAGGAGCGGCAGTACTGGGGGGCAGTGGCGGGCAAGGAGGTGGGGTTGCTCTGGGTTATGCTGGCAGATGTCCAAAACCTCTCATTTCTGAACTCCGATATGGGATTTCCAGAGCCTGCCAGAGTATGGGCAGCACTGGTGGGCCCTGGGGAAGGGGCTGTGCCGTGTCCTGTGGGAGATGCGAGCTGGCATGGAGGGATAGGTGTTGCTTTGGCTTTGTCTGCCTGAAATCTCACCCTTTCTGGAGGAGCTGCCCTGCTCACAGGCATTTCCCCCAGCTCTTTGGAAACAACTTGTTTAATTCACAGTGGGGCGAATCAGGTCCTTACTGATGCTGAAATTCTTGTCCTGATCAGGGCAAAATGAACGAATGATGCTGAGCAGGAACTTCTTGAATCTGCTCAGGATTTTAGCAGCTTTTGTTTGATACTCTTTCTGCTAATGTCTTTGATGGAGCATAATAAGGACATGCTATGGCATGCCTAAAAGTTTGCTTGGTGTCGGACCATGTGTCAGCACCGTTATTAACTCTCTGGACAACCGGGGGATTGATCCTTGGCAAAGGTTTTGCACACAGACATTTCCTATCTGGAGGGATAGCAGCCCTACCTATGCAAAAACATATTCAGGGGTATGGGAAATGTCCCTAGTTTGCATGTACTAACACATTCAATTATTTATTTTATTTGTTTATTTATGGCCAAAGAATGCAGGATTGTGCTTCTGGGACCAGTGCTTCCACCCTGCTGGGGACTGGGCTGCCCTGGCTCCCCTTGCCTGTGTCAACTTTCCCCAGGAGATGGGGTTTGCACTGCAGAAAGCAATCTCCCTTTCCGCGCTGGGGGTGCTGGAGTCAGTGGTGGGATTAAACGTTCCCTGTGGGGCTCCTTGGAAACCAGCCTGGGAAAGAGGAAAAGAAGCGCTGAGGATGCCAGAAGTGGAAAGCCCAGGTCCATGGGTGGCAGGATGTGAAACCTGCAGCCTGGCTGGCTCTCTGTGTCACCCTGTTGCTGCCAGAAGTCACCACTGCCCTACTACTACTAATAGTAATGCTCAGTTCTTCCACCACACATGTTTATGCATCCATGAATTCGACATAAATGCAATTTTACCCCCCTCGTCCCCCCTCGTCCCCCCAGCACTGGGTCAGTGAAGAATAAATACTTAGCACAATGAGCTAGCCTGTGAACACATAGTCAGTCCAGTCCCTGAATAAGGTCCATTAAAACATTGCAAAAACATTGAAGTTCATAACATGATGGTTTGTATTTCATTAGTAAGGTGTTCCTGCCAAAAACGTAGGACCTTTGTAACTTGTTGGCACTGAAAGAACAACTGACCTTGTGCTGTACTGTAATAACTTCTTGTTCTATAATCCATCTTCTCTAAACAGTTTTGTTTTGCCCTGGCTATATGAAGTCAGGGAGTTTTGGGGAGGAACTTCGCTTCTGGCCCTTGCAGCAGCTGCAGCCCCCATAGCCACTTGGTTCTTCATGGAGACGTAGTATGCTGCTGTCCAGGAGGTACAAAAATGGGGCACAAAGCAGCTCAGTCTGGAGTGATGGAGATTTGGGAAGTGACACAACACCCACAGGGACAGTTTGTAAGATGCGAAGGGTCTTGGCTTTCTGTTAGGAGGCTGGGAGGGGTGCTTGTTGTCACGGGTGGAGGAGAAGCAAGGCGTCCTTCACACAGGAGTAAGGGTACCCCAGATGAAATTTCTCCTAATGTTTCTATGAAAATAATATAGGCTAAACTCCAGTTGTAGTATGGGCTAAATTTGTTTCAAAGAGATTTAAAGAGCAGGGAGTTTTTTTGTTCTGTGTAAGAACAGGGTATAGGTGAATCCATGTCCTACANCAATATGGGATTTAAAACTCTTCAAGCCTCCAGCTCCTTGCCAAGGGAGGTAAAGCAACAATTCCTATTGAATTGTCTGGGCAAAACTAGTCATGTTGCCTAGAAAAGAAATAGAACATTTTCTGTTAGGGGACCCCACTTTGTAAAATGTTTGGTGAACAGGGTAGTGGGATACAGTATTCAACTGAGAGCCACCAACAGTTGGAAGGATGCTTCAGTATATGCTGCACACTCTCAGCATTATCTAAGTAATCTGAATGTCCTGATCCATTGATTTGTGCATTATGCTCATAAAGACATTACATTTGAACTTGATATGAAATAAAAGGCTTTGGCCAGTCAATAACCTTCAAGAAAGCCCTTCAAAGATTTTATAAAGGGGTCGCTGACCTGTACACTGAGATGGGACCTCTGTTGTCCAGGGAGAGACCTCTCCGCACTTGGTCTGTGAACCTGCCCTCTGCCTCTCTCCCAAAGCACTGCACAAAGCAATAACTTATTACAAGTCAGAGTTTTCAATTGTGCATACAAGGAAAAACATCAAAACAATGCAGCTGAAAATAATCCCCTTTAGAGAGGAGATTATGTTTTATTGTTTCTTTTACCAGGTGTACAGTACTCAATATTTAAAATGATTGCTCTGAATGTACAGGCTTAGCAGGCTGCTCTTTGCCTGTCTCACGTGCTTAGCAAGCAAGAAGCCCATTCTGGTGCTGCATTTCTCAGGAATTTAGCTTTCTTCAAAAATGAATGTACATTTGAAATACCCTTATCTCAAGTGGAGACAGCAAATGACAAACCGTTCACTTGCTGGCCTTTACGAACCATGCCCGTGGTAGCCTTGGTCCCACAAAGGTTTGGGGAATTATTTCTGAATGTGACCTCCTCCTTAGCAGGTGTTACCCTGCACTTGGCTGGAGGCATTGCTGGTCCGACCCAAAGCCGGCTCAGAGCAGCCTGCTGGGACCAGCCCCAGGTTCGGCACTGTGCCATCCGGGCTGGAATACAGGTCAGAAGTCAGCAGTCCGAGTCCTTGTTTTTCTAAACAAGTTCCATTTGTGAGATTTTGCTGGGTCAGACAGATTGGAAGCTTGATCCTGCTCTGGGGTTAACAAAACCGTCATCCCAAAGAGGTAAGGCTACAATACTCTCGCCTGCAAGCATGTACGGCACCTGTCCTGCGCTGAGCCGCGCGCTGGTTGTATCCGTCAGCGCGACGTCTGCACACAGCCGGAATTTGGGGCACCGCTGAGACAAAGGAGTTTGCTTGTAATCAGAATTCCCTTCATGAAGACTGTGATTTATAGACATTTCTAAAAGCAGAAGTACCCTGTGCCATTATTTAAAAGGCTAGACTTCTCGGAGTTATTTATAAATACCAATACAACAGAAACGGTTTCTAACTTCAGGCAGAAAGACACTATTCATCACGTAATTCAGTAGGAAAATAACAGATCTGTCGGAAGTGGCAGCAAAAGGATAGCATGCCGATGCAGAATCTCATCTCGATAAAACAAGTGGCATTTTCCTCTTTTGAAATCAAATTGCAAAATGTAAAATAAGTAGATATAAACAGCCAATCGTCCCAACACCATTTTTTTTCCTGGTCAAACCATGCAAAAAAACCCTAAAACTCACAATGGAGCAACTTCCATTTTAGATCAGTTTCTCCTCCTCTCGCATGGTCTATTTATTTTTATTGGTTTGTTTCTCATTAAATCCTTCAATTACTCTGCAGTGTAAAATGGTGAAATTATTGGCATGTGCCACTTTCATCATGTATTTGAGTTTGCTTATTACACTTGCAGAAAATGCTTGAATGGTATTAGGCTCTGCTGTGGATTGAGACAGAGTTAATAAATATTATTTGGTGTTTTTTCCCTGAGAAGCACTGCTTTTCTTGATTGTTTTTTACAGTTGGATTGGGAATATTGATTTATTCACCACTGTTACAATAATTGTATACAAGGAACAAAAAATGCAGAGGTAACATTTCATCAGCTCAAACAGATTAATTAGTTGTAGTAGATTAGGCACAGTGTTACACAGAAAGATTTGCATTTAGAGGAAGAAAAAAGTTTTTTTTTTAATCTTAAAAAAGGCAAGAGAATTTAATAGAGATGTGATACACTGAGCTGCTTGGCTTATTATTCAATCAGTGTTTCCAAATGAGTATTAAAGGGCAACTTTAAATATTAACTCTTCTTTCTAAAATAAAAATACAGTGTAATTGTTGAACGCATGGTATGGGGAAATCCCTGCTTACAGTACTTGGATAAGAAAAGTTAATTCAGTTTCGCATCTTAAATTTAAAATTGAACCAAAATTATAAGGCAGTTTATTGCAGAAGCAAACACAAGTAAAAATCTGAATTTGCTATCATTTACTCTGGCAACATGGAAACAAAGACTTTGTTTATATTTTTTCTCTTTGTATGCAGAATTAAGGAGAAGCTCTGAAGAGGTAAATACTATCTTTTGTGTGAGGTTAGCTTCGCTGTGATACTGAAAATTATTCATTAAAGGTTATGAGGCATTAACAAGAGTTTAAAAAGTGTCCTGGTTGTTCCCTATTTGACCCCTTCCTGCAGGGAATTGAAATTTCCCAGTGCTCTGGACCACTGACACCATGAGGGTAATTAAGCAATTTCCCCCAAGGTTTCAAGTTTTAACATCTTTCAGTATTGAAACAGAGAAGAAAAACATTTTTTATCACTCTCACATTCTATAGAAATCTACAGAGAGCTACACAATGGGCCTTGCCTGACATGCTGATTTTCTTTTTAAACCATCTGTTAAATCATCCTGGCTTGCAACATATTAGACATTATAAATGCCCCTAATTTTTCAAAGCAGTGCACAAGGATTCAGCTGCTTGACTTTCAGTTTATACCGTGCTATCCCACCCCAGCCATTGAGAGACATTAAACATACAGAGCCAGTTTCACAGCTCGGCTAATGCTGCTTTTTTGTCAGCCTGGCAATGCAGAGCATCTTTCAATCTGGCTTAAAGGGCCACTGGAGGCATCCGCCACCGTCGCAGCATCCTTGAGCGGCACCAAGCTGCCACAGCCCCCCCAGCCCCCTCCTCGCAGCGCTGGTGCCCACGCAACCCCCAGCCACCTTGACCCCACGTCCAGTGTCCCCACCGGCCCCCCCGGCCCGGCCTGCCTCAGCTCTCTGGGGAGCGGGGCAGCGAGTGCCAGCTCTTGCCTTTCGGAAGCACCCTGGGGGACATTCGTCCTGCTCTGGGAGGAGAACCAAAATCTGTGAAATTGTGCTTGCAGCCGGAGCCTGGCGGGGGATGCCAGATCTGGCCCCCGGGACCGATGCTGGGGCTGGGTGAGAGCTGTCCCACGGGGCTGTGCGCCTCACATGGGGGTTTTGCAAAGCCGTGGTGCGGGAAGGATGTTCAGGGCACCACATGTCCCATGCCGCCGGGAGCAGGAGCATGGCGCAAGCCCCTTCCCGCTCCATTACATTTATCTTCTGACTCTTGGTGGCTTTCTTCTTTTCCCAATAAATTTATCTGTCATGTGAATTATAATTTGGTGATTTGCCTCTGTGTGTGCCGCCCCTGTCTGGATGCTCAGGGAAAGTAAGGGCTGCCCGCCCGGATCCGTCCTCCCCAGCCAGCAGGTACAGCTTCCTAAAGCCCCTTCGCAGCTTATTCCTGAGAAGTGCTGCAGCTTTGGATCACAAATTAAAGGCCTTGTCAATACTGGGAGACATTAAAAAAAAAAAAGAAGAAGGTCAAGGAAGGTTAGGCTTTAGACATAAAAACACTGGCAGTGTTCCCCTCCATCCACACTGCAGCAAGCATTGCTTTTCAGAATGGAAACACGGAGCACCATTATGGAAGTGCACATGCTGATTTCTATGCAACATTTCCTCAAGGATCCCAAGGAGGAATAGACAAAATGATTGCAGTGAGGTCCGGCTGGCGGAGAGGTGGCACCAGGTGCTGGGGAGGACCCAGGCATTGGGCAGCAGAGCTGTTCCCCGCACCCTGGCTGCTGGCGAGGCACCGGTGGGCTCTGGGCTGCTCGGGAAAATCTCCTGGCGGATGCGTGGATGCACCCGTGCAGCAGCGGCACTGCGCTGCTACAAATAAGAAAAGCGGGGTGCACAAGGAGTTTGAAAGACTTCCTGACCACATGCCAGGTATTTCAATGAATGCACTTTTATTGCCATCAAAGGGCCAGTCTGGCAAGTGAATGGCAAAATGCGGTCTTGTTCACTCTGGCTTCTGCTACAGCAACAGCCTTAATTTTTTTGCCCTGATTTGTAGCCCTACATATTGGGCCCTGGGCTCCCAGGCATTTTGTGAACAGGGGCAAGATGGTGTTTCAGGAAACTCTGCAGCAAAGATATGAGTTATAATCATCTCTTCCTCCTCCACATGATGGATTTGCAAACTTTTGCTTAAAGCTTGCTGCATCCTGCTGTATTTATCCTTCAGATATCTCTTTCTACTGGACAAGCAACAAAATATTCCAGCTGCTTTGAAAGATAATCATTAAGGTGATCTAACTCCAAAGATCAATAACATCTCTGCAGGATCCTTCTAGGGTTTCTGTGACACCTACTGTCTCATTAAAAATCATATTAAAAGACACTATTCGGGTCTTTTTATGGAGCGATATTTATTGAACTTTTGCTCATCTGAACGATTCTTGGTGAAATAACTGTATAATAATGAAGGGGTTAATATAAGTTTACATGTATTTAGGCAGATACTGACAATATCACATAATAGTAACCAGGAAATAATGTATACTTCAGAAGATAGTTACACTCACATTTATACAAAAAATGTTCATTTTTTTCATAATTATATGTTTAATTATATTTACATTGGTATTTATATTTTTGACCAAAACATCAGCAATCTGCTGTTAGGAAGGAGTGTTCATTGTGGCTGTTCCCTGCCTGATCCACACTGGGATCTTCTGGGCTCTTTGGAGCATTTGGAAACGCAGCCAAGGACACAGGACAGAATACTGGACAGAAAGTTTCCCTGATTCACAGAAATTCTTGCACTCCTTTATCAAATTTTCTTATCAGAAATTTTAAGTCATCTAAAGCCTTGTTCTGGTGAGTAGCATAATGAAACGCTCTTCTTGTGTAAGGCCAGTGCTGAGTGTTTGCTCCATCACAACCAGTCACTGGCATGTTTGATGCCTGTGCTTTGGGCACAAGGGCTTTCACCCATGGTACTCTGTCCCCCTGCGAAGGCCCTGAGACTGCCGTGTCAGACCTGCAGGTCCTGTGTTCCAGGCAGGTTGCAGCATCTTCCAGCATCCTCACACCAGCTCGCTAGGCAGTCAGTACTGCCTCTGACTCAATGGCTAGAGGCACCCCAAGTTTTTGTGACAATAACCAGGCACTGATTCTCCAGTCATCTGGAAGGGACATAACAGTTTGAAGGCTGAGATCCAGGACGTGCAGCCATAAAATGCTCTTCTGAGGGAATTAAACTGGTCAGTGATGTTATTTTGTATTGCTTTTGTTTTCTGTAATGAAGACAGGTTACTGCATGTCTCAGGTCTGTTAGTGTTTGCCTTCTTGGATAAGCTGCTGCAGACTAGGGCGATGGGTTGACCCAAGAGAAATTTGCTTCATTAGAATGTTTACTGATTAACAGAAATATTAATGAAAGATCAGGATGAGGAAAGATAGATGAGCTCAAAAATGCAGTGAGAGCCAAATCCTACAACCAAGAGGTGTCTTTGCCCTGAGACAAAACACCTGGCAGAACAACTACTCTTGCTATACCATGATAGTGGAATAGGACAGTGCTGGAAAATAGTTAAAATAGAAATATGATCAACAAAAAAGAGGCTATGGCTCTGAAATACTCAGTGAGCAGATTTGCTTCAGAAATCAATGACATTTTTACCTAATCACTTTTCAAACAAGAAACTACATTTTCGATTAAATCTTGTGCATGGACACAAGACTCCAGCCACTTTTCAAGCTAATCAAGTGTTACACTTAAGACACAGGAAAACGTTGTATTTCATTTCTACATCTTCTTTGTTTGTGACAAAGCTATAAAATTTCTGCTTTTTCAGCCTTGCCGCTCTTGCAGCCTTTGGATCTCTGTGCACCTGTGAAGGTGTTTACTCAGCTATGAACACAATCATGACATGCAGTAACAGTTGCCTTTCAAATAAGCATCTGGAAAACCAGAGGTAGTGTTGGTTCAGACAATGGCAGAACTTGGAAAGGCTGTTAATGATAAGAAATCAAATTTCTTCTGCTGTGCAAGAAATTAAAATTAAAAAAAAAAAATTTTTTTAGTCAATCAAAATATGGTCCCAACAAGTTATATGGAATTATTCTCATTTATTAACACTGTCTCCTTCCTGTAAATCCACACAATGACTGATATTAATGTATAAGGTTCATTTATAACAATATTCAATACTTCTTGAATATTCACAGCATCCTTCTGATGGACTTTATGTACTTTTAGTCACATGTCAGTAGTGTTTGTGAGCAGATGCCCGGCCATAATTCAGGGGCAGGGCTTTCTTCCCACGCAGGCTGGCCCACCATGGGGTCACTGTCCTGGGGAGCGGCAGAGAGGGGCTCTGCTCTGGGAGCCCCTTGGGAAGAGGCACCTCTTGGCTCCCGCTCCAGCTTCACCCCATCAAGGAAACCCAGCTTCTAAATGTCAGCATCAGAGGGTGGGTTCAGGGGGGTGCCAGCAGCCTGCCTGGTGAGTCACCCTTCATCGATGCCATGTCCTCTGGCTGGGAAAAAAGAAAAAAATTCAAACATTGCTGGCGTGAGGTAGATGTTTGTCTGAAAGATAATTGAGCCAGGGTCTGTAGCAACACTGTTAAGTATCTGAATTATTTTTTCCAGTTTTTGTTGTGGTTGTTGTTGTTGTTTCATATCTGGAGATTAGCTAAGAGGAGGAAAGGGAAAGGTGGGAACAAATCCTGCAAAGTGGGAAGAGGAGTGCTCCAAGGAAGCGCAGAAGATGCCCCCCAAACCACCCCCGTTCCCAGGGTCACACACAGAGCTATTTAAGGAAATACCGTGGCTGTCCACGGGAACAGCTGCAGAAGTGCAGCTCTGATCGAGGTCCCGGCAGCGATGTTTGGACAGAGCAGCTGCTCGGAGGATGGGCAGCAGCACGCAGCCCCCATGAGGGGCACGGGCAGGCGGTGGTGCCAGCGGGTTGTCACCAGCCCAAATGGTCAGGGCTCGGCTGGGGTGCTGCTGCGGCAGCGCACGTGGCGGTGAGCATCGAGCATGCGAGGCCGTGGCTGAATGCCCTGGAATTACACAGAAGAAAATGAAGAAAAACAGAAATTTTCCAAAGAATTAAAAAGAGAAGAGGAATAGACAGCGGTTTGCAAAGCAACCGTGAAGAGGATTTAAAAATACAGGCAGGAGTTTTGCCCAGCTGTGCAGGATAAAACTGTAAGTTCAGCAGAACAGAGCAAAGCTGATATGGAATAGTTTTAAATGTCTTTTCCCTCATAACTAGATTATTCAGTACAATGTCATTTGCTGCCACTGACATTTTCTTTAAAGTCATAAAGGCCTACATAGTAATAAAAGGGCTCAGAATAAAATTAGGAATATCATGTATAAATTATCTTTAACCTTAGCTTCATTTGGACTGTGACTTTTTAGACCTGATCAATTTTCATGAAACTATCCACATAAAACTGTGAAAAAATATTTGATCCTTGGCTCTCATAAAGCTCCTGTAACAAGCCTGGTACTTTCTTGATACTTAATAGTGCTGTTGGTGTCTGTCTCTCTGGGCAATTCTATAAAACCAGGGATAACATCTGAGATTTAATGCAATTTCTCAGAGCATTGTTATGGAAAACAGCTACACGGATATGTGCGTTTTACATTGTTTGTGAGTAGTGCACATTACCAAATTTCCTGCTCAGGCTGAAAAAACACTCAGACAACTTTGGGTGTGTTGTTCTCCTCCCCATTTCTGAAATACAGGTTCTGCTGAGATTTTTAAGGTTAACTTTTCAGTGCAGCCTGTCTATCAGTACTGGACTTTTGGTAGGGAAAGGCAGCTCCTAGCAGGTTTTGCAAATGGAAATGGATATTGGATCATGCAGTGTGCCTGATATTTTAACAACAACAAAAAAGTTTAATACTTACATTGTATGGCTCTATATAGCCTTTAAAACCTTTCCGAAATGATTTCACAAACTGCAGAGGCACCTGGAGAAGAGGTAGAGGCAGCTTTGAACGATGGGGCAATATTTGCTCTCTGCCTGATGGGGAATTAGTGGCCAAAATATCTCATCCGCCAAAATCAGAGCTCAGTGGTAGTGGATGAGGAGGTTAATCATGGCCCAAGGGAACAGTAAAATACATGTTTTGGTTCAACTATATATGTGTCTCCTCAATGCTCTTGTGTTCTGCATTAATGTCCTCCTGAGCTCTAGTGCTTTGTGCTATCTTGTTGTCACCCTAATACCACTTGCTGTGTTTTGTTCTGTTTTATAATAAGAATTAATTAAGAGCTGGATGGTAAGATGTCCAGGTCAACCTTTCATCATGTGTCATATGTAGTAATGGAAATTCCTGAGTTGTGTATTTGGAGAGTCTGACAGCAGGATAAAAGCCAAATGCTAAGAACTGTTGTGTGTTTCCTGGAAAAGAGAGTTCCAACAGACAGGAGGAAAGGCAAATAAAGGAATTGCATTTCACATATTTGTAGGAAACAAATGGTAATCATGTGTTTTTAAATGTCTTTGAAGTCAATCATATCTTATTGCATATTCCCATTCAGGGCCAGGGACGGTGTGGTGGTTGTAGGACTGACCTTGGAGACGGCAATATGTTCGGCATGATTCAGCTGTCCTGTGCAGTTGTGGGCAAAGACTTTCATCCTGCCCTGCTTCAACCTGCCTCAACACTTAGTGCAGCTGTCTGCATTAGTTACGGGAAAACACTCCAGTTTTGTGGAGGTGTGGGCACACATGGATATAGAAAAATGGGTCAGAGTGGTGATACGAGACTTTATTTTACAGGTGAAATTCAAAAGTACTTAATTTGGCCTATACCGCTGGGCGGAAGAATGGATGGATGGACAGAAGGGAAGCTTTTCTTTGCAAACCATGTGTTAAGTCTTCACCTGTACGGGATGGGGTCAGTTCTGCCTATTGCAATTGCATCATGATTTTAATTGGCTTACTTTATATGTACACTGGCTAGGATGAACGCAGGCTCTTACCTGGACATAAAATGTTCTTTTCCTCATCAGTCATTAGGTAACTTCATTTTCTGCCTGTTACAGAAATGTCGGGCTTTCTGCCCACTCCTGATTGGCAAAGAGCAAAACTGCTCTGCAATGAAAGATCTGTCTTCCTGTGGGCTGAAGTAAACTCTTTCCATCATCAGATTAAGCTCAATCCAAAGATTGGTCTTTCCCTTATAGTTTGGAGCCCCCTAAATCATTGATATATTTGCATAGCACTCCTTGAATGTAGATACAGGAGTGTACCAAGATAAAGTGTGTGAACATATGTTTACATTGCTGATAGCCTTGAACTATAAGTTCTGCTGCATATTAATGGCATATTTATGCATGGTAATTTAGCAAGCATGAGTCATTTATCTAATAAAATGTTAATTACTAGTTACTAGGTATATTTATTTACAAATTGCTATGGAAGTTACAATGGAATTTCATCCTCTGGCCTTTTTTCAAGGAAAAGTTCTCCACCCCTCTTTTTAATGAGATCTTTTCCATGAAAGGGACTTTGAAAATTATGTGAAGTTGGATCTGCTCTGTTTACACTGTTTCATACAAGTTTGTACAACAGTAAGCCATGTTCTAGCTGCTCTGCTGCTCAAATACAGTGTGAGAACCTCTGAAAGATAAAAGCCCTCCCAGTGGATCTGATCATTCAAAACAAGTTTGGGAATCTCATATGAAACTTTTAAGAGGTAGTTTACAGTCCCTAATTGCTTTTTTTTCTTCTATGCAATGGACCTGGATAATGGGAATTAGACACCTAACTTCCTACAGGGCTTTACTGGATCTACTGCAGTTTTATGGTATGAGGAGGTCAGAATGAATGGCTTAGAGCCCCAAGGGCTGCACACCCTGTGCTTGCTGGAAATCCTGTAGGCACTTCTGGGGCAGGGATTTGGAGACAGGAAGGAGGTGTGAAAGGGGAGGTGAGCAGGAGCTGTAGCTCTGCAATTTTATATACCTCAGGGCAGCTTTCCCCTACCATGATGCTGCTCCAGCTCTGAGGTGCTGTAGGGTTGGGGATTTTGGATTGCATTTTCCACTTTCCACAGACCTCTCAAATTTATGGCACAGGGTTCCCATGCACTCTCTATCTTGCCAAGTGGAAGGGTCCTTGCAGTAGCAAATTTTTTAGGTTTCCCAGCTGAAAATGAGCCACTGTCCAAAAGAAATCTTCCAATTCTGGGGGAATACATCATGAAGAATCATGAGCATCTCTAAACATGGCAATGCAGATGCACATTTTTAAGGAAACCCTGCACTGGAATAGCAGAATTATTGCAGCAGAATGAATTTTTTCATGTTTTATAGCACTGGTCCGACAGCATTATAACCCTACCCTCTCCAGACTTTAAATTCCTGTTTTTATAAAATGTTGATGCAATTTTAGGTTTCTATAGGACATGGGTTGGCAGTTGCTAACCATTATGGCTAAGCTACTCTATGCATTTTGCAGTCATATTTATAGAGATTTAACTTGCAAAATGTTCAGCACTTAAACAATCTCACTGGCTGTGTAATAAGATGTTTCAGCCCAGTGAAATATTGCCTTGGCAAGTCTAACACTTTTTATTATGACCCTACTTATTGCTAGCATTGTGTTTCTCAAAGTAGAACTGCATGAGTAGATGAAGCTGTTTCCAGCAATGTAATATTGGGTCAGCTAATTGCTTTGTTGTTTTTGTTGTTGTTGTTGTTGTTTTGTTTTGTTTTGTTTTGCTTTGGTGCTGGTGTCAACTTTGACAAATGTACTGTGTCTCTTAATGCACACCCGGGGTCCTGTGAATATGCTGTGAGAAAGTGCTTATCTGTGGTAGTTTGGATGTAGCGCAGCATGGCAGCATGAGCCAAGCACTGTCCCATTTTGTGCATCTGAGTCCTTGTGTGCTCTCAGGTGGGACATTGGTGTGACTCCTGTGTGTACTTTGAAATTAAGAGTGCTCACCCAGTGGTTGGGGTGCAGGGCATGTTTTTTGGTGTTGGTGTAGTGGTTGTGCACTTTGCAAACACTTCCTTGCAGCACAGAGAATTGGACAGAAAAAAAGGTATCTGGAGGCAGTCAAAATTATACACAAATACATGAACCTTGCCAGCAAAGCTTATGATGTTCAAAAGGGATGAGCCTGTTGAATTTCATAAGTTGTCTCTGTTCAGAGTAAATTTTTTATATATGCACATACTTATATGGCATATAGAATTTTTGGGATAGTAAAAAGGTGTGCTTTAACCAAGATGGTTATTCTTATTTGGTCTTGTTCCTTGGTTATTAAGGGAAGAACTGTGCTCTGAGAAAATGCATAGTTTGCATTGAAAATCTTCCCACACATCCCATGTTGTGGTTTTTTGCTCCCTGCCTGTTGTATACCAGATGTACTGTGATCTTTTTACCCTTTAAAAAAAAAAGGAAAAAAAAAAACAAAAAAAAACAAACGATGTAGGAGCCTAAGCCTCCACATTTTCCTTTAGCACAGACAGGGCTTCAGAAATTAGAGTGTCCTCACTGGGCTTCAGATACAGTAGAGGGTAAAAGATTTCAAAGGCAGCTTTAATGAAAGAGAAATACTGAAAGAAAGAACACAGAGAGCAGTGACACTATAGTTCTGCTAAATTTTACATTTAAACTAAGGGGCTAATCATAATTTATTCTGTCAAAGAAATGACCTATAAGTAAAGAAGACAAAATATGACTTGATGATTAAAGACTTTAAGAAATATTCTCTATAGTTATGCATGATACTCTATACGTAATCTAAAGCAGTGCTTGAAATTTCTCCTAATTATATTTGGAGCCCGGACCATAGCTTCCTTGGGGAAATGGATGCGTTGCACTGATGTGGCAGCTTCCCTGCACAACCACTTCTGACGGCACATCTGAGTTAAAGTGCTTTCTTTTTAAACGCTTTCAAATCTGGGGAGTGGTGAGGGATACATGGGCTGTGTGAGGTTGGTTTTCTGAATAGGTGACTGACAAAAATGCACAAAATGGCCTGGTGGAGGAACAGGAGGCTGGTTTCAGCAAGTGCTTCCCTTGTGTCACTCCAAAAGTCATTGCTTGAAAGAGTGCGAGGTGGGATTTTTATTTCTGTATTTATGGTTCTGCTTGTCCACAGATAAATTTGTGTGGTGGTCCCAGGGCAACAGAAAACTGCAATTCTTAAAACATCATGGTTCAACACAAATGCAGGCAAACCAACATGAATCATGCTGTATGGAGATGTTAACACTGAACAACGGTGTCCTCGAAGCAGGAGGCTGTGTTTAGAGCAGCTGTAGCTTCATAAAGAGAGATGATGTTCTGGTATTTGCAAGGCTTTCCAGAAGTTGCAGGATATGCTTACTAGGGAAAGATGAAACAGAGAAAATGACCTCTGATCTGCATAGCAGCTCCCTCTTGTGCAATGCCAAGTACATTTGCCAGTTTTATCCCCAATACCAAGAAAGAAGAACGATTGTGTCTATGGTAGAGAAATTTGGTTCAAGTGAAAGTGATTGTCAAAGGATAAAATGAAGCTGAGTCTTAAATTAGTGCTTGTGTGAAAAGATGAAGGGCACTCTAGCTGAAAGGAAATAAACTTATATTATTACATTAAAAGATTAAAATCACTTAGAGGTGCTGCCCAGTAAGATTCATTCAAATTCACTAGGCAGTATCAGATTAATTTTTTCCTCTGGTAATTGAAAGAGAAATGTAGATTATTTTGCTTTTTACTTGAATAAAACTGGTAAAAGAAAATCTTTTTGTCAGCAGATGTTCTTTCAAGATGGACTATACTTCTGTAACTTCTATATTTAGTTTATTATTTTTGTACATAGGATAAGGATAAAAATAAATGTATTACAAGTATGCAACCATTCTGAAGACTTAAAAACAAGTAAAGAAAAACAATCACAAAGATTGGGAGCAATGAAAAAAAGTTTTTTTTTTCCAAAGTAATTCATTTCACTAGTTTCAGTTCAGTGTGGTTTGTTTGTCCCTTATGGGAAATAAGAACTAGCCTACAGGAACTTCCTAGTCAAGTCACCAGGCTGCTCCCACTGATGTCCATATAGGAAGATGAGGTTACGAAGGCTCAGCAGACTACATGCAACTGAAAATTGTTTTAATAGGAGCAGATGGGACTTCTGGACACCTTGCAGTGGAGAAATCACCTGCATGGAGTTTAAAATACCCTTCATACTTATTTCATGTTCTCCTATGCCTTCATTTGTCATTTTTTGCAGGGTCTCTGTCCAGCTCCCAGGCTGCTCCTGGCTCCCCTGGGGCCAGATGAGCATAGTTAAGCCTTTGCAGTGACACTGGTGGTGGCTGTCCCACCCAGGGCTGCTGCTCAGAGCCCTGCATAGGCTCCTGCTGTGCCCACTGGCTCTGCCATTGCCCCTTGCCATGGACACAAGCACGTGGGGGCTCAGGTAGCCTCTGAGTGAGGCTAAATATAAATGGTGAACATTGGTATCTCACAAGTAGACAGAAGTTTATGTTCCATTTGGGACTGGAACTTCTCAGGAAGGTCCTGGTAAGGTGCAATTTCTGATGACATTAACCTTTCCACCAGCCTTCGCTCTTCATTCCAAAGAGTTGTAAGGCAAAAACAAGTCTTAAAAGCTGGGATTTTTTCCCCTTTGAGCCTGTCCCCACTGCACCGAGGCTTGTGTTCTGCACAAGGACATAACACACAGGTGCGTCTGCCTCTTGCTCTGGGGATGCCCAAGTTTCTATCAGGCACTAAAACCTCCCAGCAAAAGCGTATATTGAAGTGATGGTCTGCACCATGTCCTGAAGATGTTCCCAAGAGGATCAGGTTTTTCTTGAGAAGATTAGCTTAACTTTGGTTTGCTCTGCAGGCACTGAATTTACTTTGAGTATGTTTTTCTTAGTATTTTTTTTTCTTCCTTAAATTGCTATTTACTCTCCAAAACTCAAAATCACACAAATCCTGAATGCTATCTGCACCCCTGTTTTGTATTTTGCATTTGAAACATGTAAATAGCAGGTGTTCCAAGAGAATATAATTGTTTTACTATATGCCAGTGGTTTCCCCCTGTTTATTGGTATCAAATTTTCAGCGTGTCCATTCCTGCAATTCTAAAACTGAAACCAACACTTAAGGCTCATTACTCAAATAAAATAATTATTTTAATTTTGCCATACATAATAAATAAAAACGTGGCATAAATTTACATATCAAGAAGAATCTTGATTGCAAAAAAGATACCCATCCCCTTGTTATCATAAGATTGTTGTTGCTACAAAACCATGGGAGGTGTGTATGCAGAAGTTATGGTTGCCGAGCAACTATAACTGCACAATTTAGTGCTGAAGAATTGCAGATTTAAAAAAAAATACAAGAGAGCACTGGCAACATCAACAATCACCATGTTATTGCTCTTCCCCAGTAAGAGAATTATATCCTGTAATGAAAATTATTCAATATAAGGTCTGTGATATTGTATTAATTTTCTAAAATGTATTTGACTTGAATTTACTCTCAGTTTCTCAGTACTCCCCAGGATCATTATAATATCATCACTGGAAGCCAACTATTTGAGCATTATAAAAAGATTTTGCAAAGAGGATGGAAAGCATTAAGGATTGTGTGTTATCTCCCATTTATAGTGTTTCCAGATTTGAAAAGAAGGAAATCCAGCCTATGTTACAGGAAGCGACTCTCCAGTAGAGGAAAATGGAGCCTTACCTTTCTTGCTGGGCTTCAGGGAGTGCTTGGGGACTTGCTTTTGCAGATGTGCCCTCTGGGTTGGGGATGGTATTTTTGGATAAGGGACTTGGTGCTCCCATGTTCCTGGTGCTTGTGTGCCTAGGAGGGGAAATCCCAGCCAGCGATGGGGCTCTGCTTCGCAATGGAGATGCACCTGCCCAGGCTGGCCTGGGCTGGGACCACTCGTGTGTTTTTAAGAAGATTAATCATTTTAAAATCAAATGAGATGAAATCAAATTATGTGTGTAATCTGTATGGCAGGGGAAAAGCAAACTTAGAAAATTAAGGCTACAGCCTCATGTATATAGAGTCCTTCTATGGGGATTATCTGAGAAGGTTTGATTGAATCTATAAACCTTGAGCAAAATCTATGTTTTCCTGGGGGGCAGAGCATGGTCTGTGGTTGGCAGATCAGGATGGTCCCGTGGGGAGGGTGCTACAGAGACATGCACCCAGGTGAGTAGCGGGGATGCCCCAAGGTACACAGGCATGCTGACTTGTCCAAAAGAGCTGCTGGAGCTAGCCTGAGTCCGGGAGCCTTCACCAAAGATGAGATGTGACCATTGTGGGCTGGTGATGGCAGGATGCTCACCCAGGATGACCTTCCTCCTCTGCCCCCATGAGATAAACCCATGCCACAGAGCTTCCCCTTCAGGGAACAGGGCAACGCCAGCCAAGCACTGCTCCCCTTTTGTAGCCTGCCTGGAGAGACTTTGGAGCCATGATTTAAACAAAATGGAGAAGTACAGGAATTCTGTAACATGAAAGGCAGCCAGTGTTCACCAAGTGAATAGCAGTATATATTTTTCTGACATAAAACAATGCATATCAGAAGTTATTTAAACAGTGTTCTTCATGGTTGCTTGAATCAGAGGAGCCCATATTACAAAGCTTACACTTTCTTTTGCTCTTGACATATTATATATTTATAAACACTCACCAATGTTTTGTATAGTTCTTAATAAGGGTTGTAATTATTATTGGCTGAATATTAGGCTGATGAAGCTCTTTTGACATAAAATTCCACCTTGTTCATGTCAGCATCTTTCAGTATTCAGTGTTCATATGCAGTTTGCTTAGATTATTAGTAAGAACACAATGTTCTCATACTGGCGAGTTATGAAACATAATTATATATCCTTCCACACACAATAGGAGAGCAGAAATTGCACCTACTGAGTGAGGCTGGTGCCCCATTTTTGTAGCAATTTGGGACCTGCTGTTTGGCATGTTTCACCTGTTATCGTGAAAAGCTGGACAGATGCGTCCTTGTTTTTTTTAATTCATAGAATATGATTGTATCTAAGGGGATCTGACTTGATTTTGCATGCATCTCAAACCATGGCAACCTCAAAGTTTGGCCAATTCTTGTTTCAGCTTGAGTGCTAGCTCATATTTCTGCAGTTTGCCAAGTCTGTCTCTGAAATGAACACACAAGAATCTTTAAAACATATGAAACCGGAGCAGAGTATTTTTACCTTGTATTTATGTAGTGAATACTACACCTCAGGCAGAGAAATGGACTGAAGGTGCTTTCCAGCTCTGTTTATATGAGCCTATAATATCTACCCTTGTTCTTGACTGAGGGGGAAAATTTTCTGCTCCAACAAAGCAGTTCTGCTTATGGCCATGAGAACTTCCTTTTTCCCCTCTGTTCTGGTGTGTCACTGCCCAGGGCTTCCTCCAGAGGAGCTCTGCAGGGAGGGATGGATGTTTCAGCTCCTGGCCATGAATTGAAAGTAGCTCTAAGGAGCGATGCCCAGGGCTGGACTTCCAGAGTTGCTGGGGAGGCTTTGGTCCCTGCTCTTGTGCCTCCCTACTGGCTGGGCTGTGGGCCAGACTTTCTTCCCATGGAAGCATCAGTTCTTGGATGTGTTGTGTGATCCTCAAAAAAAAAAA
>VXAA01003686.1:1389306-1394436 GCA_013399115.1 Anseranas semipalmata | reverse complement strand
AAAAAAAAAAAAAAATCTAGACAAAAAAGCCCGTATAGGAGTACTAATCAGTATAAAGGGGGATTAGATATGGTGTCGGCAGTGTTAGGACGATGCCAAGAAAAAAAGACCTGAGTTTATTTCACATTTCCTAATTGCGGATGTGATGGTAAAATGTCTGGATCATATTGTTCCATCATGGCAAATCCAAATCCCTGCTGTTTGGATGGTTTTTGTCAGGTTTACAAATATTTTCTAAGGGGCGTCTTTGATTAGTATTTTGGTCTTTGACTACTAAATATTCACTTAAGTGAGGGTAGGGCTTTTTTTTTTTTTTAAATTGCTAAATGATTTGGCTTCTCTGTTAGGGCCAATATAAGGGTTAATTAGGTAATTTTTATTTGGGTTGCAAATCCCCAGTTCCTAATCCTAATTATTCAGAATTAACACCTACTATAAAAAGTCTATTTCATAACTTTTTTTTCCTGGCTAGATCGCAAACACAGTTTTGCAAGAAAAATATGTTTCTAATAATATACTATCATTTTCATATTTTAGTATAATAATTAAGTTAGTCCTAATTCACTCCTAAAATCTAATTTTCATAAATGAAGCATCATCTAAATATTTAATTGCAGAGCACAGATATTTCAGAGCAGGTGTTTAGGAGCCAGTAGGTGTCCCTGACACGTTGGCAGCTGTGCCGCATTGCAACTGTGAGGCTGGGAGTCTTTGGCCATGGAATTGCTCCAGGCAGTGGAGATAAGTGTGGTGTGCAGGAACGGGTGGAGCTCACCAGTGCATGGCATCATACACGACTTTGCAGTCCTTTCTCAGCCAGGGCTGCCCTTCAGGTCACGGTTTGAGAACACTGAAGCCCCTGTTTTGCATGATGAGACTGGTGCACAAAAAATTAGCTCAGAATCAGGTTCTTGTGGAGTATAACCTAATCGCTTGCATATGCTGTGTGGTTTCTACAGCAGCTTTCAGTTAAACTGAAAAGGTCTTTTTTTCTTCTAGGTTTCTGGTTTGTGCATACACTTGTATTCACTTCCCATTAACTTCCTGAACGCACTTGACAAGACCTGAGTTAGAATGAGGTCCTCCAGCAATGATGATCAGCCTTTACCTTCCCACCTGGGCAGCAAGGGCTGCTCCAGAGGTCGGGCAGAAGCCCTTGTCCCCTTGGGTCCCTCCTGCCCAATACCCTCTTTGGAGTCTGCAAAACCCTGGTTTAAAGCAGGGTGATCTGTGGGAAAGCAAATAGAATAAAACATGAAATAGTACTTAAGACAGGTTGCCAATATTGCATGGAAAAGCTGCTTCACAGCTCAGGAAAAGGGTTTCAGACTGCAGGAGATGATGTGGACTGTCTGGTAAGGATGGTTCCTCTGGAGAGTGCACTGCACGGAAAGCAGCCACCTGTGAGTAGACATGCTGAACAAAGTTCAGGGGCAAAAGCGTTGTTACAGCTCCCTGCTGCTTGAAGCAGGGATATAGGAACCAACACTTTGCCTCTACATAGCCACACTGTACAGTTAAAATGCATGATATGCATGTTGTTGTGCCTCCCCCATTTTAGCTCCCATCGTATGATACATGTACCTCAAGATGACCCTGGAGGCAGAGCAACATTGACCGTAGTGCTTAGCTACTCCGAGATGTTTGGCAGCTTATGATGTCGGACTTTAAAGTCTGAATTTGGGGGAATTTTTCTGAATTTGGGAGCAGCAAGAGGTTAATAAAAATTCTTTGAGGTTGGATACATTCCTAATATGCTGTAAGACATGCTGGTGATTTGGCTACCTTTTCTTTTCTCTAAATTGTAATGGGAAAGATTTTTAAAAGTTGTTTGTTGGTGAGCCATGAAATTCTGCTTTAGTTAAGCCTGTTTTTAAATATAAATAATTAGAGATTTTTGCATTTAATGCTGAATACAACTTAGGTTCTCACTGTATTGTGTTTGGGGTAGGGAAGGGTAGTGCATTTATTTTCACTGCAACTTGCAATAACAAACATTTTTTTTTAGTCTCATTTTCTTTGACTGTGAAATGAGTTTCAATGAACATATTAAATAAGCAGATTTTCCTGCAATGAAAAAAAGGTGAGCACTTGTGAAAGCCAGGCAGAGAAAAGCACAGAGCATGACCTGGGCTCCAGAAATTAAATTTTTAGATAGCTGTGCATAAGGTGATTTGTTTTATATATTTCCTTAGAAACTAAACAAAACAGGAAATGACATAAAATTATGCTAAAAGGAAGTTATTTAGTTTGTATAGGCAAGGTCTGTATGTTAAGGAATGCCAGATTTACAGTTACACATGTCTGCAACCTTATTTCTGCTCCCATGAGCACATGCATTACGATACAATCTTTAACTACATAATCGTGTAATATTTTCCCATTGCCTCTCTTTTAATATTAGGAGTTGGATACATAAGCGGGAAGAATCAGGATTGCATGGGCAATTGTAAAAATGGCATTTCTTAACTTTCAAGTACTTGGCTTTGCAACTTAAATAACTTTCTTCAAATGTAATTTTTTCATATGTAATTATATATATCCAGTGTTGAATACCAGAAAGCAGTGGGGATTACTGGCAAGCTTTTGAAAACTCCTTAATTTCCTTCTAGCAATGAACAGGAGACATCATATTCTTTTCTGTAGATTTCCCAATGAATTCCTCCATACTTTTTTTTTTTTTTTTTAAGAGATACAGCTCTGAATAGATGACTGAAAAAACTGGGTCAGGAAATATTGTAAATAATTATTCTTGCATATTTTTAATCATTAAATACATAGACACAGTAGCACATTGTTGGAGCAGTGCATAAGTTTAATGCTGAAGAAATCGGGCTTTAATGAACATATGCTGACTTGGCCTCACAATCTTGCTTCATCTTCCCTATTAACTTCCTATGCACCCAGGAAACCTTTGGCTCACTGCCTAAATAATAGAAGAATAATTAGACTAGTAATTGAAGGATGCCAAGTCAAACTTCTAAGGAACTTATCTTTAACAACCACTCTGCAGCACGTTTCCTACACTGTCTGGCATGGTTCTTCTTAAAGAATCATTTTGCAGACATCCAGTTCACATTTTCAAGAAAAATTAGTGGGTCAGGTAGTCACTAAAAGGAACTCAATTACTATCAATTGTAAAATAGAAATAAATTTATCTTTTTCATAAAGTCTTTGGAGAAAATGTGAGTTTGCCATGGTGCAACATAATTTATCCTCTCGTACACTCACCCAATACCTTTAGGCCAGCCTTTCGAGTGGGGCTGGATGTATGATCTTGGATGTTCAGAAATCTGCCGAGTATCTGCGTTAACAGCATTGTAAGGGTGAGTAACAGAATTAACCTGGAATTTACTTTGTTTTGACTGTTAAATTATAGATGTTTAAAGCTTATATTTGTCCTATTTTAATTAATGTAGGTGTTACCTATACAGCTAGAGGAATATATTGGGCTAATAACTAAAATCTTCTACTTGAAAAGAAAATATAATATAGCAGAAGTAGTTGCTAACCAACTTTGACTCATCAAGATAATTTTTGCTGGAGAACAATGTCATTTGTCCCATCACTCTACTGCTTCTTCCTCAGCAGGAACTTCAACATCAGTGTTGTGGTCCATACACGATGAACGAAGAGCTGCTGTTTGCACCATCAGTTCCTATCCTGGGAACTCTTCCAGCTCTGTAGAGGAGGGACCTCCCACTGTTGCACCAGGCAGGGCATTTCCAGGGGAGGTTTTGGGAAAGGAGTTGTGCCATTCCTCTTTGCTTTCCCTAGACCCAAGGACAGATGTTCAGGAGCATTTGTGTATATATGTGCTCACCCTTTGCAGGCGACCATCAGACTTAATTGAGGGTTATTCGTAAATATTGTGCAGTGCCAGATTACTGTTACTCTTTTGTTACTGCTACAGGTCACTGTTTTGTATATTTTCATGAATGTTTGCCTACAACTTTGAAGTTCAGAAGTTTATTTTATTGGCTAAAAAACAGGTACTGGAGTACGGTAGGTACTGATTCCTTATTTTGACAAGTCAGTCCTGAGCCAAAAGCATAAGGGGAAGAATGTTTGTGGCCAGCTTTGTGCATCAGGTCCTGCAGGTTGCTCAGTTGTTAAAGTGGGGAGCCTTCACGTTTAAGGAACCAGAGCTAGCACTATCTACTCGCACAGAGAGGAGATCTATCTGAGTTTTTCTCATAATATCACTTCATCTTTTAATAATGTTGAGACATGGAACCATATTCCAACTGTTTAGTACCATGGGAAATGAAGCAGAATATATTTTGTTGGTAATTTCTACAGCAGCAGAGTAAAGGTGGTGATAGACTCCAGCCAATTATCAGTTTCAGGTACTTCTATATTTAAATTTCTTCCCAGTTACCTCAGCATAATTAATAAATGATACTGCTTCATATTTTCAAGGAAATCCAGACAGCTGTACCACATATCACTCCTTTCTTTAATATGCTGTAAAAGTTCCTCCTCCACACTCGCTATTCTGTTGTTGCAATTAAGGATCTGCGTCAGGAAATGCCACACTTCAAACCTGGCTTTACTGCATGCTTGACAGACTCCCACAGCTTCCTTCTTCAGCACTCATTTCCATCAAAAATGCCTCGTGAAACGAGCAGCTCGTTCTCACGAAGACTGGCTTGATACGTAATGAGGATGCTGATTTGAAATATGTTATTAAGGTCATACTCAATGCTGCATGCATTTTTTTCTATTATCATTGCATAACAGATTAGCGCGGTCCAAGATGAACTTGGTGAGCTGTGTGGCAGATCCCTTTCAGTTTGGTTTTGTGCTCCAGGTGTGTGCTTGGGACACTCCAACAGCATTAGGAGCATGGAGAGACCCCAGTAATACTCGAACATCAAGTAAAAATATGCCTGTTTGTCATCTCTGAAAAAAACAGGTCCAATGTGGTAGATTCATATTTAATGCATTGGCTAATGATCAATTTGTTCAGAATAAAATCTCGTGCACATTTACATGCCCAGTGCCCCCTTACCTGCACAACAGTAGTGTTTCTGCCTGCTTATAATCAGACTTACTCACTTCCACTTATTTTTTTGTACTTTGTATCCCAGCCAAGCATGACGAGGCTCCTGCTGGGAAAGGAGAACA
>VXAA01003686.1:1376806-1384306 GCA_013399115.1 Anseranas semipalmata | reverse complement strand
TGGGTGCCTGCACCACTTGGGTATGCAGTGCGGCCGGCTGGGGTCGCTCCCTGCTTGGGAGCATTTGCAATTGGCCACTAAGGTGGTTTATAGTCTGAGATGAAATGGCATCTGGGCAGCAGCTATAAAATATTGTGGCACCTCTGTGGCGGTGGGGAACACAAGCCTCCTTAGGAATCTGGGGCTGTGGGTGTGCTTAAAGCAATGGGCTCCAGGCATCTGCATCCCAACAGTCTGGACGCTCTGCCTTCCCTGAATGTATGCATGAGTGAGGAGAGAGAACAGTTGGTATTAACCCAGTGAGGGAAAAAATCCCTATGAATGTATTGTCTATTCTGTTACTTCAGGGTTTGGAGGGCATTTCTGTGAGCGGAACAAAAAAACACTGCACAGCTGTGATTGCAAGGCAGTCTATTATCTGCATTATCTCTCCTTAAGATGGGCAGGAATTCTTCATTTCATGCATCATTTAAAACTTGCTACAGTGATCCCACAAAGTCAGTAGCTATGCTAACTACAAAACTTTAATAGTGTTGCTATCCAGACACAAGGCACCAAACTCATTTCCCTGCAAGCTGCAACATTGGCTTATACTGTGAACCACTTGAAATATTGCATCAGTACAACAACGCTCAGGCGAACCTAACCACAGCTGCTGGTGCAACCTCAGAATTCCACATTTGTACATGCTTTTGTGTGATTTATATCTTGATGAAGTCTTATCTCCCTAGCCTACTGCCATAGGCTAATAGTCTGTAACAAAGCTCAGTCTCAAAAATGTCAAACATAATGAAAAAGGGAAAATCACAGCAGAGGAAGGTGGCAGTAGACTTTCCTAAGGGTCTCTGTCTCGGAGGGCGTATGGGCTCTTTAGGTTCATGAGCTGAACCAAGGCAAGCTGGATGCTATTGCAGGGTGCCTCTGCTCCCCTTGATGCCATCGGAGTCTCTCCACCACAGGAGTGCCGGTTGAGCATGAGAGAAGAGACACTGCCCTCTGCCCACCCAAGGAAAACACTGCTTATTTTTCTCTAGCGTAAGACCAGTAAAAGACCAGTTGTAAGAGCCAAGGCAGTTTTTTGAAGCACCAGGGCTGGCCCCAGCTGTTGCACCTCTGCTGCTCCGGCAGAGCCTGAGCACATCCAGGAGCCAAGCAGTGCTCGGTGCACTACACACAGCACCGCTGTCCTCTGCTCATGCACAGTGCAGTGCAGTGGTGGCGAGCGTGCTCTTGTGGAGAACCACTGCTCGAGTGTGATGTTCCTAAAAAGCACTGGATCAAGGTATTCTGCCTGAGGAGTTATTTGGAATAATACACTGATTACAGCTCAACACCACTCCTTTCAGACCTATATTTGCTTCCATTTCATGTAACCATCACACAAATTGCTCTTGAAATAACTGCTAAGCCAACTTTTACACCTTGCTAAAAGACTGCAAAATGGTTTCAGGTTTCTGTTCGGCAGCTGTGTGCTACTTCATGTCTTCCTCATGCATCAAGGACAAGCAGTAATGCAGGACTTGGGATGAGGAGTCAGGGAAAGGGAGCTTTGGCTCCCAACTCTGCAAACTTAACCTTCCACTCCCTAAGCCACCTTGTACACGTCTCATTTTTACTTCTCCTGTCTTCATGTAATGCGTGTGAAGTGTGTGGAATAAAAGATTCTGTACAGCTCATGGTCTCTTCAGAAAATGAGTAAAATTGTTGGATAAAGGTGATATTAAATATAAAGTGCTATTAGTTGTACTGGCTAAACAGACTCACTAGATCCCAAAACATTCCACCTTTGGCATCACCAATCAAGAAAGTCCCAGGTGTGACAGTACAACGACCTTCAAGATAATTCAATGACTCTGATGAGCTAAATTATTATTTGAAAACCTGTGGTCCAATGCACCAGACCAGCTGTGTCCGACACAGAGGCAACCCACATAAAGTCTTAGTTTCTCAGATTGCCCATCTATAAAATGGGTATAAATAGTGACAGGAGAAGCATGTCTTCCTTTTGTGAATATTAATTTATTAACATCTGAGTACTGCTTTCAGGTCTGAAGGAAAATGCTGTGTAATTATAATAAACAGATATTGACTTCAAAGAGTCTCAATAGATCTGTGCTTTTTGATCCCTTTCTATACAGCTGTAATTATCACTATCCCATAGGCTTAAATACAATATTATACGAGTGCACATACTCATCTGTATTCTGCTGGTGTGTGGTTTCACATTTTCGAGAAGAGGTGGTAGGATACAGGCCCTCCAACAACAGCAAGTGTGGATGCCTGTGTTTTCTGCTGAGAAATATGGATTTTCTGGGCTGCGATGGGGGTCAGTTTTAGTCATGCTGGCTTCATTGTGAGACCACATGGAAATGCAGATCTTTGAGGTGCCTGGGAACAGAGAGACAGCACTAGCATCTTTGCAAGTTTAGCATACACTTAGCATTTTGTAATATGGCATAAAAGGGATATTTCCAGCATGTAAACTTCAACAGAACAGAATGGCAAATATAGTACTTGTTGGGTACATTCCCGATGCTGTAGCTTGTAAGTATTGCATGCTCAGCACCCTCAGCTGGGATGCTGTGCCTCCAGGGGAGGGCAATCCAAGCCACTGATACTGGCCGGGGCACCTCAGCTCAGTGGCAGACATCACAAAAGTACCCGCAGGTCAGGGACTCTATTTTCAACANCGACACACACACACTCATTTTAATAAAATTGGCTTCCAGGCTGCAACGGTGCATGCCAAAATTCAACCTGGAAATGCTGGCAGCTTCACCGTGAGAGCGACGCCAGCAGTGGTGCTGCAATTATCAGTTGATCTCCTGTTTAAATACAACCCAGCATGTGAGCTGAATGCAGACAGGTTAGAAAAAAAACTGTGAAAAAGAAAAAAAAATAATTCCTTAACTATTCTAAAATGAGCTCAAGTCATAACATACAAATTGTTTGCTCAGCTAAAATGTGTTAAACCAAAACAAATTAAATGTAACAGAGAATATGATAGCAGAAGGCTGAAAGTCATTTCAACAAAAGTGAAAAGAATTGGTGTTTCCCTTTTAGGCATCTGCATGTCTTTGGTTACCCAGCAAGATGGTAAATGGACCTGCTATTTTGTAAAAAAGAAATTGCCATTAGTGGTGTAAGTTATAAAATACGATGCTGATATAGCAGAGGCCCCTTTGGGGGGTTGTTTCTTGGCCACTTTCTCCAGCTCTGGAAATCCAGAAGTGCTGTACAGCAGCTCTAACAGGGACCGTGTGTGCTGAGGAAATCTCAGCTGTCCTGCTGAATTCCCTTCCTGCAGCTTCAGCAGCCCAGGAGCCAGGGGCACCTCGCCACCATGGGAATAACCCCAAGACTGCTCCATTTTAGGGCTAATTCAGACCTAGTGGGGGTCGTGCAAAAATGGTTCAAGACTCTTGCCCGGGTACTAAATAAAACTAGCTGTGTAATGGCTATCTATAGCTGCATTTTACATTTATACAACAGTAATATCCATGAGATTTTCCTGCTTCCCTGAACAATGGAAAATCCACAATAAGTGGAGAAGCTCAAAACACTGAATGTAAAACATCTCCTTAATGGACAGGTGTCCAAGTGCTAATATTTTTCTGCTGAAGGCAGCCTGGGCAGCCCCAGACTGCAGCGTATGGGAGCATTGGGTAGGGGAGCCTGGATGGGAGCCATTTGAGATATCAGAGAAACATGATTTCACAAATCATAGGAGTAGGGAGAGGGGAAGCTGGTTTTACAATACTTAATACACTTGCCTTCATGCCACTTTCAGGCCAAATTTTCTCTAAAAAGGCCCATTAGATAGCTCCCCGAACTGCAATAATAACTCTTAGCTCTAATATTACAGTATTAGCATCTGTTCTTTCTTAGATTTCCCCCCTTAAATTTCTTTTTTCAACTTGAAAACAAACCCAAACACTGCTAAACTATAACAAAATACTCAGCAGAGGATATGAGTGGTTACAAGTTTCCAGCTCCACTGGAAACATGCTGGTCTCCAAACTGTGCAAAGAGAATCCAACACTTCAAGCACAGCTTCATGCCAAGACATGTGTCCAAAAAAACCCAGATGCCTTCAGTGTTTTATTACATGCAGTGCTGAGCAGTTCAATGGCTCTGACTGCAGTAGCCAGGAATATTGGGAAACTGCAGACGCAAACACATACACACACACAGAAATATGCGGTCCTGGGACTTTAGCACTGGTGAACATCGGTCTTGTTGCTCAGGGTAAGAACTGCTTCCAAACTGGGGCAGAGTGAGACAAAAACATGGTGTTGCTTCGCAGGCAAAGTCAGACATGGTGCAACCAGATTTTGCAGATATTTTTGGAATTAACTTAAATATCTTTAATAGTACCTGTAGGGGTTGTGCAGTCAGATTCAGAGTCAGAAGAAGGTGTAAAGTAAAGTTTGAGATGACCTAAAAATAACAGACATTTAAACAGACAATTGCCCACAGAGCAATGTTTACAAACGTGCATGTGCCTACTAGTTTACTATGACAGTATAACAAATTAAAATTTCTTTCATTAATGGTCAAAAAGGCTGAGATGTTAGGGGTGATGAGATTAACAGTTGAGCATGAGCATGAACTTTTACTGTTGCCAATATTTTTTTTCTATAGAGATACCTCATTTCTATTTGGTTCAGACCCCCAGTCACAGAAATGGTACTTTATAACCATAACTGCTCATGGACTGTTAAAAATGCATGGGAGCTCACATTAACTTATTAACAAGGATACCAAAATCTCTTGGATTCTTTAAAAACTGAATTTGTAAAAAGTCAGAAAATCTGGTTCAAAGGCTCCAGAGTTTTGTCCCTCTTTCTCCAAAACCCAGACCTAAATTTGCTAGGTGTCATCCTTTTGAGAACTGGTTGCTAGCTCTAGCTGAGAGTCACCTGAGAAAATGGGTCTTGGTCATCTGACTGAATATCCCTCAAAATCACAGATTAGGAAGCAACTGCACTGCAAATATTAATTGCAATTGCAAATATTAATTTTCAAATAATAGAGCTGCCCCGAACAACACCCAGTAGCATCCAGGTTTATGAGCAACCACCCCTACTGCACTACCACCTTTGAATCCTGCTGCAGTTACAGACCAGGTGGATGTTTTCTTGTACCTATAACCCTGTGGCCACATCATAAACTGAAATGAACTTTTTTTTTTTTTCTAGTGTTGTACATGCATGTATGAATTTTAGATATGATTATTCAAGAATTACTACATCTATATAAAATATGTATATACAAAAGTATCAAGGGACTCATATCCTAAGCCATGTTACATTTCTCAGAGATACCAATATGAAGAATGAACTTTTGTTAGACAGATGTTGAGTTTATGGGAAAGATTAATAGGTAGCTGGTATTTTAAGTGCAGATACTCTAATGGGTGTACCCTTGTGTCTGAAGGTAAAATCTGAAGGGAAAAAGTGCAGACTGTTATAAGAAGAAATAGGATAATTGGCCTGCTTTGAAGTGCACCTCCCAGGCTCCAGAAGCATCTCCAGATAAGACTGGCAGGGTAGGAAGTGGATTTGCAGTGACAGCACTGTCATGTCTGGGCAGGGAGAAGGTGATTAGCTCCTGGGATGGCAGGAACAGGGTACGAGACCTGGGGGAGTCTCATGAAGCACTGGAGCCTTGGAGACCACTCTTGTCTGATGTGCTGCAGGGGCTGGAAGTTCACAGTGGTTTTCCTTGGCGATTTTCCTTTCTTTTTTTTTTTTTTTTTTAATTTACTGGTTCTTTTCTGTTTGTTGCAATCACTGTGCAATGTTTGCACTTCATTCAGGACGATGGGCAAGATGTTTCCTCATTTAACTGCTGCTGTGCTGGCACTGGATGCTTGGGTTGACAAGGGCTGAGCCTTGGAGACTGAGCAAATCCATTTGCAGTGCCCAGCCTCTTATCGCCAGTGATGTAAGGTTAATGACCTGCAGAGATCTGCACAAACAGTGTGAGAAGATTTGCCAAAAATATTGGCACATTTTTGTTGGCCCCACAGCCACATATTAAGACTGTAGCTAAGGGCCAATTTGTGGTTACGAGCCACTGTCCACGCTGGGAATGTCAGGGCTGAAGAACAAGTGATGCAAGGTGTGATTCCCACAGGAGCTACTGGGGGGACCACTGGCTCGAGTGGCTACAAAACCCCCTGAGGTGCCTGGGAGAGGAACCAGGGGCTGCAGCTCTGTCCTCTCTGAAAAGACAAAATAGGTAACTGCATGGTGCCAGCTCTGCTGTGGACTCTGACTTTGGTCCAGTTGTGCAGGAATAATAAAAGGAGAAAGAGCATTTGCTTTCTCCTAGTTTTTATTTTTCCATTTCTTACGCAGCCACCTGCACTGCTGCTCTCTGACCGAGGACACCCATGGGCACCTGGATGAATTTACAGAAATAAAAGGCAAGATGCTTAATTTTCTTGAGGTCATCTGTTGGGAGCTGCAAGCTGATGGTGAGCTTCTGGCCCTGATGTTATTTCAACGAGCGCCATTAGGAGAGGTGACATAGGGGCCACCAGCTCAGGGTGGTGGAGTGGGTCGACGTGGTCTGACACCTGTATTTTGGGTTGACCCCACACTGGGGTGTATCATGGCTGCACCTCCACTTTGCTTCCAGGTGTAGGAGAGCAAAGGAGAAGGTGAAAAGCAACTGGGAGAAATAGGATAGCTGTAAAGCGTGGCAGGGCCTTCTGTGCTGGGTGGTCACCCGGTATTAGCAGAGGCATCAAACTGCGGGGAGAAGAGCAAGGCTGTCTTGCTCCATGAGAGTGAACAGCAAGGCTGATGTTTAATCATTTTCCAAGTGAAACATTGAAACATCTTTTAGGTCTTCTTCTTCTTCATTTTTTTTTTTTCTTAACCAGACAGCACACACACACAAAGGTAAGATTTAGTTAAGTGAACAACTGAAAAATGCACCTAATTAAAAAAGCCAGGAAACACGTGCTTTTCTTTTAAATCATGCTTTCCAGAATTTGATGTATTTTACCAGATGGGAGTCTCATTATGTGACAGTTCGGTCTGGTGAGTGAATAAAGGGCTCTCCACTTACTTGTCCTCACAAGTTTCAGTGGTATTTATTGAAGACTGTGGGAATGGTAGACATTCATGAATTACATCCTGAGCATGAGAGTAAGCTTATGCCCATACCTTTTCCACACACACTGCAGCATCTTTCTAACTAATAGTAACAACAAATATGATGGAAGAAATTGTTCGATATTTTGTCTGAGAGAGATTTTAACTGTGCTCTGAAGCACTGCTCTGCAGTGTTGGCTGGAGGTTGGTGCCTGAAGGCAGGTGTTGAATTAGCCCCGTGACAGGCTGGAAAGGAGCTCTCTGCTGCTACGTGTGTGTGTGTGTGTATGCAAACTTTTTTCATATTTATATAGATATACATACATACTTCTCTGATCTTTTCAGGTTTGAATAATAACCTTTTTTTTTTTTTTTTTTTTTTTTTCCCTTA
>VXAA01003686.1:1342088-1376800 GCA_013399115.1 Anseranas semipalmata | reverse complement strand
TTTTTTTTTTTTTCCCCTAAGTAATATTGGAGAGTGCACTCCCCACATTTCAACACGTTTCTGCATTCATTTCAACGATCACTTTTGCGTGACTTACTCCCTTTACCTATTTCCTCTTGTGAGCCTGGCCAAGATGAATTTGAGATACTTTCGGGAGACTCTGGTATTTAAAGAATTGGTGCTGAGCACTTTCTGAAAATCAGTTTCCTTTGCAGTGCAGGTTACTAACACAAAGCTCAAGGCACTGCAGAAGGTATCCAGGAATGAAAATACAGGATGTCCACTTCAGGTTTGATTCAGCAACAGAGATCACAAGAAATCATAACAATATCAGCTGTATTAGTTAAGAATGGCAAAAAAAAAAAAAAATGCTATTAGAAATGTGTTTGGATAACTAAACTGTGTGTGTGCTTGTGTATGAATATATATATTCTACTTAAATGGCTTACAGGAGGAAAGCTGTTTGGTTTGATACTAAATTCTATTTAGAAGTTAACATTTGCTTGTTTTTTTTTCATTCTGAACCCTCTCTGGTACTGTTGAAGAGTATGCAAAGGCATTCAATAATTTCACTGGGCTTTGTATGGAGCTTAAACCTGTATGATTCACCTGTATTATCTGTTGCATTCAGAAAATGACATCCACCTGTTCATGAAGACTCTTCATATAACTTTTTAAAATCTATATGCCAGTCACTTCTTTTTTTTTGAACTTGTAAATTGGTGGAAAGCTAAATGACTCTTTTAGAATTTTATTGTCCTTTGTCTTAGTATATGAGACAGGTAACTGCATCTTTAGCTAATATTTGACAAGTGCTTCTTCTGGAACTGCTTATTTTAGTAAACATTGCCAATTTTATCTCTTCAGGCTCCTCTAAAAGCCACTTCATGTGTACTCATGGAAAGAATGCTCCTGCAAATGGCTGGCACAATTCTGCATTGATTAAAGGAGGAATAGAGAGATTAGAGTAAAAGAGACATGCCAGAGCATTATCTGTAAATAACAGCACATCTAGGCCTGTGTTTAAACTGAGCAAGTGTTCATGTATCTTGCTCTCTGCACTCTTTTTATTGTGCTCCTCTTTTAACACTGCAAACTTCTTTCTTTTTATTACAATCAGAATTCTAATGTCTTTGCATCTTGTCATCTGGCCGCTGGAGCTAAGGGTGACATAAACGGTATATGGCTGGTAAATGTCACGCAGGCTGAGCTGGTGTCAGCAGAGCACAGCTGAGAGCTCTGGAATTCAAATCAAGAGTGGCTGATCCTTATCTCCTGTGGTGTGCTGGGAGACTCCTTGCCCCTACCTAGACCTGCTCAGGCTCCAGCACCTGGGGCTGAGGCTACTGCAGGATTTTGCTCTGCTGCAAAGGCTGCGAGCTCCTGGAAACTCAGTCCAGTCAGGACAAGAGTCTCTTATTTTAAGTAAAAAGAAGACCAAGAGGATGCTTGTGGGATTCAGTGTTTATGAGTTGGTGCTTCCAAGTGGTGTTCAATCTACTACATGTTTAACCCAATCCAAATGCACTGATGCTCTGCCCAGGTTTAAAGGTGGGTAGGAAGCTGCATTACAGAAACAAGGATATTTTAGGACTACACAACTTGAGTGTCTCAGCTTACTACACAGGTTACAGTAAGATGCTCAACTAATGAATCATCATCGCGCATCATTTGCATAACTAACGGAAGATAAGTCATTGCAAAGTAAAGGCAACCTCTAATTTATAGACAGAAGACCAGATTCATTTTTTACAACATTTTTTTTTTCATTTATGTTTTTATATGTCAATGTAAAAATGTTTCCATGGAGACTGTAAAGGTTTTTATTAAAAGGTCGATAATATACCTCCTACATAATAATTTAAGCAACTTGAGTGAAACCTTATGATCTTGTTTTTCGACATGTTCCAGTTGGCATTTTTCCTCCATTGTAGCCTATGCCAGAAAAATGCAGTGAAACTGTAAAACCTGAGAATATGGCATTGTAGCAGTACATATATATAGATATAAAAATATTAATGTTTGGAGGTAAAAAATACATTAGTACGATAAAAGTAAGTTGGCTTGGTGCTGTGGTTACGTAATACTTGGTGTTAACATGTAGCATGTACTGCATATCCTACACCAGCATATTTTGTGATATATAATCCAGTGTTTATCTATATTCAAATTAGAATCTATATTTTAACTGTATCCCCCAGGGACATATCATTTGAACAATCTCAGTCACAAAAATTAAACATAAAGACTAAAGCTAAAATAACCCTGAAGTATTTTTCCCAGTCCTGGTTACACTGCACTCTCTGCTGTCTTAATGTATCTTTAATTATTACAATTGATCTGAACACAAAAGGGACAGATTCTCAGCTGCATAGAACTGGCTGAGCTCCACTGCCGTTTCCAGTGGAAGCACATTGACTTTCATCAAGTGCAAATCTGACCCAGCTTCGTTTTCTTTCCTGTACTTTCTGCTTTGGTGCTTTTCATTTTCCTGGTCCATGCCCAAGTGCATGAGCCTGAATAAAACCCAAGCCCTTGCTTCGACAGTATTCACTAGCTTCACTTTTTCTCTGATGACTTCTGTTCCTCATGTCTCGAGTGGGAAGGCAGAAAAAGCGGTAAAGCCTGATTTTGCTTCATGGCATCCTTTGGTTTACAGAAAAAATTGCACTGCAAGGTGAGATAGCCAAAGGCTGTTGGCTGCAGCCGAAGGATACACTAAGTTTATGTGCTTGGTTGATATCACAGTGCCTCCAAGAGAATATTTGCCTTGAGCAGCAGCCGAGGACATCATAAAGAGAGCAGGAGCCGGTGCTGGCATGAACAAGTGCAGCACCCTGTTGTCAATAGCATTTCCCTAAAGCCCATCTAGTGCCATTCTGAGAATAAAAAACCCACTTCACCTTCTTGAAAGGTAACTTCGCTAGTGCAGGAAACTTTCCAGCATTTGCATAACCTTAATCTTCTGGTGAACGTTTGCAGATTCTGCACTACTGCTTTCAGCAGCCAAGTAGCTAACACAAGTCCTTTTAACTATGTGCTTTGTGATTAACCAGTAGTATCTGGGAATAAGAATTGGTCATGGCCATCCATCCTATGGGGTTGATTAACTGGGAATAAGCAGCACTTTTTTTTCCCCTCTCTCTCTCTCTCTTTTTTTTTTTTAATTCATGATTCCATAGNTTTTTTTTTTTTTTTACTTTAAAGCTTTTCTGTGGTAATTCCACCATTCATTAGAATGGAGAAATTGGCTCCAAACCAAGTACTTCTGCCAAAGCCATTATTTCCATCATCACACTCTGCATCAGTCTGCAGTGCAGCCTTGTGGGAAGACGATGTTCTGTCCCCTTGTGGTTCTTAAGTTATGGGTAAGGAGCTTACGTATATTAAAAGGAGGGTCTTCACTTAGTCTCTTAATCTTTATGAGCACTAATAATAGTCAACTCCGTTTCCAAAATTTAGAAACACTTGCTTTTAACATAGATGGGTTGCACATGTTAGAAGATAAGTCTCAGTTCAATGAGATTAGAAGCTACATGTTTTTTTTGAACGCTTACATTTTTTTTTTTTTTTTGAAAGGGCCTCTGTAGCTTTAATGCATACACTTTTCCTCCTATACTTACGTTCTGTATCTTTAAGAGGATAATTGCTGAATTGAAATTTGAGAGTGTTATCTTAATAACCAATTACTCAAATAACTTTGAAATTGGCTTAAATTGGCTCGTCATGCTACATTTACCTGAATCTTTTTATGGGAAAGTTAGGAACAAAAAAAAAAAAAAAAAAGAAAAAAAAGAAAAAAAAGAAAAGGCAAAAAACCCCTTGGCAGCCTGATTTGTTTAGCATTGCTGGAGGTTCCTGATTGCAGTGGGGAGAGTGGCCCAGCGTGACCCCGGCGCAGACCCCCTGCCTGGCCGCCTCCGGTACGGCGGAGGAATGCAGCAGGAGGCTGGGGCGGCCGGACCCTGCCGCCCGCTCGCCCCGCGGGCGCTGCTCTCCAGAGGGCCTGCACAAACACAGCCTGCTGGCGTGCGGCGGAGAGGCACGTGGGATGGGGTGGTGGTGGCTGCAGAAACCCACCGCCACTTTGCAATGCGTTTGCCATTAGCAAGACGGTGGTACGTAACAGGGGAAATGGATTCACTTTACATATCAGTCTGAACATATCCTTATAATGCCTATTAAAGCTGGTAAAAATCAAGATAATCTTCTTTAGAGATTTCGTATGCTTAGCAATATGCTTGGCACATGGTATAGGAAGCTATAACGATATGTAGTGGGATGGCAGATGTTGACCAGCATTACGTCCTCTTGTTCCTTCACCTTTTCTTGGTATAAAATAAATGGCAGACTGATAAAACATCAGAAAACCTGCATGCCTCTACGTAGTATTATTCAGACAGTTATCATTCACAAACATTGCACAACAGATTTGAAGAGAACTCTTTTACAATGTGAACAGCATCTCCAGTGGACATTGGCTTTCCAGACTGGTCTGTATATTTTATAGATCAAAACTCAGCATTCACCAGTTCAGATTCATCATTTAATTCTGAAATACCTGAATGTTTTACTCCACACTTGGAAGCACTGAATACAAGATCATATTGCTTAATATCCAACAAAATGGGCATTACTGATCATTAATGGATTGTGTTCTCCATGGCCTGGGTGCCATGAGGTGAAGTGTTGTCTGGAACATGATGGATCTACCAATACAAAAAAACTCGTGCTGAATCCTCTTTTGTTTTTCTGCCCTACAAAGAAGGTCCATACAGAGGATGTGTGAAGGAACCAAAAGTCATAAAAGTGAGTCTGATTTAGGAGGAGTCAGAGGAAAAAATAAAGTGCTACATGTTGTGCTCACTCATGGACAAGTGGAGACATTCCAGAAACCAGAATTGGATAGTTTTTCAGATTGAAAGGAGCCCACAGCACCTCCTGAATGCCTGGTAGCTTTTCTCCTGTGTGCTGCCCACATACAGTACCATGAAACAGCAGAGTCTGAGGCTTTGATATTCTCCCTGATATTTATTTTATTTTATTTTATTTTATTTTATTTTATTTTATTTTATTTTATTTTATTCATTTTTATGATGGAAATTTCCAGTTACGGATATTTTCCCTCTCCCATTAAATGTTTTTCCATTAATTTGGGCACTGTTTTCCATAACAGAGTATTCTGAATATTGGACATCTGAATAATCCTAAAGTGCAACAGCTTGTCCCTGAAGTGTTAGTTTCACCAAATATCTCAAAACAGAGGTAGTTCAAAACACTGCGAAGTTTGAGTTCTTATTATGATAAGGCCCCTTTTTTATGAATGCTGTAAGTGATAGGGAGAAATATAGGACTCCAACTAGCCCTAATCCACCGTTTAATAATTTCAAATATATTCGTCCTCCAACTAAACAAGTGATTTAGGGCTATTCCTAGATCAGACTTCGCCATAGTCTGTCCATTTTACCTTTCAGTGCCCGAGAATACCAAGAGATAAAACTAGATCTTTAATTGTTCTTTTTCCAAAGTGTAATCTATTCTTACCAACAGACACAAACTTTATCAGGTTAGGTAAAATGGCCAAAGAAAGAGTTTGATTATCCAAACAGCATTTTTTATTTATTTTAACTCTCAACCTGTGTGAGTATAAAAATAGAAATATGTGTCCTAACTCTTTTATTTTGTCCTAAGTCTTTTTCTATTCCTTTCATTCAGATCCTCCATAATTACCAAATAAATAAACTTTTTAAACTCATTACAATGCTAGTTTACAATTTACTTTCTATTCTGGACATATGCAGTAATATTGTGAGCTCTGCCTTACCTTTATTTTTCAAAGCTTAACATTAACTTCAATCTTAGACTCAGTCTGAGAATAAATCAAGTCTTATTTCCCACAAATAATGATTCAGTTTCAGCTGTTTCTCATGCCACTTCAGACTGCTATGTCCAAAAAGATAAATTATTAAATTGCCCTTTTTGTTTCACACCCTACCTGTAATTTTCATCTTAGCTTTGACGATTTCAGCTATATTTACCTCAAATGTAAATCCTTTCACATCAACAAAACGTAAATGTACATCTTGCTATTGCAAGCAATAAACCAAAAGGGTCAGGAAGATCTAGTGATAAGGTCATCTAACTCTGTCCCTAACTCCAACCACAAACCACGTCAGCCAACATCCTACCGTTTTGAACCCTAACCCCAAACTTAACTGAACATTAGGCACTGAATTTTGTCTCAAATCTAAGCAGAATACATCCATATCTGCAGCTGTCAGTCCTCATCCAACTTGTGTGTATTTACAGGATTCAACAAGAAAATGCGGCGTTCAGCCCATGGCTGTCCCAGATTCTTGCTGCTCCTTGTCCTTGTTCTTTTGGCCCTGTTTTGACCTTTTGCAGACAGCAGAGCTCCAGCTGGCCCCTTGGCCACTTTTTACTCCTGCTGTTGTATTTGCCTGTGGTACTTTCTCAGAAGACACTGGAAAAGAGGGTGGGTTTTTGAAAGGGAGATATTTCTGGCTTGGAAAGCACACTTCTCTAATGATTTTCTGAAGTGCCAAATGGCTTAGGGATTGAGAAAGAATGCATTTTTCTGAATATATATATTTTTTTAAATAGAAAACAGGCTTCGTATGGTACCTGTAATTGAAGAGGAGAAATCTGAGATTTCTGCAGGCATTTAAGGACATATGTATAGGATTTAGGTGAGTATAGGTTCAAGTGCATAAATGATAAATGAAATACCAGCCACACAGTATTATTTATTTATGTCCATAGAGGAATAACCGCATTTTGTTCTATTTTGCTTCTTGTTTGAGACCCTGATCCTGTAGCTACACCTGTGTCAGGTCTTAGGGATACGAGGCCGTGGTGACGTGGCTGGTGGAGGAAGAGGTTCCTCTTGTAGGTCCTGTCCTAGACTGGGAATGCTCTGCCCAGTAGATCCCACTCTGGAGTAGGAGCCCTCTTGACTTCAGGCAGATAGCACATTCATAACAGTTCATCAGATCTCATCGTCTGTAACACGAGGAGCTAAATTCCTGCTGGAAACACTGAATTAAATAATGGCATACAGAACTGCAGAACAATCCATGTGCTTTCAGAAATTCACGTACAGCCAAGAACATACATAACACAAGCTCAAATCATGAATGTTTCCAAGGAAATTCTTCAGCCACTGGCTATACAGATGCCTTCCAGCACACTGGGAACAAATGCTAGCACAAGACTGTTGGACACAGGTCAGACACCAGCTATCTGCCCGTGATTCATGTGGCTGCATCTTTTTGTCCAGTCTGTGTCTGGCAATGACAACAAAGACTACTTTCACGCTTTCATCATTAACCAAGATCTCCTCAGGCTTCTGAGCAGCTCTCTCAGTTGGCCCTGCTCAGCCCCTGAAGTCTTCCTAATCTGCTCATCGCGGCAGCAGCCCATGTGCACCTTTGACTCATTATACAAATTAAAGAAATCCCAAGCCTTGATCAAAATTGCAACCTAAGATACTATCAATTAATCCACCTTGCACAGCAATAATGCTCGATAGAAACATGTGCAGAAGATTGCACCATTCCTTACCTGCCCACACTCTTGCCCCAGGGATCTCCAGCCAGGACGGGTGCTTCCAGACCCATTTCTCCATGGCATGGGTGTCACCCTGTGCAGCCCAGGCTCTGAAGACATGATTATGGTGCAGTTTCAGTTAAATAAAGTTGATAAATTCTTTTGTCCACATAAAAGAAGTCCATACCCCATTTAGCAGTGCAATTTGCCTACCTACCGTCACTAACATAAATCTCCTTTATTAACTGACTAATCTTCCTTCCTTCTCTCTTTTTCCTTCAGTCATACTTTCTTTAACTCTCCTTATATTAAACACAAAGTACAAACCACAAAACCCCACTTCATTCTTTCTCCGCTCCCTAACTGTAAAAACAATGGTCTTTCATGAGAGTCAGGGCATTTTTCAAAGAGTTTTTTTTCCCTTACTCAACCATCCACTGGACATTTGTGTTGCCAGGTGTGGGGCTGGTCCTCCATACCATGCGAAAGATTTGCTCTTGCAATATTTCTGGTCCAATTAGAAGCAGGAAATACTGGAAATCTCACAAAGAAAAAAAAAAAAAAAAGGTTGTTCCTGGAAGATTTTCCATTCCAGCTTTCGAGACCCAAGGGACACTGGGGGCCAAGGCTGGATAATCGCCTGAACCACTGGGCTCCTGTTTAAGCTTAGCCACCTCTGTGCCCACCGTGGCTTGGCCACCTCCTCCCAGCTGCCCGCCCCATTGCCACCTGCCTTCCCTGGTGTAAATTATACTTCCTGAGCGGCTATGTAAAGAGAAGCAAAGGGTTAACAGAAACCTTATAAGCTTGCTAGCCTGGAAGAAGTACAAGGCATACAAGTCTTATGTAAATGTGCAATAAAAATGAGGATAGGAAAAAAAAATAATAACTTGAAGATGAGGGTGCTGTTTTTATTCCCAGTGTGGGCTAATAATTAGGGTGAGAATGTCATGCAATGAATTTAAAGCATCTCGTATTTGCTGTAGCCTTTGTTGCTGTTTTTACCTCCTATTGGATTAACTTCCCTTCTAACCAATACAATATTTTTAAGCAATAAAGCATTCACTCAATATTCCTTTTCATAAAACCCTCCATGGCTGTAAGAAAACATAATTGGATGTGCACTATACAGCTCGAGCTTCATAAACATTAAGTCCAACAACATGTTATAAATAATAGTGATACAGAAGATTAGCTCTATTAACCTCCTAACTGAGCTGGAAGCATTAGCCTCTTCCAGAAGAACTACTGCTCCGCAATGCTCTGCGCACGAACTCTTCGTGTCTGCCTTTAATTTCCATCGTCACTGCCATTCCCACATCTGCCTAGCAGACCTTCCATGCTTCTGGTCCCTGCTAGGTCAAAATGCACAGTGGCAGATTGGCATATTGAGCTATTAATACTTTGCTATATGCGTTACAGATGTTGCATAAATGAACGGCGCTCTATCACTGTTCCTTGACACAGGGGCCCCGGGGGTGGGAGGCTGAGACCCAGATCTGTCTACAACCTGCCTACTCTGGCAAAAAAAAGAGAGAGAGAGAAAAAAGGAGAGTTGCCCCTTATTGCAGAATCACATTCCAGCTTGCAGAGTCAATTTTTCAGATGTTCTTGCTTTCCTGTTCCTTGTTCCTGCACTCAGACCTCATCTGGCCGCGGTGAAAAATGATGTGACGCAGTTTTTTATTCTGCACTTGACACCCTTATGGAAGGCAACGTGGCTCATTGATTCCAAACTCCTCAAAGGTCAAGGCACTAGGAACAAAGATTTTTTGGAAGCAGCCCAGGAAAAACTTTAAACTTGGACCCTGTATACCCAGAAAAACAGAACTGTTAATTGTTACCCCTTCTGTTGCTATTAAGCTTCGTATGAACACTGAACATATGTTCCGTGATCATGTACTTTTATATTAAAATGTTATTGAGTCACCAGGTGAAATGTGTATTAAGTGCACAGCTGAAAATAGACAGTAGGTTTAAATTTTGACAGCAAACAGCTGTAGGATTTCTAAAACTTAATTCAAATAATGTAATCAATAGGTTATGCTACAGTTTCAAGTTTCCCCAAACAAATTTATATGAAAAAGGATATTAATTTATTTGAGATTAGTTCAGCTAAAAGAAAGATTTTTCTCTGTCACCTCTAAAGCACAGATAAAGAAGAGAATTTGAGATGTTTTAAGAAGTGCAAAACATATTTTTTTTGGTTTAGCACACCAGAAAATTATGAGCTTTTTTTTTTTTTGCTCTTTCTCCAGTGCAGATTACCAATGATTACTCACTCCACTGTTTACTCATTCTGCAGCTGTACAGGTTTTGAAATGCTAATATGTGAATTATGTTCTCGTTTTATCATAAAATTGGAGAATGGGTCAGATCCAAACAAAACACTGTGTAAGGAGAGACCCTGAGCTTTTTCAGATACACGTGAAACATGCCACAGAGCCAAGTAACCTACCATGGAACCAAGCCACAAAAAGCAAGCATGAACACTTGCATTTGAGCATCAGCTCTGTCACAGGAAACACAGAGCGAGGCTGGGCTCAAGGCCGGGTGAGCTCTCAATGCCTGGTGTCCACCCACGGGTATTTCCAGGCCCTGGTAGGGCAAATGCCCAACTCCTCGTGGCCACCACGCTGCAGGTGCCACCACTGCCCTCCCTGCAGGGTGCAGATCAGGGTTGGTGGTCCTTTCCACGGTCACGAAACCCCAGAGGGGCACGGGGGTCCCAGCTGTGGGGCATTAATTCACAGTTAAAGTGTACCTGCCTCACTAGGTTTTGTGACAGGGGAAACTAGTTATTAGGAGCTGCCTACATGTATTTCTCATAGATTCATCACTAAACTTGCTGTGTGTTGTACAGGTTAAAAGTACACAGCGCTGCAGCACTGCCCGGTTCTGGTGAACACAGCGAGTGCCTGTACCTCAGGCAGCGTGCGCTTTGAAATGCGCTGGTGCTCGTGGGAAACCAGTGTTGTGGAAGGAGACTGTCAGCTCTCCACGTATGGCCATGGCTCCCTCTTTTTCTTTTCCTTTTTTCCACCTGGGTAATCTATTTGGGTGTTTGGCTAGCAGCATTAAGTAGATGGATACATCTTTTTGTGTCTCTTTAATTAAGTGAATTTTCTAGGGTAACCACACTTATTCCCCTGCTCTCCCCAGCTTCCCATTATTCCATAGCGAGGTCTTTAAGAGTGCAAACCCATGCCATAAGGAAAAATATTCTTATTAAGGAAACAGGAATCAGGAATCCTGAAGTCATATTGAAACATGTTTATGTTCATTCTTTCCTTTCATTATGTAGAATTGCTCTAAATTTGACTGAACCAAACCAAAAGATTGTACTGACATTTGAAAAGGAAAATTATGAGCATCTCTGGGAGTTTGTTGTATGAAAGGCTCTTTTATATGCTTGGGTTTTGACCTAGCCTCCAAGAAGTCTTCTGTTTGATTGTATAGGTTGTATTAGTATTTTAATGATTTTATTTCTGTGTATGTATAGAAAGCTTTTCCATTGGAAACTCAGGAAATGGTCTCACAAGATTTGGAATTTAAATTCAGTGTTTTTAGTTACTATAAAGAGAGTATTCCCAAATTATCTTCAATTTTTGTGAATCCTGTTGAATAAATATTGAAAGATAAGTATTTCTGTGTGCCTGTTGAATAACACAGACTGTTGACAGAGCTTTTTTTTTTTTTTAATTTATATTGAAAAAATGTATACTACTTTGAGTTGTTTTATTGGAGGGGGCAGCTTTTTATTTTTGTTATTCTTTGTTCACTGTTGGTGTTAGGAATTGCCTTTAGCTAAGCTAAGAGTTAAAGTCAATGTGAATGTAAAAACAAATAAACCTACTGATATCTCCAGCTGCACTTTGGCCTTATTCATGCACAGAGTAAATCCCTGCAATGCCTGTAAATCTGCATATATTCTGAGTTCTTATTTATTTATGTATTTCTTGTGTCCTTCTAACAGTGCTATTGCCCTATAAGTGTTCATATGCAGGAGAGTGGCTGGAGAAGTCCTTGAAGAACCTGATCTGATGTTCACCAAGGGAATCTGCTGGCTGGCATGGATGTGGGTTCATACCAGGGGGACCCAGCCTGGGGCTTTCCCTTCTTGCTCAAGGGACTGCCTGAAATTATTGCCATTAACTGTCCATACCATTGTTATTTTGTGCAGCTCTGTCATTCCCTCAAGAAGTGATTTCCTCTTATTTTTTTCCTTAAAAAAATATTTATTACTGAATTGTAGAGAACAGATTTTCAGTGTTCTTTGTGGTCTAACTCCACTGATTTCCTCGGTGCAACATTAGCAGGGGGTTAAGCACTCTGGCTTGCTTTTCTGAGGATACCTTTAAAGCTCTGGTGGAGAGGAAGAGGTGAAAGCCTACCTTTAACATCCACTCTGCTCACACGAAAGACTTCAGGTCTCATCAAGTTGAACTGATAACTCTTAAAAAGAGTAGCCTTTAAACTCATGTGGAACAGACCTTCCTGCTTTGGGCAATTTCTTACATAACAAGTGCATCTGATACAGAAAAAAAAAGTTATTCATTACCTAGTAGGTAATGAATACATGGACTGGTAGGTCCTCATTACCAGATTACCTTTAATCAGCAAGCCAAACCAGAACAGCAAACAAATCTTTTTTTTCTCCCTCTCTGTGTTTTGGATGGTGAATTGTTGACTTTGATATCGGCAGTCATGTAGAAGGTGGTTGCACAAGACAGAAAAGCAGTGTTACCTCAGGGCTTCTTGCTCACAGGCAGAGTAGTTGGTAGGTTGGCCAAAATTGTCTTCACTCCTCAAAGGAAAATGTATTAAAAGAGAAATGCAGCCCTTGCATATTGCCAGTGCTGTTCTGCTCGGAGAGAAAACTCCATCAGTACAACTCCCATAAAGACAGATCTCTGCCAAATATAATTTGGAGATGCTGTGGGACTTGGGAATTGGCCCCTCATTAGAGATGCTGAGATTTCTCTCTTTAGAAGGGCAGTCTTCCAGCCTATGAAAATTAATGGGAGATGTACATGTATATGTGGGTAAATTTCAGTTCCCAAATATACTACAAGGTGGGCCAACCCAGCAAACTGAAGTGAATGTAGTTTCATCACTCCAGAGACTTCTTGCCCACTGCCAAATATTTGCAGTTTGAACATCTATTATACTATTAGCACTCCAGTGTACCAACTGATAACTCAGATACAGTACAGAAGATATACTGCTCAATACTATCCACTGATTTTTACTATATATATATTTAATATATACAAGTAAAGATAACTAACTTGGATTTGTTGAGAAATTTTTATAATGGTATTTGGTTGATGTTTCAAAACAAAGCTAATGTCTCTAAATGACAATTGGTAAAGCTTACAACAAATGAAAATTAACATTCTAGAAAGTACAGAAAAAAATAAAGCATGAGAACTATAACATCAGAACCTGTTTTTGGTTTGTTTGTTTGTTTTTCTTTTGAATATGTCTCCTGGAATTAGTAAGTGTATGTTTATCCTACTGGTAGCCCATGGAATAATTTGCCCATTTCCAGAATGGATGGTCCAGAAAGACAGCAGGAACTGAGAGCAATTTGGGAGTATCATCTCTGAGCTACCATACAGAAGACAGTTTTTAATGTTGAAATAAACTACAGATAGTTATCTGGAAACCAGCAGTATAAAACCCACTAAACAATAGGTATATAAGCGCAATGCACTACCTGGTGCGTAACTGTGTGGCAAAGGGGTAAAAGGTGATTTGCAGCAAGCAATTAAAAAAGTCTCTTGAAATAATAAGCTCTTCTGTGAAGGGTGGTATCCTAAATGTGGAGGTTTTATGCATGCAAAACCCCAGCTGCAGGAAAAGCTATAGGATCTGAGCAACGTCACCTGACTTAAACCCAAGAACTCTGGTCTGAAAAGAAGCACTGCTGCCTACACCTGCAGCAGTGGCTCTGAACAACACGCAGGCTGTTTTGGTGAGAGTTTAGATTTCTCACACAGTTTTGCATATTGGGGCTAGCTACTTAGAACTTCATTTAGCACTTAAAATGGAGAGATTGATTTTCTGATGAAGTCCACAGGGACATTTCTCAACCAAGTTAAATGAAAAGGAAATAAATTTGGGGAAAATGAATTTGTGAAGGAGGCTTGTTTGCTTTTTCCCCCTTCATTTGTTTTATAATTTTCCTTGCTCTCTGTAGTCCCACTGCAAACAACCACCCAGCTCCGTGCCCAGCGGCTCTGCTCTGTCTCCTGTGGCCGAACGCTGCCTGGTGCAGGGCACTGCCTGGTGCGCTGGTACAGGTGGGGTGCACCCACAGGCTGCAGACACCTCGCACCCCTTCTCTCGTTGCTAAGGTACTGGAAGTGTCTGTGGACGAAGCCCTTCCTTGCTGCTCCCATAACAGCAACCACTGACTGGGTGAGGAGATTAAAGCGGGAGAAAAAGAGGAATAAAAACAGCAGACCTGGGAATATATTCCATTAAGCATTCTATTGTACTTGCCCAAAAATGATATTCTTGGGAATTTACTCAACGTTTTATTACTTGCTGTATTTAAAAATATATACTTCATCCAACTCTTCTTTACACAGTGGTGCTGCTAAACATTTAGCATATTTTATGTGTTCAAATAAACTGGAGAGCACGGCTTGCAAAGCTAAAGAAAAGGTAGCAATTTACTGGCAGAACTCGATTTCACACTTGTAACTTTTACACAGAGCCTGACATTGTTCACTTTACTAATTGTAAGCCTAATAACTTTTCCAAAGAGCACAGAAGTCTTATTTCACATCTGTGCTAAGACTGAAACCAAGACGTAATGTCACAAGTGGCCATAAGCAGCAAGAGCCCAGGGTCCAAAGACATGACTAAATCTAAGAATTTCCAGGATCTAATCAAAGATGGCTAAAAAGTGTGCAAGTGCCTGTAGTGCAGGCCAGTGCTGGTGATCAGAGTGGGAGAGGAGTAAGGACGCTGGCTGCAAGGTGTAACTATCAGGGCAGTAACCCAAGGGCCTGTGCAGAGATGGGGTTCCCCTGTGCCTCACCCTGCCCATGCCATAACCACGGCCCTGCTGATGGTGGGTGCCTTCACCAAGAGCTGCCTCAGGCTCCAGCGTCTGTGGCCTCGTTAGCAAGAATTTTCAGGGGGAGGTTCCTCCTCCAACAGAAAATGTGAGGTCACAAAGGTGTTGTTGCTGTTTTCTTTAAAAACTGTCATCAGTGACTGCATATCTCAATGTTCTTTAAAAAATTGGAGGATGGAAGTCATCTGCCTCCCATAGTCATTTACCTGGGTACAGGGTTAGCTGAGTGCATTTCCAAATAGCTTTATCAGCCACTCCATGGTTTTGCCAGGAAAATGATATTCTGCCTTTTTGGGGTGGTTGCTGCTTGTAGTGATGTTTGCTTTGCCCGTGCCTGGGAAAGAGGGACCCTGCGGTCACCCCTGCAAGCCAGGCCCAGGCGTCCCACCGGGCATGCTCACGTCTGCTGCAGACACAGCCCACAACCCAAGTCATCTGAGCCAAGCCAGAATAGTTAAACTTGTCGCCATTTCAGAATTAGAAAAGTGAGTTTAATCTTGGGCTGTCAGCTCAATTTTCCCCCACAGTTTTATGGAACAATCTTATTTTCCCATAGGAAAAAAACATGGGCTTCTAGCAAAGCTTGGTAAGGAGTTATTTTGTTTGCTTTTGCAAGACTATCAACAAACCAAACTATGTAGGCTTGTCTTTAATTGTAAAACTTTTTCCTATCACGCATTTTCCAGCTCCCGACAAATAGGGTTGCCTAATGTGAAATTCTAAGATTTGTAGGCTTTGTCCTTTGGATGCTGTGAGCTCTCCTTAGATGTTTTCAGCTAACCATTTAAGCTAACTGCCGTTGTTGCTGTAAATTCGCATGAGTCTAACAGAAGACCCCCGGCCATGGAGCAAATCTTTCTATGGACTTCACTTGGTGTTGGCTCCACACCAGTGAGGGGATGCACATCAGGTTCACTTATCAACCCGAAAGGATGAGAGAGACGAAGAGGAAAAATCCTGGTGTTAGTCTTTGTCCTACAGCTTGCCTTAGAGCTGGGGACTGTGGTTAGACACAGAACAACCACACCACTGCTAAAGGTTGAGAAAACAAATCCGTAAACCACAGGCGTGACTTTTCCCCCCTTGTATAGACTGCTTGAGGTCAGGGTTGCTCCGGCTGCAGGGCTGAGTTTTATGGTGGAAGGAGCTATATCGCCAGCATGAATGCATGTTGAGGCATGGTGGGGAAAAAGCTTGTATCAGCACTGAAGAGCACAGCATAATCTTTTGCATACCAGCAGGCTGCTTGCAAAGCTGGCCCGCTGTGGGTATTGCATTGAACTGCTGTAGGACGGATGATGTGCCAACTGATAGCTCACGTAATGCTGACAGAGGTTGCCTTCAGTGGCTTTTTCCTCTGTTTCTTGCAAAGACTAACATGGACAGCCCTCAGTCAGACCCCACTGCCCCGGTGGGTGGCTGTCCCTCCTTCACGGAGGTGTCAAACAGCCTTTGGTGCTGCCGGTGGGGCTGGCCAGCAGCTGGTGTTTTTCTGCAAACATCCAGGTTATCTTACTGTGGAAGATGTGTAGCTTTCAATAGTGCCTGTAATCTCTGTGGAAATAGAGAAGGAAAGACGAAATATGCATTTAGAAGACTGTAAGGAATTTCCATGCAACAGGTCCCTTTCTGTTATAGTTGACAAAAGCTTTTACAGACACCTGAAGGAGTTAATGGCCTTTATTGTGTATGGCACAAGTGAGCAGCTGTGAAAAGAAAATGAAGATTCTTGCTCTGTGGATCTTCCTACGGAAGTTTTTGAAGAGCAATATAACAAAAAAAAAAAGACTGTTTTTACAAGGACAATTTGTATTTGGAAGACTTCAGGGCTGGCTGTGAGGTGGTTGCCCTGCCCAGGTGTCCTGCCTGGTGGCAAAATCTCTGACCAAACTGCATTTTGGAGCTTTTTTTTTTTTTTTTTTGGTATCAGCTAACTGAAGAAACCTTCATTCTTAGCACTGCTGACAATATTTTAGCATCTTAAACAATAATTTTGTGCTTTATAACTGACTAACACTATAAAATCACATTTCTTTTCATACCATGCCACTAAGTCACCCAAGGGCTGACTTTAATTAAGAACAAGGTCAGAAATGCGGTTATATATGAAGGTAGGTGCAAGACAGAGAGGAAAGGCGCAGGAAGCTGATCGCACATGTTGGCGCTGGGAGGCGAGCAGCGGCTTGCTACAGGCAACATATTAGTTCTTGTGGAAGTGCTGAAATCCCTGAGGCTGTCAGGGCACTGATGCTGGAAAGGAGCTGAAGTTACAGTAGGAGAAAAACTCCTGATATGGTGTTTTGAACCCGTCACATATCAGCTTCCTCAGGCTGGTGCACTGCTATCATTTTCCTAATCGCGTACCAAATATCAATACCAAAATGCCTTAATTGCTTTCCCAGGGAAGGCAGCAGAAGGCAACCAGGATATTCAACTGCACAAATCTTATGTTATCTTTATTAAAACAAGTTACAAAATTACCTACATTGCATGCATGGGAAGATTTTTTGACATCTTCGGAGATGAGCATATGTTAAAATAATCATCTGGAAATAAAAAAGCTCAGAATATCAGAAAAGTCTCTTGCTTTTTAAATTACTGCTTTTGAGCAATACTAAGAAAACTATAATCCAGAAAGTAACTTTTCAGCATTGATACTGAAACCTGATTTTTTTCTCCTATTAAAAATAATCGCGTCTGATAATGAATAAAATTAACCGTAAAAGAAACCCTCCATAATTCTTGAATCCTTCTTACATTTAGCAGTGGGCTCATATTTTTCCCTTCACAGATGTTACAATACGGGTGTCAACACTTTTATTTCTTTGTCCGTAAGTTGAAAATTATGACTGCTTCATAAATTGCTAACGTGCTCGGAAGACGCGGGCCCAGCTGCAGTGCACATGAGTTCAGGCTCCTGCCCAGGCCTCATGTTTCACCATGACCTCAGTTTCCTGTGCTGAATGGGAACCAACGCGAGTGAGCACTTGTAAAACTGTTTTTGAAGAGTGAAGTTATGAAGAGGTGCTGCAGTGTCAAACATCTGTTTCATCCATTACACTCAAATAGCAGCAGTGACTGTACAGTAGGGCAAGAACCATCAATAAATTAAAACCCTCTTGTGACCACACTCTCCTAACTCTCTTTAGCTACCTGGCCCTTGTGCCAATTTGAACCATGAAATAAAGATGCTAAACAAGAAAACAAAGCTTCTGCTTATTCTGAGATAACTCCTCTCTCCACTGATAATTAGGGTTTTCTTGCACAATTGCAGAGTTGCTTTTCGGATAAACGATTTATGGCCTCACCAGTCAATTTATATTTGTAAATGCTCATGGCTGAAAGTGGGATTTCAACCTATTTTAGTAAATACTTATGTTTTTTATTGTCATTTTTAGTTAAAATAATAGCAAGAGAAAACAAGTAACATTCTTTTTAGAAAATTATGCAGTTTACAGATGTGTAGGTACTGAAATTCTATATTTATGATTTCTGGAACCCAATACAGTTAATTACATTAAGACATGTCCTGTAACTGCACCGCACATCTCTCACCAAAATTGGCATTTGCATTAATTACCTAAGGAAAAATACATGCTAGTGTAATAGAACAGTTGTTCCTTGTGATAAAATATAAATTGTATTCCAGACAAGATATCTTGTGCAAAACAAGCACATTTTTAAAAACAGAGATCTATTTATAGGCTTGGAGTGGGTGGGGGTCTGGGAACTAAAATATCAAGCTAGGCAGTCTGAGAAAAACGTTAAGAAGCTGTGAAGTTGTTCACCTCAGGGTTATTGGTTCAGATGCTGTTGGGATTAGTCATGTTCACCAGGAGCTGGTTTCCACCTAACCTCTCTGCAGCGGTCAGTGTGGAGCTGTGGGGCTGTGGCGGGGCATTGGATGGGATGGGTGTCTGAAATGCAAACCCCCAGCCACTGGCCACCACATTGGTTCTGTCCTTCCCCTCCTGACATCCTTCTCTGTTTGCTCTGGTCCCTTCTCAGGCAATGTGAATCAATCTGGGCAAAAGTCTCAGTCCAGCCTGCTCAGCTGCCTTTATCGACATACGCATCTGGTTTGGTTCCCCCGCCTTTCAGACATCTCACTGTCCTTTCATTAACCCAGCTTTCCTATATATATATAGGAAGAAAATTTTAAAGTGAGGAACAAAGATGTGTAGCAGCATATTGAAACACTTCCTGGTGGTTTAAGAGCCTCCTGGTCCCTGCTGGGCCAGGAACCATCTTGGTAAGGAAAAAAGCTGCTTTTGAGCTTTGTTAAAGACACCAGGATAGATAGCCAGCATGTTCAAACGAGCCAAAGTGAATACTTTCCAAGATATTTTTACCTCCCAGATGTGCTTTTTCATATCCCTCACCCTAATTATCTTAGGCTTAGCACCATGCTAAACTGCCCATATCGCCCCAGCCCCAAAAGGGACTTGCACATCCCCATCACCTTCTTCCTCAGTGGTACCCTGCACAGGCAGAGGGACGTGCAGGAAAATCACAGGATTGGCATCAAAATACCAGTTCTCATGGGAGTCAGCAGAGGATCCTTAACCCCTAGCAGAGAGCTGGCCTCCTGTCTGACCACAAATGCTCTGTGCCATTTTGAGCAATGCAGAGTCCTGACCCAACATGATGCTGGAAGAAGGACTGTTGCAAGGGGATCTGTTTCCCAGCTAGTGGCCAAAATACCCCACAGCTCACCCAAAAGCTTCATAATGAAGCATCGTGTTCATATGCCCTCATGGTCAGAAAAAAAAAAAAAAAAAAAAAACACCTTACATACAAGGAGATTATTATTTTTTAGTGGACTACATCTCACGTAATGCAAAATAATCTAATGAGAGTCAGCATGCATCTTCAGGGATCTGGTTCAGCTGGAAAAACAGCCTCCAGAAAAAATTAGAGATGTTATTGTGGCCGCAGTTGATGTTACAAACAGAAAGAATAGTTTTGCGAAAACATGTTTGGCTAGCAAGTGTGACAAATATCACGTGCTGCCTGCATGGCTGGGGAAGGCACCTGGTTCAGGCAGAGCAGAGCACTAATTTCAACTTAAACACATGGAAAGGTGTCTAAAAATTCAGGCAGCTGTCCTCCTAGTTTGCTGGTGAAGATGGCCCACAAGGTAAATGTTTCAGTCATTGAACTCATGCTTTTACAATAGATGCAGATTTAAGACTTACAGTTGTAATCTGCACCACAAGAGACAGATAACAAAAATGCTCAATTTTTCAAAACGTTTTAGGGATTTGCACATCTTCCTCTGGTGCAAACTGGAATTGTTCCACTGACTGGTTTGACTCGGAATCCTGTAAAAGAGCAAGTAAAATACAAATATGAAGCAAAACAAAACTAGAAGTTCTTGGCACTTGGGGATTTGTGTTGGCCAAATGACGAGACTGAATCCCAGAATCTCTGCTTGGAAAGGATATGAAGTCATTGTTCAAACGTGCACATAAACTGGATCTAGAGGGATAAGATTAAAAAAATTTACAGAGTTCAATCTCATAAAACTATCAATTATACAGGACTGTTTGTGTCCATTTCTGTGAATTTTTCTGTAGAACAAATGTTTTGCTTTACTTCTGGGTAGACCATGGATCTGGCATAAAAACTGGTATGCTACTATAAACAAGAGGCCAAGGATTTGCTTAGCAAACATGTTGTGGTTTCATTCACAGAGCAGTTATCGCAGGAGAAATGGGGTTGGCTGCTGTGAAATAGGTGCATGGATCAAGAGCTTATGAATCCATCTGCCATTTTGCAGATGAAACCTTTTGCTGTTCTTTGAAAGCAATATTTTGAGTGTTTGGAAACTGGATTTTCTTCTGGGACCATACAGCATCTCTGCCTTTATAGTACTTAATTTAATTTCAGTTTGAGGTCTTAAAGCTAGATGAGATAAATGCAGGCTGAAGTGTGCTCTTGGCGAAGCAGTTTTTTGCACTTCGAAAGGGAAATAAACCACTTTGTGTCTCATATTTCTCAGTTTACACAGCAAAAACTTAAGCAAATACCAAAATAGAAAGATTGTGATGATTTTCCTAGATTCTGTAAAATCACTCAAATATAAAATAAAATGAAAGTCAAAAGATGTGGCTATGGAAATCTTGTATTCCTCCTCCTGTATTTGCCAGGTTGGACATGGTAAGATGCTTACCAGTTAGTGTGTGACATTCCTGGTGTTATGGGAAAAGAGCTGGTGAGCAGCTGAGTGCCATTAATTTTAATATAAATCATCCAAAATCACTGTGATATGTAGAATGTGGTACAGTCTACATCTCCTCTTCTCTACTTTCTGACTGATCTTGCTTAATTTTCTAGAAAGGGGGGTGTTTAAGGACGTGGCTTTGTGCCTGCTGCAGGTCCGGTGTTTGCTTGGCCTGTCGTGCTGATGCAAAGTCTCTGAATTGGTCTGGCCCCAGACTCTCCTTCCTGCTAGGAAAAATAAAATAATAAAACGCAAGTTTCCAAGTGGATCATGGTGGTGTTCTTAATGCCACATTTCACTCCAACACCAGCAGCACTGTTGGACCTTGTTAAAGCAAATTTACAATTGCCTGCTTCCTTAAAGTATTAAATTCAGCGATTCCTTCTGGCTCGTTTCTCATGGTAAGCTTTATGAATGTGTTCAGAAATTTCAAATAGTAAAACAGTCTAATAAAAGAAGTTTGTGTATGCGGAGAAATCTGTTTGCCTGAGTTTGCTGATGAATCACCCCGTTCCCTAAAGCTTACTCCTGCACCAAATTGATTACTAGGTAGCTGAATTTGGGGGATAAGGTGGAGGTTAATTCTGACGGGCAGCCAATGTTCTTTCCAATTTGGTGTGTTTCTAACACAAAATATTCAGTTATAGTGGAATATTGTTTTCATGATCTGTAGGATGTGGTAGTGGGCAAATCTCAAAAGGTAGAGTGGTTTTGTTGCTTGAACTATGCTCCTTAAAAGAAATAGAAAATAAAAAATCCAGTGCTTGTCCAAAGTTTAACTTCCTCCCCCTGCCAGATTGGGTTGGAAACTCATGAGAACTTATCTCCTGTGAGACTTCTGGTGCTTCCTGCCTCGGCTCATGTTGTAAATGTCACAAGCACTTACACAGCTTTTCATGTGGTATTTCAACACCCCTGCTGCCACGCTCGGCCAGATCCAGCGGCAGAGAGATGCTCAAACGCACAAATCACTGAAGAGGATGGAAAGAAACAGAGTGGTTCCTTGTACAGGTTGTAAAATTTACTGTTTAATTTGCCCTTTTTTTTTTTTTTTTTTTTTTAGAATACTGGTATATAATCTGGATTTGAAAGCTAAGTGGAAATACTGTTGTTTAAATTTAACTTTTTCTACTTTTTCTTTGCCACAAACCTCAGCATGAAAGACTCCAGCCAGGGCTGCTGGTGGGGCACAGGCTGGTGCCTCTGCCCAAAGGTGGGCACAGAGTTTGGGTCTAATAATGAAATGCTGTAGATTAATTCAAACACAGGAAAAGTTGACGTCAGTCCCATGTTTTTTAAGACCACATGTGGTATTTTGTGTAACCGAAAACAGTACCAGGTTGGTGGCACTGACTGGGAATGGTCCTGAGCAGCCAGAGGAGTGGCTGGCCAAAGGGAAGGCTAACGACTGGTCAGGTTAAGCAAACCTCTCGTAGTTTCCCATTCGTTATTTGAAGGCTTGTCAAGTTACGGAAAAGCATTTTAATTAACAACTCATGGACTTTAAAATAAAAATCAATAAGGTGCACATATTTCTTTAAGTGATGTCCAGAGTTTGCCTCCGAAGTTACAGTTTGACGGATTTCCATTAAGTTTATTGGCTTGAGATGATGTGATTGTGTTTTAATATGAAGAATTAATAAAAGATATATGAACTTATATTTATATTACCCAGTACAAAAGGGTCAGTGCATTTCCCACTCTAATTTTCTTCACAGTTTAGATTTAAATGAATTTGATTCTTCAAGGAAAAGCATAATGACATAAACACATAACCCCCGCACTCTGACTCCCACCACCCGCAAACACACACACACACACACACACACACACATACAAGAAAAAAGAAAAAGAAAAAGAAAAAGAAAAAGAAAAAAAAGAAAAGAAAAAGAAAAGAAAAAGAAAAGAAAAAGAAAAAGAAAAAAACAGACTATCTTAATTTGTATTGGCTTTATTATTCTCTAGATAAAAGGCTACTCAACATAAAATGAGGACTCTGAGTTCAAACTTTTAAAGAATTCACATATTTACATCAATTTTTAAAAGGTTTTATAACTAATGAACTCAGATTTCTTTTGGCATGGCATAAAATCCATTTGTACAGTTTTTAATTAAGAATGCAGCCTCCGCAATTAAAATTAAGGGTAGAGACTTCATCAGATGTCCTGTGAGAACCCCAGTCGAAAAAATTATGTTAATGTTGTATGTCCTAAAAGCATTCTCTGAATGTTGGATATACTTTATGAGGAATTATTTCTGCTATACAATAAGGATTTATTTAAAGTTGAAAATTAGGAGCTTTTAATTTTGTAGTGTTAGAACCTTGTTTATCACTAATCACTTTGGCATTTGCTATGTGCTTTCAAATCAGATAGGATCATTTAAAATTCTGCATTTTCCAGAAAATATGTATATGTTTATAAACCTATATATATACATATTTATATATATATATACACTGAGACTTGCACCCAATCTATAATGCAAATAATGTACATGCAGTCAAGGGAATTCCTAATGTGAATTTTAATATTTAAACTAACAAGTGCCATTATTGGGAATATTAAGACACTTCTTTGTTGAAATGATTAAAATTACATTTGAAATAAAGAACGAAATGGGCACATAAAAATATAAATAACTTATTTCAAAGGCTGCCCTCAGTTGTATAGGAAAGTAAAGTTTAATGTAGTTGAAAGGTGCTAAATGATAAACCTAGGAAATAGATTTCTCTTTTGGAAGTGGTGCAGCGTGATCAGTAATGGGATGGCTTTTCCCATTTTCAAAACTCTCCAGTTCAGCCTGGAAACAACTCCTTTAGTTGTGACTCTTATGGGGTTTTTCAGTGCAGGAGACACACAAGGAGGAATACAGATAGAGAGCCCAAAGCATGTGCAAGCGAGATGATACCAAGACAAAACAAAAAGACATGTGATACGCTGCTATGCTGAACTGTTGCTTCACATTCAGTGCAGGGATTTTCCTTCCTTTTTTTTTCTTTTCTTTTTTTTTTTTTTTTTGGGGGGGGGTATAGCTTAATGCAATAAAAGTGTTTTATATTTAGAAGAGTAACAAGGGAGCTGAGGCTTAGCTTTGGAAGTGAAGCCAAATTTCATAAGGATTTTAAAGTGTAGAATAAGAAGGTTTGGCTCACAGGAAAAGTCATTTCCAAGCCAAAGACCTGACATGAAGAAATGTGCAAAGAAGCAAGAGAAAGACAGGTTTGGGGGAGGAACATGATGGTGGTGATGGCAGTGAACCAGGCAGGAAGGACTGCAGGATGTGACGGCCACAATTCACGGTGAGCTGTAGAACATGCAGGGAAGATCCCAGAGGATGTGGTGGTCCCGTGAACAGCCTTTTATATATATATAAAAAAAATAATTAAGGCTGAAACCCATGTATTTTAGTGCTTGAATTCAATAGGTTTTTGAACATGGAAGTAGGGTAGAGTAAGGTGTTTTTCACTCAACAGCAAGGTCACCAAAATTCAGCTGCGATTCTAAGGTTGATGAGTTTTGTGTTCTCAGCTCTGTTACTTGTAGGCATTAGAGCTCATAAAAAAAGTGTTTTTTATCTTTCGTTTAGCTAGCAGTCATTAGTCAAAATGAAAAAAAAGATGCCCACCACTGAGTTATACGTGGCTCTTATCTTTAGAGAGGCTAGTCAACAGCTCCCAGCTACATCATAAATAGCAAAACGCTTACATTGCAACCAGCACGGAGGTGATTCTGATCTAATTTACATCCGTTTTACATCACTTTAACTTTTTTGTTTTCAGTGGAGCTGCTCGAGATTTACATACTTATGAACTAGAGCAGGATCAGGCCCTCAGATAAATATGTATGGCCAACGACAACATTCTAGCCACAAACCTCATTTTTGTCCTTTCCTCCACCCACAAACCAATAAAATTACACAAGGACTGAGCCTGAGAGGCCCCCAGATCTGGGCCAAAAATAAATACAAAAATACAATAAAATTTTAATGTGGGGGCCTCGTGCACTCTTTAACTAGCGCAATATTTAACTGTATGAACAAAAGATGAAACAGCAGCCAAGAAATACATTTCACCTATAATTCCACCGAACATAGGAAGAAAGACCAAAGAAAAGGAGGAAAAACCATTCCATAAAATAATAGTAATACTCAGGAACTTTAAAATACCCATAAAATTACAGTACTAAATTATTAGTGCCCATGTTAGATATGCTTTGAGTTTGTCAGATGCATTTGATGAAAGGCTGTCAAGAGTTTCAAAATGAATGGGATAAAGTGAGGCCAAGGAAAAAGAACCATTAGGAATATTAAAAGCAAAGTGCCTGACCCCCAGTGTGATGCCTGGGGAGCTGAACAAGGCACAGCTTGGCCCCGAGGACTGTGACGCAGCCACTATTCAGGAGTTCCTGCAGTGGGTGCAGGTTTCATTTCCCATGGTGGCCTCCCCAGGGGATGGTGTTGGAGGCATCCTCCTTTGGCCCCACCGATGTGAAGGCATCACTGAGTCACTGCCCAAAGAAAGGACGGAAGTCCCCTTAGTATCCATCCAGAAGCTCAAGGAACGGCACTTTGTGAATACCTCAGTCCACCCTGAGCAGCCAAACCAAACCATACCATACCATACCAAACCAAACCAAACCAAACCAAACCATACCATCAGGGAAGCACCCAACACCAAGCAGTCCTGCAGTGATGTCTCACTCCAAAGGTCTGTACAGTTTCTCCTTCAGGCATTCCCAGCTTACCCAAGTCTGGGTGAATCTCTGAGACTTTAAGAAAAACAGTACCATTGTACATTGTACCATTGCGGTTGATAAAGAAAATGCAAAACTAGGTCTTTTTCCTTCTAATTAAGACCCTAAGAGTTGCCACTGAGCTGGAAGGGTTATTGGGGCCAGCTCAGTTTCTCTGGAGGAAGGCGTGGGCAGGGCTGCTGTAACTTCAGGACAATTCCCTGCAAAAATGTAATAGTCAGAACTTATGCCAGAAGTATATAGAATTTATTTTAATGTAATGACTTATAATTTATACAGCTGGGTGATCCAGTATGATTCTTCCTAAGCTCTTACCCTTATTTGGCAAAATACCAAAGCTTGTGTTTTGCTTCAGTACGATTTTAGGCAGATGCTTAAAACTAAGCACATCAAGATCTTGTTGACAGAAGCACTTTAATTACTATGGTCTGATAATGAGAACATTCAAATTTTATGTTGATCCACAGCCTTATAGTTTACAGACATGTTCAGAAACTGTACCAGAAGAAGCCCTTTCTATCATGAATGATGGCTTTTAATTTTAGCACTGCTAGACAGTCCAAAAGAGCGCTACCCTGGTATTTGTCCTTTATATTAGATTTACCTTTGGCTTGCTGGACCTTGTGTGCATCATTTCATTTGCCTGTGCCTCAGTTTCTTCAGCTGTAAAAACTGGAAAATGGACTTGCAGAGTCAATAAAGTGCTGGGAGAGCTGAGGTGAGCAGTTAGATGCAAGCTCCAGGTATTATCTCTACTTTGGCTTCAGGTAGAATTTTTTCCCAGGGTTGTTAGGTAATTGATAAACCCTCAGATAGAAAAAGATAAGTGAAAAAGTAGGCAGATAGGCTTTTTTTCTTGATTCATTTTCATATGTTTAGCCTGTAATCTACGTCTGAAAGTAAATGTACTGTCAAAACCGGAGGGGCTCGGAAAGCGGTGATGGCGAAAGGTGAGTGCGCGCCCTCCCGACGAAGCTGTAGCGCAGGCAGAACAGTCACAGGCTGCACACTGTGCCATCAGTTCCCCTCCAAACCATGACCTGGAGAAATCACCTTCAAGTTGACAGGGGCTTAGGCAATATTTCAGAATCTGGTCAAGATTTTACAACACCAGATACTGTTTCATTCTCCAGGCTTTTTCTGACCAAAGAATTTTTAAGTAGGGCAAACTGTCAAGTATGCAGCGGTTTTGCAAAGCAGACTGCAAGCCAAAGAAAACTCGGCCGAGAACACCGCACTTATTGATAAAGGGCCTGCACGGCAGTAACGAGATGGGCAAATGCTGTAGCAGGGGCTGGTATGGTCGGGGGGATGAGGGTTTGTGGGGCATGGCTGTGCCAGTGCCGTGCCGCTTCTTGGCGAGGACTGCCACCACGGCCATAAAGTCATTCACTGGCTTCAGAAAGCTGCCGTTGCTTTGGCGCAGAGCGCGCGGCTGTAAAAACGTAAATCAGCACAGATGCAAGTTTGCTTGAAGACTTTTCCCATGCTGGAGCATTTTCACGTTTCCTGCCAAAGACTGTGTTGCAACCTTTGGCATGTGAGTGTTGTAAGGTTGTTTTTTTATACAACTTCGTGATAATCAGGAGCCAGAGCTCATATTGTAGCAATCTTGTGGCACTTCAAGTTCAGCCATTCAGCAAAAGTTATGTATTTCTTCTACTGGTTAAATGAAATGCCTCCATTTTTCTTAATTGTTTCTGACATTTCACCCATTATTCCCCAAGCCTCCTCAAAGGATGTAAATAGCTCGTAATTCTCTTGCAAAAGCAAGTGTGAGCTGCAGAAATATAAACACCACGGCGTTGCTATAAGCCAGTTCTCAAAATATGGGTGGTGGGCTGCAGAAAACAAAGCAATCGACAGAGATCAAAAACCCGTCTCCGATACGGTTGGTGTGGCAACTAAAAGAGTTGGGCTGATTTCTCCTCTTCCAGATACCCAGAACTAAACATCAGGAACAATTAAAAAATTGTGGTCTTTTGTAAATTACTCCCAGAAGAAATCTTGGAAATCTTTCATTTTAGTCATTTCGGTCCACTGAACCATAAAGCTATTATGAATGAACAAAAATACTAGAGAGAAAATTGAAATACAACGGTAATTAACAATATGAATATATCAAAATAAAACCCAACTGGTGGGATGTGGCCATCTGACACTTTCACACTGTGCTGACCGCGGCCAGGTAGGGCACTTCTGATTTCATACTTTTTCCCCCAGAAGTGACCAAAAGCTGAGCAGCCACTGCTGATAGAGGGGGGGCTCTCAGAATTTTTGTCTTTCTCAAAAGCCTTGTAGCTACTGGCAAGGTGTCCATCTTGTTTACCTTAGAATAATAATTAATAATTTTCATTTTAGGATCTTCCTTTCTGTTACCATATGCTAAATGTCAACAAAGGATTATAGGAAAAATCATTGAAAATGTGCAGCTATCACAAATAGAGATTTCCCTATGGGTTCTCTAATACTTTACAGACAAATGTTAAAGATTTATTGCACATGAACATCAAACATGGTTTTACTACAGTTCTCATTTGGATCAAATTGACACATTTTACATTCTTTTTAGACTAATGAGATTCTTTCACTACACATTATATTCCAAGTGACCTCGTACATTAAATTTGTGGCATGGAACAAACCCACTGATATAACAAAGCCCTTTTCTTACCAACTTTTGGATTTCAAAAAAAAAAAAAAAAAGAAAAGAAAGAGTTTAACAAAATCATGTCTTGAGCATTCATTTACTAATTGCTGCTCAAGAAAAAGTAACATAAGTACTGTGCAGACTATCATGTTATGCCAAATTTTCATTTTCAGTGTTCACAGTTCACTATTCTTTTGAACTTTGATTGCAATCTGAATACCCACCAGTTCAGACATAGTCCAAATTTTTAAACTTATACTTAAAATATTAATGTGTTTCTGCTCATAGACAGAGCTCCTGGAAGAATTTTGCCTCTGGTGTTTAGAATCAGGCCCCCAAAACTGGCTGAAATCTGGCTGCTGGAGTCTGACTTCTGATAGCAATTCACTGCAAAAACCTTCCCGGCAGCTTTGCACAATGCAATATTTGCTTTTGCACATGATTAAGTGATTAAAAAAAAAAAAATCTGTACTGGAAAGTAATTTTTTTTGGCTTATCAAAGTGATTAGTAATGGAATGTAAGTTTTTAACACTGTGCTGTAATGTTGTACCAGGAGAAGTTAGCAGATGACCTTGAAAGGAGGTGAAAGGAAACTAGAAAATGTTAATTAAAATTATTAGTGCTGTTTGAGGTGCTTATCTTGTTTACTGCTAAGGTGTTGCTCCCTTCTGCATAATTAGGGGTAATTTTACTTACTTTCAAGTCTGTAATTTTAAATATCACAAAGTTTTATCTTCCAACAAGAAGTAATTCATTATTGGTTTGTATGTAACTGCTTGATGTTTTAATCAATATATGCAACTTCCACAAAGTCTGTTAGAATTTGTCAAGAGGTTTTATACATCTTTTATACTGCAGGATTAGGCATGGTATATGAAGCTGAAATCCCATTTAGTAAAGAAATTTAAACATAATTCTGTGTTTATGATGTGAAGATATATTTTTACTTGATCTGTCCTTTTACGTTTCCCTTTATCCATGATTATTGGAGGACAATGATATCTGGAAAACAAACCAGAGTGAAGTTAAATCCATTTGAACACAAAGAGTTACTGTCAGTTAATCCTAATAGAGACAATACCGATTTTTTAACTAAACTGCTTAAGAAATGAATATGTCTTGCATGCTTTCAATTTGTTTTAAATCCTAATATGCAGAGCTCTTTGCTGTTGTCTAATATTTGCATAAAATATTTAATCTTGTACTTTAAATTAATGATATTAAAGGTCTAAATGTTTGAAAAATGTTGTTGTCAGAACAATGTAATCTTTTCTCTCCAGACTTCTTCATATAATTGTGGTGCCCTTATCCTAATATACTTGTAACCTTCCTCTGCATTGTCCTGCGCTGAATGTACTCTGCCAGGACTTTCTTAATTTAGAGATTTCTCTACTTTATTTTTTAATGTTAAGCAGTGGGGCAGGGAAGCTCCTCTGCTTGTCGGGACACACCGCAGAATTAACTGGTTCCTGAATGGGCTGCGAGATGGAAGGGCATGAATGGGGGTCTGGGCGTCAGCGGCGGTGGGACACAGGGATGGGGGGAGGCGGCTGCCATGGCCCCACTCCCGCCTGGCTGCACTGGCATGAGCAAGCGGCACTTTTAACTTTGCCTGCTGTAGCAGTTGTGATAAAAATATCACTGCTCTTTTATCTTCAGCACAGCAATTAATGACATGCAGGGTACTTGAAGTCCCGTAATTTTTTAACCACTGGCATAGTAGGTAGAAAGAAGCATACTATTGCCATGAGGCTTTAATTAAACCATGAAAAAAATTGGAAAATGTCTTCAGGAGTACATATTAAAATAGGCAAGTAGCTTCAATTCATTTTGTTAAATTTATATAATAGTGATCAGGTTGAAAGTTTGCTGGCTTAATGTAATAAGAACTTAATACAGAAGTTGTTCAAGGGAATGTACCCTCTTTTTTTGCGCGTGCTTCATGAGTCAGCTGTGCCTACAAGTGGGTTGTGCTGAAGTGGTACAGTCGGGTCATTAATTAATTGAACAAGTCAAAGCCAATGTGCACTCCGTGAAGCGCGGGGAGGTGGGGAAGGTGTGTGGGGCTCCATTGCTGCTACAGGGCACAACCAGTCTAGTGCCCTCCATCGCCTGCCTGGAGCAAGGCGTGAGGAAGGTGATCCTAGAGAAAGAGTTACAACCAGGAGTCTCGGTGAAGAACCAGCAGACACCCATGTTGGTGCAATGCTTACACTTCTGTGGATGGAAAGGGGCTCAAGGTATTTGGCATCCACCTGTAGTTACCTAGGTAATATAAACACAGTGTGTTGTAATGTAGCTCATATGCATGAACTAAATTGTCACTGCAAAAGCAGCAGCTCTGCAGCATCGCAGGGCCATGCCCAGGACCCCTACGTGGATTTGCAGGTCTCCAGTGGCAGCCTGCTTTCTGACTTCCCTGGTCAATGAGAACACAGGCTGTCACTGCTGGGGTGCCGCTGTAGACACCCCACGCTGGCTCCCGCAATTCCTCAATCACCGCTTCCTCGGAGCTGCAAGAGCCCCTGCCACTGAGCTGCCCTGGCAGCAGGCGCTGCCAGCCCGCGGAGGCTCGGAGCAGCCGCCAGCCGCGAGGGTCCTGCCGGCAGCAGGGCTCTTCCTGGCTCCCCTCTTACTCTGGAAAAGCTGCAGTTTCATGGTGGCTGCTCGAAAGCGGGAGCTACAGCATAGCAGCCAGGTTGGGGAAAAAAAAAGAGTTAATTCAGCTTGGAGATACAATAGATGAGGAAGGCAGTAAGGCAAAGAGGCACATGAAGAATCTCGAGAGCAGAAGACAGCAATATTTTCAGGGATTTATGTGGCACTAAAAGGGATGTATTATGGCAAGTAGATGAAAGGACATATTATACTGCCATATTTGATGCATGGCCACATAATCACACTAAACTGAATTTTGAATAAGAATGGAAGAAGATTCCTGCAGTCAATTGGAACTACAGGGAGAATTTAAATAGTAGACCTAATAATATGAGGAGCTGCTTTCCTCACCAGCGTGGGGTTAACATCGGTACTCCTGAGGAGGAGAGCCATGGAAAATTTAATGGCACGAGTTTTCAGAATTTCCTTGTTTTTATGGCAGATTGCACGAGTGCCCAAGCCCTGGCTGTGCCTCACGGCGCGGCCATCCCAGACACGCACTTTCTGCATGACCCTGCTCTTCCTTTGAAGATCTCCCAACCAAACGGTGGCGGCACCCAGGCATTTTCTTTGATTCCATTTGGCTTGCCCAAAGAAGAACAAAACCTCCAAGCACAGTGCCAGACTTCATGAGCTTCACCTAGATTGTCCCCAAATCCATGCCAAACCATGAACTTGGCATGATTACCCACCTCTCAGTCTGCGTTCCCGTGAAAGGCTCGTGAACCAGAGCAAAGCTCTAGAGAAACCTGCTCCAAGTCTCACATTTGTAACAAAGCTCCAAACCTGGGCAGTTTGGGGCTGTTTGTTCCAAACATTTCAAACAGTTCCAGTGACATCTAGTGGGGAGGAAACCCCTGTGAACGACTCCAGCCTTACGGAAAAATCCCATTATCCTTTATTTTCTTTTAACCCACTGGGCAATAGTTTCCTACTGAAAAAAACTCAGCTGTGGTTTGTGTGCCATACACCATGATTGAAAAATAGTTTCATAGTCCACTGAGAATTTCTCCTTTCTGGAAACATTTCATATATTAAGGACCATTTGGAATTTTCTCTGGGACATTCCACTAGATCTAAAATAAACTCATGAAAGAAGGTCACAAAGTCTTAGGGAAAAAAAAAACAACTCTTGGAAATTTAAATTACTCAGAAAACAACAATAAAAATCTTAGCCCAATAGTTGCTACCCTATTAAATATAAAGGTAACTAAATATAGTTAAAGTGATGTAAAATTAGCTTGGAAGCAAAACCAGGTCATCTTTCTTCCCTCCCATCTCACGCTGTCCTCTGTACTGCCTCCCTGTCCACCTTCAGGACGTTTTTCTTTCTGAGCTTGCTCATTAAATGAAGGGGAGGCTGCAAACACCGATCAGGCTTGGCTTACTCACACAGCAACATTTCTCTTTTATTTCAGTCAGGATGAGTAAAAGCCCCTTCTGAAGCACTCGATTCCCTCACGTGCTTTTACTCCCTCCTCTTTGGGCACTATGCAGTGCCAGCCTGGTTGTTCTCAGTTAAGAAGCAGCTCAAATTTTAGGCTCATGAGACACGGCTCCATACAGCGAATGTCACTTCTGCACAGGCTGCCTGAGCAAGGCAGGTTTATCGCCAAGGTGTACTTTTGTAGAAACGTGACACTACGCTAATGGGGAAAATTTCTAACATCAGAGAGGTGGCAATTCAAAGTTCAGAAGTAAGGTCTCAGTGTTCCTCAGGCAGAAAGATCATGGCAAAGCAAGGATGTTTTTCCTAAAATGGAAAGACTGCACCACTAAAGTTCGGAGGAGACTTACGCGTGTACATAGCCCTTTTACTTCCTGAATTGGGATCACTGGACTCTGGACTTTTTGTACGTTTTCAGAAACAATACCAGAGAATGAAATACAATATTACCTTTGGGTGGTGGTGTGGGCGCAGTTAAACTGACCTGCCACTGCAGGAATCCCACAAGGTCCAGCAGCATCAAAGCTTTCAAAAACGCATACTTATTTTGAAGCTTGTCCAACCAATGTAGGCTGTGTGGGCTTGCAAAATTTGTCTGAAAATTTCACAAGAACTTTGTTTCTCCCAAGTTTCCAGCTCTACCCTTGATCCTGGCTGGAGTCTGGACCTACACTCACAAATACATATTAAAAAAGAATTACAAACAACATTTAGCCTGGTTGTTTTTAAAAGTTTCGGTTTTATTTTGCAATAAATTTTGGATGCAGGCTCTAAGAATCGTGTTCCTGTGACAAGGGCAGCTGTGTTTCAGCAAAGAAACTGAAATGAGTCACTGGTTTTCTTTCTCTCTCATTTTTGTTTTCCTTAATCCAAGAAAGAAAATAATAATCTAGACTGAAAAATATCAGCTTTGCTCTTTGTGGATGGGAAAGACCGAAAAGTTCTGTTCCCAGGTCTTGCAACAGGCTTGGTGTGTGAACGAGACACTTCACGTCAGCCGCTGCATGGCAGCCCGTCCCGCAAAACGTGTGCCTGAGCTTGTCATGGCTGACCGACGCCCTGCAAAGCACTTGGTGATGCATGAAAAACCAACTGCTCGGATGATGTGGAGCCTCCTCCTTATTTTCAGATAACAAAGGCAGCTAAAATTCATTTCAACAGTTTCCCAAACTTTCTTTTTTCCACGTAAATTATTGGGTTTGTTACCATAGAGACTTCAGGCTCCCACCAGCAAAGGGGAAGGATGTACTCTGGAGATGCTCTCCCAACTAAATTGTCTATGGAAAATGTCGAAAACTTGTGGGCTAACTAATCCCTGCTCTTCATCACAGTGCATTAATTCAGCATTAATTCACACTTGTAAATCACTTGCAGTTTTGTAGAGAGAAGCAAAAATATTTATCATGTTCCATTGTTACTTCCTTCAAAATTCTTGGAAAATGTATTTTGTCATTCTTCATTGTAAAATCACTGACTTGTTTTTATTTTATTGGTGTTGCTTTTCTGAAATAGCAAAACAAAACAAAACAAAACAAAACCACATTCTCTTCATAGTATTAATTTGGTTTGGTACAAAAATCATTTTTTGCCAATGAAAATGCATTCCTTTTAGCAAAGACATGTCTTGGTCTCTATTGTGCATGTGAAGGCGTGCAGGTCAGAGGGTAAATTTCTCAGTTGCAGCCTATTTCCATGGGCTGAATATCACATGATTAGCAGTGTTTGGCCACTACTGGGAGAGACTGGAGAGAAAGGAAGGTCAGGTGGGTGTCTTGGGAGAAAATCAGAGAGAATTACTATAAAATATGTGCAGTTAAGTGAGAAAATCAGCATCTGCTAGCTGTTTTTTATTCTTTTATTTTTTTGGAATCAGAGGAAATGTTATGAACACATTGTTTTGGGTTTTGTTATAATTCTGAAGGGAGAAAGAGATGAGGATGAAGGTGGGAGCTTGGGGAATGTGAATAGGAGGTGAGCATTGACAGCAGAAGCCATAACAGCAATACTATTTTTCGTGATGACTTCAATCCCACGGAAGATAAATTAAGTAAAGAGAGAAAGAAACCACCTCTCCAGGTTCCTAGCAGCCCCAGTAATGAAGCTCCTGGGCATTTTGGGAGATGTTGCCATATCCAAAACAGTGCAAACTGGCCCAGCTTCAGCCAAGGAGGCGAAGTCAAGCCTGGCAACCCCTCTGGGCAGATATAAACCCCACAAAGGTGTTTTCTAAAGGGAGCTCAAAGGGCTGCACCATCATGCCCTAAACACACATATTCTGCAGATGGTGGGAGGCTGACCCCACCTGATCTTATTC
>VXAA01003686.1:1280802-1332260 GCA_013399115.1 Anseranas semipalmata | reverse complement strand
TTTTTTTTTTTTTGTAGCTGAGCTCTTCACCCCAGACCTGCGAGGAATATTCAAGAGGAAAGTGAAGGTCAGGAAATGAAGTTCCCAGGCGCTGAGGGTTTTGCTGCGGCGAGCGGTGAGGCTGCAGCTGCACACGCTTATGGGAAGCCTTGGCTGCCCCTGCACGCTCCCCGCAGCAAACGTCAGCTCTCTATCCCATCACGCTTTTACCTTCCTAGCGTCAGCGGACTGACAGCTACGAGATGTTGTTTTGCAGGAGGGAATAGTGCAGGTTACATCTTCAGCTAATGCAAAATGGCATAATGACATGCTGATTGATACCCGCCAGTAGACTGGCTCACCAGTTGGTTACCCAAATGCAGCTAAATTCCCTGTTAAGGTGAAATTTCAAAGCCTCTGTGTCCCTTGACTCGTGGAGAGAAGGTGCATCCACAGGGTGCAGCTATCGATGGTCCTTCAGCACTGACGCTTTGAAGACACTTAGATACTGATGGCAAGTGCCAACACAGCTCATAGCAATTAAACTTAAATGAGGAACGTGGCACTCAGGAAACCAAAGGAAAGATATTTGAGCAAAGACTGATCGTGTGGTTGCGCGAACCTGGAGCTGGAATTCATACATTTCCAGACTTTCTAAAGGTGGCTGAGTTTCTTCTAAAACCAAATATTTCCCGTGAGACTCAGCCCCACCATCTCGTGCCAGGATGTGTGCACTGCTCCTGTCTGCCAGGTAAAACGCTGCTACTGGAAAAGTTACCGTCTTTGAAGCCTATTCAAATCACAGCTTAAACATGAATCTCTGTAGTTGCTTTTGAGAATAAATATAAGCCCAGAAAGGAGAACTTGCATTGCTCTATAGGCAAGCATTTTGCCTCAGTGTTCTCTTTTTGCGTGGGAAATATCAGCAATTTTGTGGTCAAGATCATTATTTGCTTTGTACAAGACCGGGACGTTTTAAGCCAAGGAATGAGCTCTGCTCCTCATTCATGTAATCAAAGGGCTGAGTATTCCTACTGATATTTAATACATTTCATCTCCATCTTTTAATGCATACATTGAAGTATATACTGTGTCTTTAAAAAAAATCTCAGCTTTGACTGTTAATTTAGCTTCCCACATACCGTCTCATTTACTGTTATCTATTTTTATTCTCACTGGGGATTAGGTAAGCAACTAGCAGTATTTCCAGCTGTCCTTTTTGCATCACTATTTGAAAACTGTGTAGACCACAAAGAACATAATTACAAAAACAAATTGCTGGTACAACTGCTCTGTTAATAAGTGGGACCTGTTGTAAGTTCTGAAACTTAGAAAGACCATTTCAGTCTTCAGTTTTCATTAAACTGTGGCTGCAGAGAGCAGATATAATTGCATTTCTTTTCTTTTTAAAGGCTACAGGTTACCTGAAGTAATTTGTATATAACTTTTTTCTCCATAAGTCCAAATCAGCTCTCTCAATGGAAAACATTACATCTGAGGGGTCATTCCACAAGTGTTTTGCATTAGTGCAAAAATTGCATTCATGTACTAAGATGTTTAAGCACCTACAAAGTTGTCGCCAACCATCTGCACTGCTGGTAGCACTAAATCAGCCGGGTACATACGTAAAGCCAATGTAATTTATCTGTCAGGCAGTATTTCATTTAAAACATATTCCTGTAAAATATGAAATACTTAGAGGCACCCACTTTCCTATTTGAGTTTGATGTTTTCCATTACTGCACGAGTAAAATTGTCTTTTTAATGGGGCAAGAAAATCTTTGTGCGCTGAAGCTCTAGCATTAGGAAAAGGGCTTTGATTTGCATTATGTTAATAGGCAATTATCAGTGCATGAGAAGCAGAGGATCTTATGTGCGTGCATGTTTTGGGGGCTGCTCCCTCGGCTCCTCTCCAAAGCACTTGGACCAGCGAGGATGCCAGCTCAGGTGAGCCTTTGCTGCATCTCCATGCACAACACGAGCACCTGATCCAAAGCAAAACACATAGAAGCCAAGGTGTTGTTTCATAGCCTTGTAGAGAAAGCTAGGTGAGCTTTATGAAGCTTGAGTTTAATCTTTGACTCGGATTTATGTGAGGAAGCCTTCTAAGTCTGGAAATACCTTGTACTGTGTTTTACCATTCCCCATGATCTGATAGACTTACACGCTGTGTAGGCTATGGCACCAACATGTGTATTTTTAGGGTTCATGATCCAAATTGTTTATGTAGAAAATCTGAGCTGGAGGTGGATGGAGAAATAATCTTATTTTGTCCTATTCTGCACATTCTGCAAGGTACAGTGTTAATAAAACATTTTCAATAAACAAACTAACCAGCCATAAGTTGCTGTTTTTAATATAAGACACAAAGTCTCTGTATGATTTTTCCAGATCCTGCACCTGATTAATGACATACCACTTTGGCGGAATTTATGTTCGGGGAAAGTGCAGGGTGTGCTTCCTTCACAAACAGAAACAAGATGTGCAGGCTCCTTCCTTACCTGCACCATATGCCCAAGCGAGCCGGAGGAGCGGCCGGGACATGGCCAGCTTGTGGTACGAGCCTGCACCGATACCCAGGGACACAGGGGATGTTTAGGCTTCACCCTCCGAACCAAAAGTCACAATTGGCAAACTGGGATGGAAGCCCTCAGAGTGAAGTTATTTCACTAAGGTAAGTTAATGCAACGTGAGACGTATAAACTGCACAAGTTGTACAAGTAGCTGGAGAAATAGAGTGTCTGTTCACAGCAAAGACAACTAAAGTAATCAAACACATTAATTTTACATATCAAATAATCTCTGATCCTGTCAAAAGACAGTGTAAGTTCAGGATCTGGTATTTAAAGAAATATGTTGCTATAATCAGGTTATTGATAATTTCACAGTAGTACTCTTAGCAGTGATAAAACAACATTTGTCTCTGCTCTGTGGCTGATGATGCAATTGTACACAAATCAGCATGTACAGTGTCTTGAAAGTGAAAACTGAGGCCTTCATATGGTGATAGAAAACTTGCTGCGTGAGGATATGAAGTCAGGACAACATCCTAAATTTTGAAAAACCTTCCCAAACTGAACAGCCTCTGTATTTAAGAGGCTCAGACACATCTACAGCAAAGTTAACTGGAGTGAAGAATGCCAGACTTCAGTACATGTGGTTTTCTCCTAGAAAACCCTGAGTTCCAACCCCAGCTCTGATGCCTGTTTCCAGCTGTGACTAATAATTGCAAACTCACTACTTCATGCCCAGCCAGAACACGTGGAGGAGCCCCGCACCAGATCACACCACACAGCACCTTGCAAAGCCAGTAATGGTAGGGATGAAGAAATGTGACTGAAACTGCCAATGAGAACCAGTGGATGCAGAATTTCATCGCTACATTTGGCCCTGACCCTGGGACATGGGTACCAAGCCATTCGGGGTCAGAACCAGCACTTCATAGCTGACATCTCTTAGCAAAACAGCCAGAGGAGAATGCCAGATCTGAGGATCTCATACCTAAATGTGCCTCTGGGAAAGAGTACATCCAGTGTTCCTTTTCAGGCTGACATGGAAAGTGCAACACGACCTCGGTCAAAGCAGACCTTGTGTAAAAGCGTTCACTAAGGGTCCATAAATATATTGCCTGATACATCTTTCAGATCCCTGATTCAATGGCTCTCCCTGCCCTGTTTCTCCCACCCAGAGCACAACAGAAAGATTGTCATTGAAAAGATTGCCAGCTGCCTGCCAGGAAGAGATTCTCAGGAGGATACGGTCTGCCAGCAACAGGGGAGAAAGTGAAGGATGATCTGCAAAGAGGGAGGTTTCTGGGAAACCTCCATGGCCTGAAAAGGGGGTGAAAACCAGGACTTGCTTACACTGTTGGTCTAACTTTTAAATCAGTTTTTAATTGCATGGAAAGCCATCCTCATCCCTTTTGATTACATCCTTCTATTGCCCTCAGAACCACTGCATCTGAACGTCTTATTAATAAAAGCTATTTTGGAAAATAAAACTCCTTCGGAATATATGAGGATTAACATTATATATAGACCATGATGGCTTAAAAGAGATTGTTATGGTCTATTGTGCAAATACATATTTACTAGACCTTTTGAAATACAGATCATGCAAATATGTATTCAGGGACTTTTAAAAATGCAGATTATTGACCTGACAGATCATAAAGGCTCCTTTGAAACCATTCTGGGTTTCAGTATCATGTAAATACTTATTTAGGCAATTTTTAAGAATCTTTACTACTACAGACAGTGAAAATCTTCATGAAAATAAATGTTTTGCTCACCCGACAGCCACAGCCATTTCAAAAGCTCAATACCTCCTCCTGCCACATTTGCAAAACCCAGCTCCATCCTCTCCAGGGGTGGCAGAGCTGTGTTCTGTGGGGTACAACATCACATCGCAGCGAGGTGGTGACCATCTGGAGTTATCTGGGTCTGAAACAGAGCTGGGGACAGGGGAGTGGGAACTGCAGCAAGGCTCCAGTCCTCTAACAAAGCACTTGCACATGCTACAGCTCAAGTTTTAGGCATTTAGGTATTGTCTCAGAGTTAGAAAGATGACCAGCAGCCCCATGGAAAGTTTCTTCAGCTCCCCATGCATAGGAAATAACCCTTCTGTCCTCAGCAGAAGGCAGTATGTGCCATTTTCAGAAGTCATGACAAGGTGTGACAGCAGCAAAAGATTAGAGATTGTGCTGTCACCTTCCCCACGCTCAGGTGGGGTGATGCCTTGAAGCCACCTGTGTAGGATCAGGAAGGGACACACCGCATTGGTAAGCCTGAGCGCAGGAGAGCGGACCAACCTGAAAACCTATCCAGAAAGCATCACCCATGGACAGCCCAGACGAGGTCCAGGTATCTGCTGTAACCCCAATTAACCCATGCCCCTCTTGCACCTCTGCCCTGCAGCCAATCCACCAGCAGCTGCACCAGTAAGAGTTTAACTGGGTAGGAGGGAGCAGGCCCAGGAAGAGCATTCCTCCTCCCCGCTTCAGTTATCGCTTGCTTTCCAGAGGAGGGCAATAAGAAGGCTTTGCTGAGGAAATATTTTATGGCTTAAACAGAAGAAGGAGAAGTCATCTTGCAGAGGCTGCGTAGAAGCAGCCAGGTAGGCACAACCTCCTGCTCCCACAGCACAGGGCGGACTTCAGCTGGTCACTTTGGGGAGGAAAAGAGCATTCCTTCTTAGCAATTTCCTGAACCAATTGGTATTCTCAGTTTCAAACAGATCTCTTATCCACTATTACATTGATAAAACAATGACATTTGTTAATTCGTATTCAGGCGTATGAGTAGGAAGGGAAAGCAACTTTTTGTATACGTGGCCCAGTAGTACAGTGGCTGTTATGTTTTGTTATGTGTTATAATAACACAGTCTTCCAAGAATGTGTGCATGTGTGTTAAACTGATTGTGCCAGGTGAATACAACGTTCCTGGAGCACAGACACTGCCTTGATGAATAGTGGTGTAAATGCTCCAGCAATTTTGCACATAAATGTGTCAGCTCTGGTCTACATAATGGAGAGAGGTCCTTTCATGGACTGGATAAAAGCGGGTTTATGAATCATGGAAAAACATGCTTCCCATGGAAAAAAGCATGTTATGTGAATTTTCTTCAGAAAGTCCTCAAAAAAAAACCAAAAAAACCCTCCACCTGGAATCTGGCCAGAGCATTTTAGTACTCTTTTATCATTCTGATGGTCGGGGAGAGCTGTTTGTGGTGATTAACAGGGGTGTGTGGGTTTTTTTTAAAGATACAACTACAAACAAAAAGTAGTAAATTTAATTTTCATTAGGGTAAAATTACTGTTCTCTTACTATGAGCAGGAACACACATTAACAAAAACTCCTTGTTACTTTCTCTCTGCAGATCTGGCTTCTATTTTCCTCGGCTATAGGAAGGTTTGACTTAACGTTCACTATTCAACAAGGCACCATAAAATCTCCAACAAGAAAATTTACTGTAGGTGTATAGTAAATCACATAAGGGGTATGCACGCTCATTTACAAAACACAGACTCCTTCCATTGTATGAGCAACAATTAAGGAATTTTAAGCACGCCCCATTTTTAAGGTTATTTGTTGGCAATTGGACAACTTAAGACAATAAACATATCTCACAATGTTATAAACATAGGAGCATAGGAAAAATCAAAGTTTGGGCACTTTTTCCATATTGACATATTTTTGGGAGTTCTGAAATTAATTCTTGCCAGTGTCCTGCAGCGGTGCTCCACACCACCGGGACGGACGCGCTGCTCTCGGGGCTTGGCTGCGCGGGGCTGCGGCCCCAGCCTCAGTGCTGGCCACGAGCCTGCGCAAGCCTCTGCTGTAGGAAGCAGCGGGCAGACGCTGTTGCTCTGCTAGAGCCCTGCTTGTCAGCAGCTCCCACCTGAGCAACAGTCCTGCGTCCCCTGGGAAAGCTGGCACTGCTATAAGTGGTTACTCCTGTGAACATTGCAAACCTTGGGGTGCAAATGGTTGTATCCTTGTTGCATTTCGGCTAAAGAAAATAACACTGTAATTTTAATTTGTGCAAGGAGGCTGCAAACCTGAACTGAGGTGCTTAGGCTAAATTAGTTTCCATTTCATTTTACCTATTATCTGAGGGACAGGTGTTGCTCTTAACTGGCTTTGATGACAAACTCCTATCCAAGTGGGATTTTGCCTGAAACAGTACAGAAGATGGAGTCAAACATCACCCTGCCCTTTGGGTTTTGATGCATTTCCTATGTTGCACCTTCCGTCCGTCTTTTACTGCTGTGTTACAGAGAGGAGAAATGATTTTGTCTGTTGATGCCTCCACCTTATATCTTTATAGAGAAGAGAATTTTAGGAACCAAGCCACGAAAAGGCAGCAAGCCCCACCTGTTTCGTCACTTGTTCGGATGAGAGTGGGAAGCAGGGTGATGAAGCAGCCCCTCCCAGCAGGGATGGACGCCCCTGCACCCTGCACACCTGACCCATGCCTGGAGCTTCACACACCGATCTGTGCCCCAGCATCAGGATGCATGGGGTGGGGGCAAAACATCGGTTAGCTCCTCAGCATCATCACAGGGCTGTCCTCTGTCATCATCCGCTGGGTAAAGCCGCCCCAGCAGCTAGAATTAGGGGATTTGGGGAAAACTGATCCTGCTGGAGGGCCATAATGAGAGCACCTGAAGTAGCCCTGGTCCCCTGGGAGTGCTGGGGGAAGTGAGAAGCTGGTTACTGCACAGACAAGTGACTGTGAAATCCTGTTTCATTCTTCCTGCAATAAAAGCGTGTTAGTTCGTCAAGGACGCGGTTCTGCGGCAGTGTCGCTTCCATGTGGGGCAGGGCTGCACGTGTGCGGCTCGGCCCCACCGCTCTCCCTGACACCACAACGGTCCAAGGCCACGAGTATTTTCACAGCACTGCAGATGTGGGGGCTCCTGCTCTGCACCGCTACAAGCTGACGCTGGCCATCACAGGGCTGTGGCCATCTCCTACAGCCATGCACTCAGCCACGCTCTGTTTTGCCCTTGGATGCTCAGTCCTGCCGTAGTAGATGCACAGAAAATGCACCCTGCTCATGTTAGTGAACAATATAGATAATTCAGTTAGGTTTTAACCAGTGTGGATATGTTGCTTTTTGTTTGTTTGTTTGTTTGTTTTTTTTTTTCACACACCCTGGCAGTGGACCTCCATAGGAAGCTGCACACGGGCAGTGGTGAAATATCACTGTACGGATGCAGGGCTCTGTCAGGGTGCCTGGGCAGCTCTCAGCCACTCCTGCCCGCCTTTAGTCTTCCTTTCTTTACCTCACCACTGCAAACCATTCACATTCTCTTTCCTAAATGCTTACTTATGGAGTCCATATTCAGATTTCTTCAGGGGAAAAAAAAAAAAAATCCAACAATGCTATTATGTTATCTCATAAAAGCCTGGTTAAATCAACACTCCTCTTTATGGTCTTACTCTCCTCCAGCTGAACTTGGTGGTTTCCCTCTCATTAAGTTCAACGGTATAGAATCAAGACATCTGAACTATAAAAACCTTTCCAGGAAAAAAATAATAATAAAAAAGGAAAACAAAAGCCAAGAAGTAAGTGTGATGGAGGGTGCACTGGGGTTTTCCACCAGCCTAACACTGCTCCAGTACCAAACTTTCCTTCTGTAGTTTGCTCCCATAATGAAACAGAAACAAAAACAAAAACAAAAAAACAACCTTCTCCCCAAAACAAAAACAAACAAACAAAAAAACTAAAAACAGCTCTTTTTGCTGGATGATACAAGAGTTTATGGACCTTAACTGGAAACCACAACGGATCAGCTAATGTTTTTGAGGCTGAGGGTGTTTCTTTAGATACAAGATGCAATATTTCCTACAACTCCAGTCCATAACCTATATAGCCCTGTTTCTGCCAAGTTCCTCTTCCCAACCCTTGCCTCAAATGTGTCCATTTTCCTTACACTTCTGATCTCAGCTAACTTTGGAGGCTTCACACAATGCAGAGGAACCCCTGAAAATAATAAAGGTATTTTGTGAAATACTGCTTAGTCTCTGGAATAAACCTGAAGCACTGATTTGTATAGCTAGCGGCTTATTTTTAGATCCTCCAGAGATTATGTATGAAAAAGGAAAGAGAGAGAAAGAGAGAGAGAGAGGGAGAGAAAGAACAATTTAAATCATCATAACTTCATAAACCAGATTTTTTGGTATGATTATTTGATAAAACATAGCTGAAAATATATTTACAATCAAAATGGGTTTATTGTGATTTTAAAGCTGCTACCTAAAAAAAAAAAAAAGAAAAGTCTTAGCTTTGCATTAGCTCCTCCAAGAGGCCAAAACTGTAAAAAAGTAAAAAACAAAACTAAACAAAACTAAACAAAAACAACCTTAATGAATGTGCAAATTATTGGAATGGCCAGTCTACGGCCCAACCCTTTTCTCTGCGGGGAGTGGGAAGGCTGCCTCTGGAGAGCTCTGAGAGGGAGCCTCAAAATTTTGGAAGCACAGGCAATGGCAAATTTTCCTTTCTCTTTCCTTTCCTTTCCTTTCCTTTCCTTTCCTTTCCTTTCCTTTCCTTTCCTTTCCTTTCCTTTCCTTTCCTTTCCTTTCCTTCCCTTCCCTTCCCTTCCCTTCCCTTCCCTTACCCTTTCCCTTTCCCTTTCCCTTTCCCTTTCCCTTTCCCTTTTCTTTTCCTTTCCCTTTTCTTTTCCTTTTTCTTGTGCCTTTGCAGAAAGGTGAGGTCTTTGCAGAAGGGCCAGGAGGGAGCGGGCTGGGTGGGAAGGGAAGTATATTTTACGGCACTTTCATTACTCAACTTGATGAGAGCTAATAAAAATTCTTAATTGAAAATAAGTACCTTAATGACAATATCATAATCAGGAGTTATATTTCCTATTTATTTCAATATAAAATACCTTGCTTTCTGAATGAATAGTAGCAAATTATTCTGAACAGTTTTACTTATTGGTTAACATGTTAGAAAGATAGTAAATACAATTTTAAGTAGAATCACCTGCAATAGTTTTTTCATCGCAACTTTCCTTTCTGTTGCTAAAAACAATATCAGATAGCCTCCTAATTGTTATTGAAACATATACGGCTGCTTTCCCATATCTTTATTTGGCTTTTCGGCTGCAGAGTCAGCATTTAATCCAACCATTTGTGACATGGTTAACACCCACAACCATTTCCTGTTATGCCTCACACTGACTATAGTGGGCTGCTGTATATTTTCCAACGCCCACTCTGCTGTCTTTACAATCAGATTATGCCATTAGACATAGACAATGAATCACTGTAATTGTTCTAATATGACCAAACTGCCAGCAAGCATTAACCCTTTCTCAGGACTTTGCAGTTAATTCTGTATGGACCTGTAGTTACAATGTGCTAAGAGACTTCAAGGGTTTTAGAATAAGGAAAGGTTCAATACAATTAAAAAAAAAAAAAAAAAAAGACAAAAACAAAACAAAGCAAGCAAACAAAAAAACATTCAAAGCACTTTTTGTAGTTTGTTATCCTGTCTCCATCATGACTGAGGAGTCTAACCAAAGACAAGTGAAAAAACAATGAAAAAAAATGTGAATCAGTGCTTTTAATCATAAGAATTTCTAAAGTGGATTTTTATAGGAAACAGCTTCAAGAAGAGGGATCAACATTTGCTCCTTCTGGGTGGGACAAGAACCTCATTTTGTGCTTCTTTGAGCCTTTTCTTCAGGATGTAATGAATGTGTAAAGCCAAGCATACTGTCGATGTATCCTGCCTTAGCTAGAGTGCTATGAAATGTCTCCTTACATATACATCAGTGCTATGAAATGTCTCCTTACATATACATTCATGTTGACACACTACAAAAACACTTATACATAAATAGGTGTTTCCTACCCCAGGGATACATCTTCCCAATACCCTTTTGTTGAAATGCTTGCAGTAAATCAGTTACTGATCAAAGCAATGCTACTCATTGCAATGAGTGGAGGACTAATTGGAAATCAAAAGTCTATTAGCATTGGAAATGCCATTTCTACAGTGGTCTGGAGAATTTTGCATATAATTTGTTTAGGCCCCAAACTAACCATCATTAAACAAAGCAAAGCCTCTATATAGACACCTTTTAACATCAATTTTTTCTTATAATGTATCAGATTAGGGTTTAATATGAAATTCTGACTTGGGTAATTAAAATCTTATTACTTAAGTGGATATTTTCAGTTTAATGTGGATACAGGGAATTGGCTTGCCCTGTTTCACCCATAGTTAATGGTAACAACTGAACCCAAAGCAGGAAGAGCATGACAAGATCGGGCACTGTGGGTGTTGTGCCCATTTCCCCTCCTGATTTCATAGCCATAGAGGAGATACAGTCACCTTTAAAATGTTCCCTTCATCTACTTATTTCTTTGCGTAGTGTGGCAAAAGCAGTTTCTTGAACAAAGTATGCTAGGTATAAAGAAATCCAGAAGATAATAGGAGGAAAAAAAAACACTTTTTTTTTTTTTTTTCTCCAGGATGCCTGTGAAGAAAACAAACAAACAACTCAAAACACATAAAAGTCAAAACTGATTCATTAAATATAGGGAAAATAAGCCCCTGTCCCCTAAAAATCAGGATAATCTAGGCAAAACGTGAAAGAAAACATGAAATTCCAGTGCCATCTATGGGAAATATCTATATGCATATAATTAGGAGAGGCACTCATGCAGAAAAATGAATTATTTTAAAGCCAAGAAAAGTCTTGAAAAAGTATTATAGTGGTAAATGCTTTAAGCATTGAATTCATGAGCGAATAATTCAGACAATATGCAAACCAAATATCTTGCTAGCTCAGGTTTGAGTAAAAACTCCATGTCAACATGGGATGGAGGAGCTCACTGTTGCTCATGGAGCACCAGACAGTACCGAGACCCAGTGGAGCCAGCAGCAACCCCTGGTTTGGTACCCATGACCCCATGGCAGAGTATATGGCATTGAATCATAGTCCAGTCTAGGACCAAAGCCATTTCACTAATGGGCAGCAAACCCGCTCCAGCTGGGTTTTGGCGGTTGGCACTTGCACTCCTTGAGGACTGAATCACCAGCGAAGCCAATGTCCCAGTTACACGTGCCATTGGATTCTCACCATGAGAGGTGTGGAAAGGGACCCAAATTGTATGCTCCTGCATGGGACATTCAGGCCTGAGCCATCAAATTGTATATTTTAATGAGAGTGTGTATGAGCAAGGTATGACTAAGGACTAAGGAATGCAGCCTAGTTTATGTAATATGTTTTAGGACCTTTTGGGATGAAGCTGCTTTATAAAGGCCTGCTACAGCACCATTACTTTCACTTCAGTTTTTATAACTTTGGCAAAAAAAATGTTCCTGTCAGGATGAAACTTGGCTGCTTCCCTCAGCTTGGGAGGGAACCTTTTTTTTTTTTTCCAAATCTGAGGAATCTGGTTTGGCTGAATTTCAGTTCATTTAATGCAAAAAAATTGAAAACATTTGACATTAAGACCTTTTTCTGAACTCAGCTCAAGACAGCTTTGTCTTTTAATACTAAATTTGGCAAGCCATTACTAGGCTCTTTTTGGAAGATTTTCCAAAAATCCATTCTCCTTCATCTCTTGGTAACATATGTCCTATTTGCCATCCTTAATCTAGTTTCCTAAATAATTCACTACTGTTGGTACATAAAATACTTTTATACTTCAGTATTATTCAATAGATATTCCAATTTGTTTAAAACTTACTTGCAAATTAGTTTCCAAACAGTGCACCACATCATCCAGCATTGTGTCTAATCACATAGCACACTGCCATTTCACCCGATACAAAGTTTTTGAAGTTAATGTTAGGACTCCTTTCAACTGTATTCAGTCGATAACACATGTAAAACGGAGCAAAGATTTTTGTAAAACAGAAGAGGTCTTAAATTTACTGCTTTTTGTTTGTTTGTTTGTTTTAATAATTGTTGCAGGACAATACAGTTTAGAGAGGAGAGAATGTTAAACAACTGTGAAACTATGTAACTGTATAACAATATATGGATATATATATCCAGAAGCATCTTTGGAAGGCAGTAAGTTATCCACTGATGACATAGTGAATGTGTGAACTGCTGTTCACAGTACACTCAAAACAGAGCTTATCAGATGTTTTTGAGGATGATTCCTAGCAAACACGGCATTGTGTGGATTTTTGCCGTGCTGAAGTTGGGCTATGAATGGTAAACATGTCTGATGTGACAACCACCACTATAAAGACCAGTTCAGCCATCTCGAGGCTTCGGCAGTGCCCGTGGGAGGGTGCTGTGAGAGGAGCCCAGAGCCACCACTGGGAGCAGGGCAGAAGCAGCAGCATAAACATGAAACAGAACTGAGACCAGGAGGAGGAGGAAGGATGTCAATGGACAAAAAACCAGCAAAGTGGGAGAGAGCAAGAAACCCCAGCCTTTCTGGCAAGTGTGCAGAAGCTAAATATACTTCTGGCATTTCTAACCGGCTCTCACACTGGCTTGGATTTTTCAATTTGTTTATGGAGATAGAAACTCTGGTTCAGGAAAATGGTTTTGAAACCTTTTTTTTTTTTTTCTTTTCTTTTCTCCTTGATTTTGTGTTAAAGATATAGACTGACTATGTAAGAATCACCTCAGTGAAGTTGTGAATGATTTATGACATGAATAATCCCAGACAAGTGCAGGGAGTGAAGGCAGGAAGTGCCGTGCTGGTTTGTGTTCTGCACAGCTCAGCCAGAAAAGCCCATTATGTTCAAGCAATCAAAACGAGCAAAATCTCCTCAACACTCCAACGTTTTAGTTCATTTTACTGGAGTTCTCAGCAACAGGACTCTTTTCTCAATGTGTTCGACAATGTCTGTCCTTTCCCTTTCAGTTCACCGACTGATGATCCACTTCCTCAGCTAATGCAACCTGATGTTTTTCAGTGTCTCCAGTGCTTTGAAACACAAAACCCAGCAAGTTCCTTCCATTCTATCTTTAGTTAATTCTCTGCCCTTCTGAAGAGGCTGTTGGACATAGTGTCTTTTCTTCTATTAGCAATGCAGGGTATGAGAAAGCACAGGAAGAGGTCCAACAGGCAGAGAAGATCACTTGGTAGAACTGATCATTCTGGAGGACTTCCACATCTCCCCACATTTTAAACACACAATAATTGCAAAACGTTTCACGGCCATACATAGATTTATATGTGGGTACATATGGTACCGCTGCAGAAATATTCCCAGTTTTAGTATAACAGCTCAGAGCTGGCACAGAGAGCATGAGAGCATGGGTCTCCATTTCTCCAAGGTGCAGTGGGCTGGGCTGCTCCTTGCCCAACAGCTCTGTTCAGCAATAACTGCATCATGGACCCTTCTGCCCCCTAGGGGTGAGCTTCAGCCCACTCCTTCCCACTTGGCAGAAACTTTAAAATCCTATATAGAGTAAAAGGGGACATTGGACACTTTGTTTCTCCATGCACAGACTTCCCACCAAACCCTCTCCACATGGGGCCATTCTGACCTTGCTGATGGCTTGCAATAGTACCAGCTTTCACTTTTATTGCATGTTTCTCATGCAAATGCACAGGGCTGATGGCTGAGAGGCTTTGAAGCAATCCTGCCCTGGGTCAAAGCAACATCACTGCAGGAAGATGGCCTTGGGAGTGACTTATTGGCATGGGGACCCATGATGCCCTGTTCAGGAGTGCACAGGCCAAGGGCAGCTCTGGTCCACAGCACTTATTGGTTGAAAGGTCCCTGGCAGGTCATCCCATCCTTGGAGACAGATCTGAAGATTTAAGGACAGTGCTTGGAGAGAAGAATCATAGAATCATAGAATGCTTTGGGTTGGAAAGGATCTTAAAGATCATCTTGTTCCTCCCCCTGCCATGGGCAGGGAACCCTCCCACCAGCCCAGGCTGCCCAGGGCCCCATCCAGCCTGGCCTTGGGCACTGCCAGAGATGGGGCAGCCCCAGCTTATCTGAGCAACCTGTTCCTGTGCCTCACTGCCCTCACGGTGAAGATTCTTTTTCCTCACATCTAATCTAAATCTACCCTCTTTGAGTTTAAAAAGAGCAGACCAACACACTAAAATACTCAACTTCAATTGAGCTTCAGTTTTTTTGAGATTTTAAATTAATTTACTGCACTACAAATAAAAGAAAGGTAACAATTTAAATGTTGCAGTGCAGACAGAAGAGGTATCTGCGCCGGGTTGCTGAAAGTGCACAGCCCACTCAAGGGGATGAGTGCGGGGGAGAGAAAACACATGGCTGAGGTATGACATGGCTGAGACAGAAAAGGACAAGGCAGGCAGCCAGGGCATGGCCAGTCAGACACAATCCATCCGTGCTCCAAAATGATCATTCCCTGCTGCTGGTACCACTTCCTAACACTGCCGACTGTACCTGATAGCACAGGAAGGACAAAGGGAAACTTGTGCTGGCAGCTCAATAAGGCCCATTTTCAGATGGTGAGGAGAGCTATGTGAAAGGGCCAGTGTGCAGAGAAAGAGCAGTCACATTTTGCCTTTGTGAAAATAAGAAAAAATCAGATTGCATTAACCACTTCACAGCAAGGGAAGAAGCATGCAAGAGTTAAAGAGAAATGAAACAAAGGAAAGCTTTCAAACATTGAATAAAAGGCTCCTTATATTCTATCTGCCTGTGTTTCCTGATGTGCGCATGCATTGCATCTTTAGGGAAAGGAGAGTTATTTTCTTAGATTCCTGCAAAAACTTCTATTTTATATTTAATAAAATACAATTAAAAAAAAAGGTCAATCAGCATCATCATGAGAAACAAGACATGCTTGTGATTTTCAAATCTTCTGAGTTTAAGTATCATTTCTAGTGTGTATCTTGTATTAAGGGAATATTTTAAACCTTTTATTCAGAGTTGCGTTGCAGAGGTCATGGTAAACCGGAGCTAGGGCTATTCAAAGTTATGTTCATGCTTATAAACTATCTTGACTGCTATAGGCTCTGATATTTTCTTTAGAGACAAAACATACCCTCACACTCACTCTTCAGTATGCAGTTGAGCTATCTCAGGAGTCTGGGCTTTGTTTTTCTTTTAATTTTGTTTGAAACTCTTCCAAACCCTGGAAGGGTTTCAAATCAGAGAGTGATCTTACCCAAGGACTCATTTTTAAAGAAATGTCGCATAATGAAACATTCTCTTTTCTGGCCTTTATGCTGTAAATGTTAAGCTTGCTAGCCATCACTTCAACAGTGCAGGTTTTTGCCGCTGTCTCTGCAGTGGGTTTCCAGTAAGGACCTTCACAGGAGCCCAGCTGTCCCACAGCCCCAGAAACAGGTCTTTACTTCTGCTTCACAGCTACACCGTTCTCACCAGGAACACCTGGCTAGTCCAGAAGTAAATATGCTTTGAGGCCCTCCTCTAGCATCCTATAGATTTTGAAAGCAAAATAATGGGGAAGAAGAAAGTGAGCAGGACAGTTCATGTACTACAACGGTAATGACAACACTCCCCAGATTTTTGACAATACAGTTGATTGAAATTTCCCATTTAATAATGCTTATTACACTGTTGGAATATATTTTAAATGTTACTTTTTGATGGGTAAAATTCAAAGGAAAGTTTTTTTTTTTTTCCCCTTTGTCTGATATATTTTATATTCTAGTGGATATTATATCTTACAATATCCTACTAGATAAAACATTCTAATGGAGGTCTAAAAACATCTGTAGTTTTAGACGAGACCAGGTAGGAGTCTCTCACATGCTCATGCCCCATTCTCTGAGCATCCATGGGACTTGCATCCCAAGGCTGGTGTCTTCTCCTTGCTTGCTAACCCCTGGAGCTGGTACAAGATGCCAATCCCTTGTCTCCATCAGGCTGCCTCAATGTCATGCCTGAGTAACACCCACTAAATTTTCTAGTGAGCCACGTGCTGGGCTTGGCTTGCCACCATGGTGGCAGGGATGGATACATGGAGCTGAAAAGCAAATCCTCTTACAGGCTCTCCAGGCTGCTTACAAATGTTCTGGACCACAGTGCAACACCATGCTGTTTTTCCTGCAATACTGTCATCCCATTTTACAATACTTTACCCATTTTATGTAACAAATATAACAGAAGAGCAGCTTATTGGCAGAGAGGGAGAGAAATAAAAAGATTTAATTCTGTCAAACTAGAAAACTGTCATCAGATGAGAGATGAGGAGGGAGAAGGTCAACAGCAAAGGTGCAATAGCAGCATTATTGAAATACTTTGGGTTATTCCTGTATGATACAGTGTTGTTGTGCAAGGGGGAAGTGGGGGGAACGTGTGTAAGAAGGCCATTGGAAAGGAAAAGAAAACCATCAGGAAAAGATCAATGCTTGACTGAGTTATTTTATTAAATTCCCCCTGGATTTAGTCTGAGACTTAAGGCATGATACGATCAGAGCAGATTGCCTTGGGTTATTCCACTCTGAAGTTGTCCATATATCTGACATTGGTCATGACATATTTAATTTGAACTGGAAGTTCAGATTTAATGGTTGAATTCAAGTGGAACGGGAAGCACATAACCAAGTCGGGACTTACTGTCCATGACTATTGCTGCTAACCTCTCTCACTGGGTATTATTAGTGTGTGTAGGACCTGGGAAGAGCCCTGAAATCTCAGAACAACCTTTGATATAGGGTAAGTATCCCATTAGTGAGTAGTAGGACCCAAAGCGGTTTCCAAAGGTGAGGGTACACTTCCAAAAACTTTATTTGTGATGTAGTTTGCAGGAATGAGGTGAACCCTTGGTTTCCACAAAGCCAACAGGAATTTTACTACTGACCGCAATAGAAGCAGCTTGCACCTTTGATGTAAAATCCCCAGGGAAAAAAAAAAAAAAAGAACAAAACAAAACAAAAGAGAGTGAATACTTGTAGGCTGTCTAGCTTAACGGCATTCTCATCCCCACAGCAATTTCATTTAGAAACAAGGAAATCATTTTGTCCACTGCTTACTCTGTCAACTGGCTGTTGAGAAAGAACCTACCATGACAAGTTAGCTTTTAGAGTATTATGGAAATTGTGCAGGACAGGATTTAGCATGTAAATACTATAACCTACAGAAAAATGAGATCCATGTGCTTTTGAACACATTATCCCATGTCAACATAGTATCTGTAAAGTAGAACTGAAAAGACAGAGACATTAATTGAAGATGTAATTAGTAGCAGCATGTGTGACTAAGTATTTCTAGACATACTTTCTATCACCACACTTTTTCCAGTCTCAGTTATGCTTAACCTAATAGGCACTAATAACTTCTTGTATTGACCTTCCTACAATGAAGAAAGTCAGCAGAGCCAAATCTGTTTCATTGCCTGTAATAAGCCCACTGCCTCCTGCACTTGTCCAAATTCAGTGGGTTTGTCCTCTCCATGAAATCGTGACAAACACATCCATGTGCATTCCCTCCCCAGCTAGCAATAAGTGGAACAAAGGACATAAAGAAGTGAACAAACATTCAAAATATACCCCTACTCACTTTCTGGAGGAGGTAAATGAAGACAACTCTAACAATGCTGCATGATTCCTGCATTGGTTTCACTAAGTCAGGTCTTCTGAGTATTTTTTGACATTTGATGGCCATGAGAAAACATGTGTTCTTTAAATAGTAGCCAACTGCAAAACAGGGTTCCAATTTCTCTACTTGAGGTCTTTGCATTTTGTATACAGTCACCTGTATGCAAGGTTCAGGGTAAGACACGTGAGTCTAAAGAGGAGGGAACATATTCCTGGCTGCCCAACCAAAGTGGGGAAGGGACGAGCATCCTGGTGAAAAAAAGCATCTGAAGATTTCATGCTTTCACATCAGATTTCTTTGGCATCCTCTCTGCCTTCCTTTTGGCACCTCCAACCCCTCTGCTGGGCTCAGATGATGTCCCCACCGTGTTGGCGGTATCCTGAGCAGAACATGGGTCTGCTCCCACCTCCCCAAAAACATGGGGCCGCTTAGCCAACGGGCTGCTCAGATCTGCTTGGTGCCAAGCCCCATGAGCTGTTTCTCATGACCAACCCTTTGCTGCCCAACACAGAGGCAATGCAGGGGGCATGAGGATGGGCAGCCCCCATGCCTGCCACACCACCCGCCTCTGAAGACCCCTCTGTGCTTCTCCCTCAAGTGTTACTTAGAGTTTTGGACAGCATCATTAATCTGAGAGGCACTTATGGAGATATATCGGTATCCACCCGATCATCGAGGTCATTTTCTCCTCCCATATGATTCATTGGGAGGGAATTAGGGTAAAATGTAAAAAGTATGCTGATGTAATGGTGTGCTTTTCAGGAGCTCATTCATTGTCTTCACCTTGAGCTTTCAGATGGGCTAAAGTTGCACAGCAAACAATGGGAAATCTTCCTTTAAAATCATGCTAAGGAAAGAAAAAATAAAATGAGAACGCCTTTCTCTATAGTATACCTCAGCTCTGACTTATCAAACGCAAGGTGTTTGTTAGATGCAACAGGTTCCTTCCTACGAAGCAGTGTTCTTACATTCCTCACACCCCCTGTAGGCTTTGAAATCAGTGTTCAAAGTGGACTTTCTGAATTCATGAAAACCCACAGGTCTATAATACATCCCTAATGGAAGTCAAACATGACACCCTAGAGATAAAACACAGTGGCCTTACCCTCTGTTCACAGTAGGTGTCTGTGTATAATAAATATTTTATTTTACTACAAAAACAAATAACTAAACATACCCCCTGTGTTTGTTCTGAACTCTACAGTAGCTTTTGTGAGTTTACTATATTTCAAAGCTGAGATAGGAAACCACAAAGTCACGTCAGTTATACTGCATGCTTGCACAAGGAGAGCCTGTGTGCCTTCCAGCTCCACCAAGCTCTTGGGGCCTGGGTGGCTCTGGCCCTCCTGGAGACACCCACGAGGAGCCCAGCTTCAGGGTGGAAAGCCCACCAGGCATGACCCCAGCTTGCAAACAATACATGAAAACAAAACAAACCCTGTTGGTCTTGCTACTATTAGCGTTAGGTGATGGTCCTGCAGGACCTCTGTTAAACTGGAGCATGTGCTCCATTCTGCTGCAGGACCTGGGGTGCCGTTATTCCAGGTGGGACACTCAAAATACATGGGTGATTTGACATCAAAGGGGAAGCACAGCAGCTCCTCTGAGCTGTTTCATATGCACCCACACTCCTGGTTGTGCCTATGACTGACTGTTGCACTTCTCCACTATTGCCTCATTTCTTTGGATATTGCCTCTGAGAGTGGCAAGTTTAAGCTGAAATCACAGCCCCTCTTTTATCCCAGGAGTTGTTCAGCTGTGAGTCTACAATTAAGGAGAAGTCCATTAGCTTCAGCAAACTGCGGGCATAGCCGGCTGCTAGAAAGAAGAGCCATGGCCTGCAGAAGGGTTCCTCCATGGTGAGGGTTGTGTCCATCAGCACAGACCAGGCAATAAACATGAAGGCTGGGAACAGGTGCTCACCAGCTTAACCTCCTCAGAAGCATGCAGTACCTCACATGCTGGCTACAAGAACACAGCCAACATTCTGCGTCCCATGGTGCTCGCATAGTCCTCTGGCTCTCAGGATGCAGCCTTGTCTATTCGCTGCTTCTGGCCGCATTGACAGCCGTGCGCACAGGTAAGGCACCCTCCTGGGGCAGCCCCAGCTTGGATGCTGTCCCTGCTGCTGAAGCTGGAGGATGCCTTCAGCTGTAGCATTGCAATTTCCCTGGTCTTGTAGCATCGCAGGCACTCTGACACTCTTCCTTCAAGTGCCTAATGTCTGCTAATAAGAGAAATGTGACGCTTCTATTGAACGCAGAGCAGGTTACAAGGCATTACTCTTATTTCAAGGGCAGTGCCGAACCACCCAACTTTTAAATACATATATATATAAGGGAAATGGAGAAAAGCTATCGTAAATGTGCAGTTCCTGATTAATCACTGAGTTCTGACAGCTTTACACAGATATAACTGCGCCAGGCCAATTTCTCAGCTGGTGTAAACTGGCATCCATCCATGGACTATAATGAAGGTAGGCCAATTTACACCAGCCAGCTGACCCATTTTTATTGATTTTTAAATGATTTACATCAGGCTCAGAATGGAGTAATACATTGTTGAATCAGGCCCGTGGAGTATGTGCCCTAACCTTACATTATCAGGGAATTCAAAATTAGGATTTCTTGGTCTATCATTATTTCATGCTTTTACATCTATCAAAAGTGAGCTTTTCTAAGCGCTGCACTGCAAGTGTGTCATTATCTAGACACAATAATAAGAGATTCAGACACTGTAAAAAAACCTTAAACCTTGACTTGTGGATTTATACAAGACATTTAATGTTATTTTAACATAGTATTTGGTATGTACTTTTATATGTTTCAGTGGTTTATATCATCATTCTTACTGTACTAAAACTTACATGTCCTTTTTCTTAAATAATATCCTTGTGTAAATTTTTTTGTAAGCTCTAGGTTTATTTTATGACTCATAAACTTTGACAATATATTAAAATCTTGGAGGAATTTAATATCAGGAGAAGATTGTCTTAAAAAATCATTTCTCTGTGTTATAGAGACTTAGACATATCTAGTATGTTAAAAGGTTTAATAGCTGTTTGTAAATTTTACTGCAACTGTCAATAACTTCATAATATATTGAGCCAGTTAATAGGTCAACGGGAAATATTTATATCTTGCTATAAACTGTTTACCCAAGAATAAACTAATTTCTAATGATAATGAAACATAAAAGTCAATGAATATTAATTTTAGTATTTTATCCTAATTTAAACACAGTTTTACCATTTGCTATAAACACTGAGCAGAGGTGAAAGGTACTGCTTTTTCTAACTCTGAGCAAAAATCTCGGAAAACATCAGAAGCAATGGTAGTTTACATTATCTTAGAAGAAAGTATGAACACTTCCAATGCAAAAAAAAAACAAAAACAAAAACAAAAACAAAAAAAAAACCACACAAAACATATGCTTTAGGAAGCATGTTCTAAAAGATCTTTTTTTCCTTTTTGATGAAATAATCTTAGGTAACACCTCCTCCTCCACACATATTTTGCAAAATAGGCTTTTGATTTTTATTTTTTTTTTAACATGTAAATCTCATGTTTTATTTCAGTGCTGCATCTCCCCTCCCTCACCACTGCTGCAACTAGCTGTGCCTGAACAACTGATGTCAGCCAAGGGTCCCGCTCCCTTTGTACATAAGGTCTGATCATGCATTTGCAAGTTGGGGCAAAATTCATCCATATTAACACTACAAATGTGGGAACTCTGTTCAGAAATCTCAGGGTACACAGATTCCTATAGGTACCCAAACTTGCAGATTAGGAAACACCCTTACAGCCTCACAACACTTCCAGGCTCCCCTCTTGCATCACATAGTTTATTTTAGGTCATTTGCAGAGACCAACAGTCAAATCTGAAAAGGATTTGTGGTACTGCATCAGGCCATGTCCGGGCTCATTCACTGTCACCCTGTTGCTGGTGGCTCAGCTCAGCTCTTCTGGCAGCTCTATCACATGGCCACAGCCACGAGCCTTCACGCAAGTGAGAGGTGGCAGGCCTCTTGCTGTGGTCTTCACGTTACAAAGTCGACGAACTGCACCCAATTAATTTTTTATATTTAATATTAGGCTTTATTAATCTAGTATTTTATTAATAGAAATTTTAAATATTTAATGCCAAATTTTTATATGTAATACTACAACTTATTAATCTAGTAAATTTTATTAATAGAATTTTTGTAACTTTCCTTTTTTTTCCCCTCTCCAGATCAATTATGTAATTTTAAAAATATTGCAAGGCCAGACTGAAAACATACAACATCCTCCCAGAGCGGGATGTGAAAGGACGATGCTTCCCCATTCCTTCTCACTCCTCACCAAAGTGTAAGCGCTGTGACCTTGTTTCCTCTCTGCTAATTCCTACTGGGGTGTCTGCAGGCAGACCCAAGATCCAGCAGCCCTATCTCTGTTCCTAATGAGCCCTAATTATACTTTATTTGTGTGTTGAGACTAGGTTCAACAGCACATGACTTCGCTGTTAAGAAACTCTTCCTCAGTTGCATATTCCTGAGGCACCTTATGGGATGCCATTCTGCGTATAATCTGATTTTTTCCCCTTCCAAATTAGTAACACAGTCACATAGCAAATTGGAATATGCATGTAGCTTCAACACTGATATGGCATTGCCTTCTCCTCTTCCTGACACTTTTGATGTTGCTCCCTTTCATCGTCGTCACCGTCCTGCTTCTGCAGCAGACTTCACATCTAAGGCCTTGTGCAGGGCATAATTAGAAGCTGCAGGACCAAGACATGAAGGTTGGGCTCTTGTTTTGCAGGCGGGAGCTCGGGGAAGGGCAGCTGGCTCCTCGGCGGTCACTCTGTGGCCGGGGACGCAGCCCACCCTATGGGGCAGCCCCCGGGCTGCCCACACCACGGCTCGGCTGCCCGGTCACCAGCAGGATGGACTGGGAAACAGCCCTTGTTACGGCAAGGGAGACATCCCCAAAGGCCCACATCTCCCCTCTCCTCTCTGCCCAGCTCAGGACTCTCCCTCCCAAACAGGACCGGGGAAGGGGAGAGGCAAAAGGCCCCTCACTCCTTATGTCTAACCGCTGCAAACCAGGGACAAGGCTAGCCATCTTCTACCAGATATCATTTTCTTACCCTTAAAAGGATATAAATGGAAGTTTACATGTAATAAACTCTTTGCCCTGCGTTGCGCTCTGTATCTAGTGTCTGTGTGTCCTCTCCCATCTGGAAAGGCATTTTGCTTATAAACTTCACAGCTTCGCTACAGCGCAGTAAAACCAGACAGTTTTCAGTTTGCAGTTGCATAAGAAGCATCTTAATATCCAAAGCCCTTAAACAAGAATGACCATTTATCTCAGAAAAGCGCTGAACAAACAGGATTTATTGCAATTGTGTAGCTGGATGATAGAATTGTGTTTGTTTTTCTGGAAAGGGTTGGTATTTGGAAAATAAACTTCTTTTTGTAAGAAAACTTGTGTACCTATCCAAAAAAAATATTCCTTTAGCATGAAGAAAGGACACCACCAGCCCTTCCCAGCTGTCAAGCCCTTGGAGAGAAGATCCCAGCGTGAGGGCACTGAGAGCTGATGGAGATGGAGCCACTTTGAGCCCCATTATTCCCCAACTGCCACCACCCACAAGGGGATGTGGGCAGCCATGGACAAGCTTCACACCCGGTGTAACCCCACTGTATTCCTAAATCAGGAGCACAGCAATGGTTTGGGAGTTCTCTGCCTTTTGGGTGTCCAGAAGTTGCCACCATCTATAACCCCTCTACAAACCCTTGCTTAGCATGCTGGGTTCACCTGGCACTGTTTCAAGAGAAATTTCATATTTCAGCATTTTTAAGAGAAAAAGATGTTACCACTACTGTTGACAGTAATAGTGGAGCTTGAGAACAACAAAAAAAAAAAAAAAAGATGAAGACACAGCTGTGTGTTTATTCAAAACACTCCACTACAAAATGACAAAGTTCTGAAACAAAAGGTACCTCATCCTGCTGCCACCCCACTGGGCACCACACCGAGGGGGTCTCAGGCATGACTGCAGTTTTCTTACAATATCTTACATTCCACAAAATTAGACAGTCTACGTGTTAAGGAGGGAACATCAGATCAGCATTGGCTTTGAATTTCCTTGCTTGTGTCAGCCTCATTATTACAGCCTGAATGTTATTAAAATGCTGCTCTTCGTCTGTTAATAATCATTTCACTTCTCTATCTCTGCCACATGAACTTTAGAACACTGTGAAATGGGTTTTGTAGTTGCATGTTTTTTTCAAGTTCATTGATCAAACATTTGTACATTTTAATGTTATAAATAATTGAAGAGCCTTCATTTTCCAGTGTTAAAATTAAGTTTTCTGTTCTGCCTTTTAAAACTAGAACAAGGGGAAGCGTAATTTAAGCCATGAAAAGGCTGCAAAATACGTGAAACTCTCTGTAACCCTTTTCTGTGAGACTCTCCTTGTTTCACTTTGATTCTCACGAAGACTGAAGTGCGTGCAGCCAGCCCTTGACAGGCTCCTCCAGCAGGTTAGCAGCTAGAGGAATTCACCTATTTTCTGAGAAGGCTTTAAACATGGGATGGGGACAAGGAGACTGTTTGAAGCCACCCAGCAGGTTTGGGGAGAGTGGGGGCAGGGAGGAGGTAGGTGCAATCCAGCCAGACAGGGATGTTCGGATGAAGGGCAGCCACTCGTGTTTCTCAGCACACGTTTCTCTTCCCTTCTAGGTGCGCGTATTAAACAGGGCTGAAACCTATTGAATGAATGCACCTGGAAATGACCCAGCACGCACTGGAAATAAGAAGAATAAACCATAGGGTTGCCTCCAGGAAGGAGAGGGGAAGCAAGGCGCTTTAGCATTATTTCCTATGATCACAGTGAAAAGCTCCTGCTTCTGGTGCTCCCAGAGGTTCCTGCTATGCCAGAAGCTTAAACCAGACATCTCTACAGTTACACCGAAGATGGCAAGAGGGCCTGTCCCCATATCAGCTCTCAGACTGGGCTGAAAACCAGACAGATGAATATCCTGCGGTTAGTGCAGATGAGGCACAAGTCTGTGAAACAGCAACATTATCATCATCTGTTTTTCTGTGGATGTGTTTGCATGACATTTGGTGGTGTCAGGCACGAACCTTGAGGTCTCCCACTAAAGATCTAAGCCTGACTCTAAATCTAGCCCAAAGACAACCTCTCGAGTCAAACAAAGTTAATCATCGGTACTAGTATAAAAACTGCCGCTGGGTCAGCTGTTGAAATGAATCAGTGTGGAGCAAGCCTAATATTTCCCGTTTTTGGATGAATATCACAAGCAGATGCTTATCCAAGATATATCAGAAGACAGTCAACCTCCTTCGTTGAGAAATTGTGCTGGGAATTTCCACAGGAAGGAGTTCCCGTGGGAGGTGACTGGTGCTTCCTGGCTCCGGCTGGGACGGAGAGACGCTGTGAGAACAGATCCCAAACGCTGCTTCAAGTCCGTGTGCTGGTGGACACAGCCTCCAGCGCACCTCTGTCCTGGCAGAGGCACAGACGCAGGAGAGGATGCCTAGACTGCCAGTGGATTTTATGCTGAGCAATCATATATATGAGATAAGTTGTGATGAATACTATGAATCTTTACATTGAAAGAGGTAAACCATGAAGGCTGGATGTTTCTCAACCCTCTGGCTGCTGTTTCACTCACTATGAATTTTATGAAAATTGTGTTGAGTGAAATGGAGATTTACTGAAAACACTAAAAAACGTGTTGATGGAGCAAGCTACCCCTGAGCGATCGCTCTGCCTGAGTTCATTTCAAAGCAAGCGTTCCCAGAGCCATGGCGATGCAGAGGCTGGTGACTGCACATCAAGGCAGAGCCCATTCCTCAACGGCAGCTTAAGGAAATGGGCAAAGACCTCGCCACATTAAACCCAGTTTGGCCTGAGTCATAAGGCTCCAGGAAGTGTTCAGATGCACATTGGCATGGGCTGTACTAAATCTCCATCTCTAATTCTTGTTTCAATATAATTGAACATTTTACCCCAGTGCAAAATCCAGTTCTACCCACAAATAACAGACCTTAAAAAAAGAAAATTGCAATATTAGCTTATTTGTGGCACCACACGTGTGCTTTCAAAAAGATGTTTCCAGCTGTAAATTGTGAAAAACGTAACAGGGAGCACAAGAGAAGGTGAAATAGGAGTTGGGAAATTCTCCTATTCAGAATTTCAGAGAACAGGTACTTGATTCCCTCACTGCTAATCACAGCTTTAATTTCCTTTCCGCTTCCCCCTCAGAAAACAACGAGGGTTAAAGGAGAAAAGAGTGAAAAAAAAATCAAAAGCATGTTGAACCAGGCTGAAATGGCAGGTAGGGTGAGTTTCTGTTCTCGATATCACACTGCTAGCTCCAGGAGATCGGGAGGAAGGAAGACTTACCTCATCTCCAACAGACAGTTAAAAAAAAAAAAAAAAAGAAAGGAAAAAAAGAAAAAGAAACAACTTTTAGAAATTCCCCCAGGCTGAGCGTGCGTACAGCTTGGTCTTGCAAGGTCCATCACTGCGTGTGCCACGCAATCCTCCTCTTCAATGGAGGGGAATTTGGAGAAGTCGTGCTGACGGCGGGCGGCTCCGTGCCGGTTGGATGCTGTGGTCCTCCGCCCTGCGCACCCCGTCCCCTGAGCAGCTGGTGGGAATCGGCATGGTGTTGGTTTGCCCAACTACCGGCGGGCTGTACAGAATATTTCACAATTATTTCTTGGTCCTACTTAATGGAAAGCATTGCCTGGCAGTGCATGGCGTTATCGCCCCCTCCAACAAGCACTCCAGCCTTCAATATTAATCTCAGTATTCTCTGCATCTTCCAAGCCTCAGTCCACAGGAGAGTTTCCCTCTACAGTGAGGGACTTACTGATGGGGACGGATTAAGACAAATACAAGCAACGCTGCATGGTAAATTCTTCTTCTTTGTACAACAGCTGTTTTGAATGTTGTTATAGGATTGAGTAAAACGTTGCTTCCATATTCAAAAAGAGCCTCAGCTTTTCCAAAAGGGTTTGGCTCCTCTGCAAGGAGTTCAGCTGCTGATATTCACTTATTTAATTCTTCACCAAACATGCAGAATCTCTGACAACCATTTGTTTAAATTACTTACACAACTTGCTGGTTTAATCTTTTTTTCCTATTAATCTGTGACAAACCATGGAATTTAATATTTTTTACCATGACTAATGTATGAAATTTGTTAGCTTTGTCTGTAATTTACAGAGAACCCTGAATAATTGAGCCTTTAAGTTTAAAGGCTTATATTTTGTTATTCTAGCTGTGATTACTTGTAATGGCTTGAGAAACCTAAGGTGCTTTAGTGATGGGTGCCAGTATAAAAGTACCACAACTGACCTCAGCCCTTCTTGTTTTCCTCTGTCTGCCCCCAACTGTTACTGGGGAAAAAAATGAATGAAAATAAATAAGAGACAAAGTATAAAGAGGAAAATAATAAAGACCAGGGAACTGATGTACTAAAAAGGTCGCATAAGAGTAAATAGTTTCTAGTACCTCTGCTATCAAATCTCAGCCTGTTCATTCTTTACCCTTGTTTAATGCCATACTTGCTGCATTGTGTTGTCAACCAAAGCTCACTGCAGTGCAGTCTTGTCTTTAAATCATCTGGCAAATGCATTTCAATAGTAATAATGATGATAAAAAATAAGCAAAAGCTTTTTTCTGCAGCCTGAGCAAGCCCCAGATACTAACACAGATCTACCTTGCCAGAGTATACCACAACTGCAAAGCTCTTTTGAGTTCAGTAAAGCTCTACCAGATGGAGACCCTCAGGAGGCCTGTATAGCTTGAAAGGTGCACTTTTACAAGATGGAGCCACACTTCTCCAGGTCATCTCTACCAAAGAGAAGCACAACAGTCACATTAGCAAATTGCCTCACGAACCAGAAGAGAGAGCCAACAAAAACCTTGTCTCCAGCCACTGCCCAGGTTCTGGCACTGGAGCAAAGGGACAGGACCTCACCTGTCCGCAGCACGCCCAGCCCATGTCTGCTTTGCTAGAAAGCTGCAAGGAATCTGATTCAGAAACCACTTGCTCATAGACCCATAAAGACCCAATAATTGCTCAAAAGATGATCTCCAGAGGACCATCCCCTACCCTTTACGTGGCAGGACAAGATGGAAGACAGCAGCACTACAGCAACACAATGTGCGCTTGTGAGATCTCTCTCCCAGCTGGGAGAAAGAAAAGAACACGAGACTGCCGCTGCACATAAACACAAGAAAAAAAGGTCTTAGGAGGAGGCAGAATACAAACTGATCTAATGGTACATTAGCCTTAAACCAGAGAAAGCCATGTAGTACAAAATGCCTTCGAACAAGGGTGTTATATATATATTCCTCAGGTCATGTTATTTCTTTTAAATATTAATCAGAAAAATTGGAAAGCTTTATTATAAAGATGACAAATACTCCTGTGCCTCAAGGAAAGGTTGTGCACAGGATGTGCAAACTCTTACTTATTTGATTCAACATGGTGACTGTGGGCTGCACTTTTAATGAGGGAAATAAAACATTCTCTTAATTGGCTATAAAAGGATGTGCACCACAGACTTGCTGAAACATTAGGCTGCATTGTTAGGACCTACTTTGTAACAATGCCTCATTTTTATTAATATTATTTTTATTGGTTGTGAAATCTATGAGTTTATCTATATTAAAGGAACAAAAGATTTTTTTTTTTTTAAAGGCAGAAAGAAAGAAAAGATATTCTACACAGGGTAAATTGAAAACATCAGTGTACCCTACAGAGTAATAGCACTTTATCATGATTTATACATGGGAACATAACTGTTGCCAAAAAACATAGGTGACCTCTCTCTACCCTATATTAATAATTACAGTATGGAGATGGAAGTATGATATGCAAGACACTCCTTTTTGTTACAAAAAAAGGGGGGCTGTTTAAGATATGTAAAAAGGAGGCAAATCCAACTAGTAAGTGTTGACAGGCATCACATCTCATGCAATGAAAAACACATTATTGGAATTTACCCAAAACTCAGGTTTTATTCCAACTGCTCATACTATTTTTTATTTTTTTTAAATTAAGGAAGAACACACTCGGAACACCCTTTCTGGTCAGGCTTTAGCGAACAAAGACCACCTCTCTGAATCTTGCTGTGAAATACAGACTGTGGAAATGTGGTGACAGAGGCAGAGCTGAATGTTTGGTGACAACATATGCATCCAAGGCACAGAGAGGCTGGGGGTCAGTTCGATGGATTTTTTCATTTTTCTTGGCAGGTCTCTCTGAACACCTACCTCTGTGAGGTGAGGGCCATTTGCTCTACATGAGTTTCACTGTTCTTTAAGGAGGAAGGCTTTTTTTTTTTTTTTTAAGAAAATCATGGGAAATGAAAAATACAACTTTTATATGTACGACACTATTATCATTATTATTATTTTAAGCATCTTCCCCACTCTTGCATCTCAAAAGGAAGAACTCACCCTTTAAAAGTCTGATGTTTTCCTTGGAAACCACTACAGCTGTGACAGTGGATTACGGGGCAGATCCCACGCAGGAGGCTCGCTGGTTTGCCTGCCAACACAGAGATGGCTGCGGCTGCTGCCAGCCTCCCTGCGCGGGTCTGAGCAGCCCCATTTCCCAGAACATCAGCCTGGATATGGAATTTAATAAACAAAGCAGAAAGCACCCTCTAGGACAGAGTGCAGAAGAAATTCCAGAACACATCACCAAGGGCTGCTTTAGTTTACAAATTTATGTTGAAACCTGTTTGTGATTGTGTTCATAATAGTTTTTAAAACTCTGTAGGTTATAGTTTTAAACTTGACATATGATGGAGCTTCCTGGATTAAATATCACCACTGCTTTTTTTTTCCCCAGAAGACAAGGCAGGAAGAATTCTTCCAGCCTCCACAGCTTATTTTCCAGATTTTCATATCCTTAGGCTTATTAAATCCCAATCCAGAAAAATCAAGCCATCACTCTGTGCACTAACTCTGTGCTCCTTGCTTTGCATATCCATGGGTGGGCAACAACGGTTCTGGGTAAAACAAAGGTGGGGAAGAGCACTAAATCCAGCTGTATCAGCGATGGTTGGCTGCGGCAAAGAGTGATGTGTTTTTTCTCTTAAATGTCAGGGTTAGACTCACCTGTTTTAGGGCTGAGACCTCTCAAGGGAACAGTCCAGAGAAATCTGAGATCCACAAATAATGAGGGTCTTGATTTTGTATCAAACTCAAGAGCAGGCATCCTGCAGCATCTTTATATCAGATAAGATGAAGCAGAAATAGACTGCACTATTTAAATTGCCTATTCTATATTTTGCATAGGTGAATTTTGTTTCTCAATGAACCTTTCAGGCCCTGGAAAATGTAAAACTAAAGCAGGAAGCATGGCTTTAAATTATGTCAGACAAGATCAGACAGCGCCTGGAGCAGCCAGGCTCTCTGCAGGTCCTTGCTGTGACGCTGCTTGGGCAGCCTTCAGGGAGAGGAGGAGGAACCAGCTAGCAGCAAGCTGGAGCTGAAAAACACATTCAAAAAATAACACAGCTCCTTGTGCTGGGGCTCACCACCACAGCCTGCTGCAGCACACCTGGGGCATCCAACCAGATCTACCTGATTAACCAAAATTTGCACTGTTCGTTCTCTGCAGCCTTGTAAAATTGTAGGACCACTAACACTTGAAAAATAACTGTGAGCATTGTGGAAAATACAAGGAGTAGTTTAAGACTACCGCTGGCTTTTTCAGGAACTTGAAATTTCCAGTTCTGCATCATAATGCAGATTCCACAAGTATCACAGGATGCGATATTTGCAATTAAGGGAGAGTATTTTCACATGTCCAGTTCTAGCAGCAGTTATTTTGATGCTAGCTCATTGCTAAAATCAACACTCAAGTTCACTTTATCCTACTTCCAGCAATTAAAGCTACCTCAAATAGGGAATTTTAATTCGAGAAGTATAATAAATGTCATTCCTGTAACACGTACATTACTGTAATCTAATGTGAGTAAGAAGTCACTTGAGATGGAGAGACGCAACAGCCCCTTTAGGGCTAGTGCCATAACAGAGGCAACAAAAGGGAAACCCTCGTTAATCCATTGGAAATATCATGTTAATAAATGAAAATGAGATAATGACTTTTGTGGCTAGCTGAATCTTGTCTAAAGCCTCTTATGAGCTTCATGTGTCTCAATTAGGGACTATGTTACAAGGTAAAAAAAATCAGCTGGAGGCTGAACACAATAAAAAACAGTTAAATAAGGAAATGTACTTGGTATTATTATTATTGCAACCCTCCTGCCTGACCTAGAAGTTTCCTATTGTATAGAACCACCCCAAGCTCCCATTTTAGCTTCTAATTGGTATTTCATGAGCTGCTCCCACAATGCAAGAAAAGCACAACCATGATTTGCTTTTGTTTTTTTTCATATTAAAGGTGAATAAGTCAAAGCCCATTTATCCCAACTGATTGCACATCACAAGTGTTCACACAGACAAACTGCTGCATTTCAATACCAGTGGCAAAGTTTCAGCCCTTCTCCTGCAGCAGGAGCAGGGAGAGCACCGAGCCTCCCCAGGTCCTGCTCTTGGGCAGGGAAGGAAGGATCAGGCTCCAGCAAACTATTGCTTACAGATTTTATGGTGTTTGCAGTCTGTGGTAAATAATTATAACTCAAATACACCTTAATTTCAGTTTTCTGAAGTGTACATGGAAGCCAACGTTTGACTCCAAAGCAGAGATTTTTGTTTCAGGAACTTAAGAGTCATCTAAAAGAAGCTACATATGAACCCTTCTTTATCTTATATATACCTAGAGTGTTATCTTCATGGTCCTCTTACAATATAGACATTTATTTTCAAGAAAACCCCCACTTACGCGGGACAGTTAAGCAATTAAAACATTCTACATCCTTATTATCTGGATTCAGCATCCAAAAATGAGATTTGTATGAAAAAAAACTATGGACAAAAACTATCACCAGCTACCTGAATCTTTTTCAAATACCTTGTCTAAACATCACCTCTCCAAAATACAACGGGGTTCATTTTTTCCTTTTTTTTAAGCACAGAATAGTAACTCTTCAGGAGTTCAGTTATTATAAGTTCATTTGGTATTCATGGAAATAGATGTGATTATAATGAATTCATTTGATATTCATGCGAGTGTCACACGTGCCTGGGTGGCAGTGCTGTTGTCACTCAGCACTCATTAGCTCTGCCAGTGATGTCCCTGCCCCAGCCCTCCGCATGGGCAGGGGGCCCAGACCAGGGACAGCAGTGTCACAAAGTGCTCCCCCATCAGCCTGCTGTGTCTTACCTGCAAAAAGCAGTTTTAACATTATATGATTAGAACAAAAATGTGATTTCTCACTCTGAAGGGTTTTGTAGTTTGTATGTGAACTGCTTCATTTCCTATCTGCTCCTCAACCTTGTGAAATACTGAAGAGATGTAAAATTTACCACAAAAAATGAATTTACAACTTCATGTATTTGCTTTATGTTTCTCTGCTCTCGTTTTTCAGCTGCAATACTTCAGTGGGACAGTTTGCTTCTGTAATCACTACAATTGCCAGCGTTGCAGAAATAACTTCCCATCTGAAGGGTGCCTTTCTGCACGCCCAACCTGCGACACTGCTGCTGAGAAGAGCTCGGGTTTTTGAGCAGAGTTCCCTGCCAGCAACCTCGTGCTAAATTTCTTGGAATGGAAGCACCAAAAATCACCAGAAAATTTCATATTTTGGTTCACGACTTATGAGGTGGGATGATCCAAAGGTCCTGGGGAATCGGGGGGCTCAGGTCAAACTGACATTCAATAGGATATATTTCCTTGAACCATTTCAGCCCCTTTCAAAACCTGCAGCCTGAAACCACACTAGCAGCTGACCGCGAGTTTCAGGAGGTGTTACGTTGCGGGAGCCATCACGATTACTTAAAATACAAAATGAGCATGGCTAAGGTCAAAAGTTTTTCAAAAAGTCTAATATATACGTCCCCAGAGGAGCCAGCTCTGTTCACCTTAATCCTGAATCAACACCGCATGTGTAAGCGCGGGCTGGCTGAAGCCCATGCGTGGTCCTTCAGGGGCCCACTCACGGGCTTAGAGTGAGATGCAGGAACCTTGATGGATTTGGGCTACAATGCATATCATGGGAAAAGATCCAGCTCTGCTTTTTAAATAGTTGCAAAACATTGTTAAGGCTTTAGTTCCTTCCAGTCTCTAAACTGCAGCGGCTCTCCCACCCCACAGGCACTGGCCTTGGGCCCCGTGGTGACACCACAACGAAGCACGAGGCTCCTCAGTGGCTGCGGCTGCCACCACTGCAGACCCCTGCAGGGCATCCCCCTGTGGAGCCATGCATTGCCTCCACGTTGGCAGGCGAGCAAGGTTAAGGAGGAACAAACAGAGGAGTCTTGCCTCTATGCAAACCAATTACTCTCACAAAACCTGATGTGCACACAAAAACAACAAATGCCATTGGTATTAATTTTTTCTTGGCCAGATGAAGAAAGAGTTTGGCCTCAAACTAAGTAGCAACAGAAGTCTCTGTACCCTGTGTTGAAATCCTCAATTTTATGAAAGTTTCTGGTGAGAAGCTCTTGTTGTAAGCACAGAGTAGGCAGCCGCTCACCCATCAAACCAGACACCATCCTTTGCAAGGTGGTACCACTGGTACATCATTATTTCTGAATGCAGGCACTAAAAGTCATTTTGTGCTTGCTTTCTCCTGCACAGGTAAATCATAACATGGGAAGCACGTTCCACATAAAGGATAGTCATTCTGGCCATTGCTGCTCTTCAGTTCACATGCAAAGGAATCACACAAGATATTTGCCCAACAAAGCCAAATCTTTACATTTCTGTTCTGGTCATATTTGAAGTAAATGTTTTTACTCCTTGGCACAAGGGGCATGGAGGCACATCCCTGCTCCATGCACGGGAATTGTAGTCCAGGTTCTCCAACTGAGCAAGCCCAACGCAGCACTTTTGCAGATGCCAAAAGTGAGAATAACTCACAAATGCAACTTAAAGCTAGACTCCACTGGCAGAAGTTTATTGACCTATCAAGAAATTGTGAGGGACAGCCTCAGATATTTTAATGCAAGTATAAAGTTGATAATTTATGGTTTGGCTGACAGCTCTGAATTTTGCAACTCATGATCAGGAAAGACTCAGAGGCAGGAGCTGCTGGGACAGAGCTTGGGGAAACAGCACAGCTTGGCTGCATGGAAGAGCCTGTTGTGGTCTGCTCCTCCACCTGCATGCTCCTGGAGATTTTGCTCATGAACAGGAGATGCAGTAGTTTGTCTTTTTGCCATCATATCTTTCTTATCATGGAGCTAGAAGACCATCATGAATGCTTCAAACATCCTCTTTGGGTGCTTTATTCTACTGCAGAGGTAGAAATGTTTGCCTACAATAATCCTTGCTGTTGCATAGCATGTTTTCAGGCTTCCTTTTTGAGCAAAAGTATGAATGGCCAAATCCTGCTTGCATAGACATTCCTCAAGCAAACAAGATTCCACCCCACTCACTGTGGCAGATGAGCAACCTATGGGCTGAGAACTGTGTGCAGCAGGGAGCTACAGCTCACAGGGCTAGAGCATGCATGGTTAAATTATTAAATTGATATTTATTCTGACCCCAAACCTACTCACAGTTCTTTGGTAAAGGAACTGAGCTGCACAACAGGCTCATAGAAAGAGGGCTTCATAAAAGCAATTATTTCAGCAAGGCAAAAAAACTAAATGAGTTGCTCTTTCTGGTGGCATTTTGGTGCTTTTCCCCATCTCCAACATACACCTGGGACAAGAGTCTAGAAGTTGATGTTGTCTCAGCTGAAAGACGGAGATCAATTTCAGTTCAGTCTGGGAAAATGCACAGATTCAGCATTACTCTACCCAAACTTGTGCCCTCCTCTCATTTTAGATTTAGTTTCTCCTCAAAACATTTAAAAATGCATTAATTGACTACTTGCTTATACTCTGAAAGCAAGATCAGACCAAATATCAATACAGGGAGACATGTCTTGAAATACATACACTGCACATCTACACCAACAGCATCCTTTTGTATTGCTCTGCTGCTCACAGTAAGTGCCCGGTAACAATTTGCATTGAACTCACAAGGCTTTTCTGCACAAGTCAATTCAGATCAATAGAAAAAGGCTTTTACAAAGAAAACAAGTGTTGTGCAGAAAATAGTTCAGGCAGTGGGAACATTTCACAGTTGGGGCTGGCAAATCAACATACTTTTATCTGTAGCAAAAAAAAAAAAAGCATGACAGATTTAAATTGTGTACCAATTTCCATCATGTTCTGCAGGTTAGAGTCTCATGGTGCTTGATTAGACAGGTCACGACACCCCATGCAGCAGGATGAGTCACCAGCACGCAGCGTCAGTCACACGCATGGCTCATAACTGAAAGAAAATAACATGTATGGGGAGCAGGTACAGTGACTCCAAGCACCTGACATCAGTATGTGATGAAATCCTATTGACCTGAACAGGACTTGAAAGGGAGATCGGAGTAGTCCTGCAGAGAATTTGTTACTATCTTTATAAACCAACACTGCATCTGTTTTGGTGGTTATGTAATGATGCAATATAAAAAGGTTTGAAAATGACTCAGTTTCTTGAATTGAGGGTGAATTATGAACTGAAAGAGTTCTCACTTTTTTCCTGAATAGCAGCTATTAGTGACTCACTCCTTTAGGCACTGGGGAAGAAAAGAAAAGTGAGAAGTGGGTTAAGAGAGAAATACGGCTTCATTGACACAACAGCTTCGTGCTCTGGGAAGGCACTAGAGTTATTCCAGTTTAAATCTACTCCATCATATATATTACCATAAGTATCTTGAAGTAGCTGAACTAATATTCTAGTAGAACTAAATATTGTTAAAATTAACAGAAATGGGGGGGAAAAATGACAGGGGAATTACCAGTGCAGCCAGATTTGAAAGGAAATGCACCTGAGCAGCTAGATATAATCCTTGCAACTTGCACTGCCCCTTGATCTTGGCCTTACAAATAGGGTTAGCAGTGTGTTAGAGCAGTTTCTCACAAGATTTTTTTTATTTCCTGTTTGTGCTCAGACAGTAAATCCTGAAAGAGCTTCCCAATTGTGTTTTGGGGTCATCACTCTTAATCAAACCCATGATTTGTGCATACTTCTGCTCTTCATACAAACCAACAAATGGATGTGAACTTCAAGCCCTAACAAATGCTTGCTTCTTTCACATTAGATAATAGTTTTACTTCAAGGTTTCAGCTGAATATTATTTTAGCCACATTAATTTGCCAACTGTTTGCTATAAGGAAAAACCCACCCTGAACACAGTTTGGTAAGTGTATTTGAATAATGCTAAGAAAAGCGTGAGAGTGGCTTTATGCTGTACTTATATGATCTGATTGAAAAAGTGAGTTTTTAGAGCAGGGAATGTTGCGCTGTTCTGGCTCACATCACATCAACGGTGTCACTGAGCATGAGGCAACAGTGGTATTTCTATTTTTATGCACAAAGTTCAGTACACTTTGGATAAGAGAATGTGCATGCAGCTCCTCTAAAAAAAAAACAGTGTACTGACTCCATTTTTCTCATGTTATTTCTCCATAAATTAGTGTATTAGTAGTCTTGCAAGAGGACTAATTTGCAGGTCATGCACACGGCAAATATTTTTGTGGCTCAACAATAAAATTAGTAAGATTGCTGCTAGATAATCACTTCTAGGTCATAGCATGTGTACACAGTCACTTTGCTCAATGGCATTTCAGGACTGATGTGCTTTGTGTCCTCATTCGTTTACATGAATCCAGTAAACCCAGACCCTTGCCTATGTTTCGCTTGAAGCCATTCAACATCATGCTAGTCATCCCTAACAGCATTCTTCCTTATTGGGAATCTTAATAAAAATCCTCTTAGAAATACTGAAGTGTTTTTTTTTTCCCCCCTCCAATTTTAGTTTGCTTTTCACCTCACAAGGAATTTGTGTCATGTGTTATCCTGTCCTTTCCTTTCCCCCCTCAAGCTGAGGAAGTGAAAACAGCCTCTGGGAACGACATGGATGTGTCAAGCAGCACAGGACGCAATGCATAAACCAAGGTCTCTTCTCAGGCACAGCTCTGGCCTTTCCTCATGCCACTTGGCAGCACATGCAGACAAGCAAGGTGCCACCCATCAGCTGGCCCTCCAGCACTGCCTGCACACTCAGCCCCTCCTCCTATATCTTAATACTGAAGATTAGTCACTTGGCCTTTAGCTACGTAACCAGTCAAGACATGTTTTTTGCTAGAGAAAGCCAGTGCCAAACCCCACTCCCTGCTCCACTCATGTCTCCCCGTGTTTCAGCCCAGTTAGATGGCAATGCAAGCTGCCTCCTTTTTGGCACTGGGTGAGCAATTTTAGTTTCTTTCACCCTGCTTGAATCAAATGCATCTATACTCTTTTTTCACCTACTTTTCTTTACTCTTAGTTTATGAACACACATTCTGGGATTCAGAGTAAGTTCAAGGAGTTTATCAATAGTTCATCTACTCTCAAACTCCTCCTTAGCATCTTGAAATCTTCAGATCTTACAAGCAGCCAGTCCACCCCCATGAGTACTTTTCCAGGTTTCCCAGGCTTTCTGCACATAGAAACTTCATAAGTATTGCTGCCATTCTTCTTGCTGTCCTCTGCCCTTTCCAATCCCCAGGATGTCCATTTGGTGCTGCAGTGTCCTACCTCAGGCAGAGCAGCCTGTGGAGGTCCAGGTAAGTACTTTACAGCATGCCAGATTATGTTTCCTTTCCTTTACAGTTCATGCTTAGGGTTCATGCTACTCTCATGTTGGTGCTACAACTCTTTCTTGCTCACAGTTCTGCAAAATATCTGATTGGGATGCATCCTCAGATATATAATTCAGAGCTACAAATTCCAAAATTTAGCTGTTTGATTCATCACCCCCTTTTGAGGCATTTTCTTCCATACTTCCCCCATCTTGTACTGAAGTCCTTTCTAGATTTAATCCATATATCTACTTTATTCATCTCACTGGACACCATCATAAGTATGTTTTTCCAGAAGACATGCATGGAGCTGTTGTTTAATCCTCAGTATCAGCTGATTGGGACTGCCTCCTGTTACACCTCACCTTCTTCCCTCTTACACCAGGGTTACTCTAACCCACACTTCAGTTGCACAAACAATCTTTTTCTCTGCTTCAGTCAGTGCTTGGATCCCCAAAAGGCCAGAATTAAGCCCAGTGCTGTCACCCATGCCTGCTTTCCACATTATCTCCCTAAAAAATTCCAACCGATTTGTCAGACAGGATTTACCCTTTATGAAACCATGCCAACTAGTTTATTTCTCCAGATGTTTTGTGATCTCATCCTTTATTAATGTTTCTAGAGTTTTGCCTAGCACCAAGGTCAGATGTACTAGTTTATCATATCCTGGCTGTTTTTCCCTAGCCTTTTTCCCCCTCTCTCTGCATACTGGGGTTGTATTTGCTTCTCTTCAATCCCTTGGTGTCTTCCTTGTCTCAAAGGAGCCAAGATAAAATCTTCATTTATTGAACCAGTAATCTCTTCAGTGATCTTGTTAAAGATTCCCCAGTACATAACTCCTACTACCTTGGAGCTTCCAGGGATTTTAACTTATACAAGATTTATTCTAGTATGAAATTATCATATCCCAGAATCTTTGCCTCCATTCAACCCTGTGAACACTGAGCAGAAAGATATGTTTAGACAGACTTTCAAAGTCACCTTGGGGATCTGGGTGCTCAGTTCCTATTACAATTAATGGGACAGGGTCTTCGAAGCCTCCTAAGTAGTTTTGGTATTGTAAGCTAGGTGTCAGCTATCAATTGTATACAACTGTGTGGCCTTCAATTTGTAATAACACATTCTGCATCAGTACTTCATTCTTTATTAATATAATTTATTTTAGGTTTAGATCATTTAATAGAGCAACTGATGAAGGACTTCAAGCTAATTGCAGTCCTGAGCTCATCAGGACACATCTGGAAGGCTTCAACTTTGGTGGAAATCCTCCATTTTTACTGTATATATGAAAACAGAATTTCAGTTCACAATAAGAGTTGTATTACAACAGTAACTACACACATACATTAAGTGTATCCAGAAGCCTTTCTGCTGTCTTTGGTGTTGACCAGACACTCAGCTCTTTGAAGCAATTTTCCTGTCTTCCTGATATATCTATAAGTACTTAAAGAGTATCTATTTCAGGAAGCATTTTGTTTTCACTGAGATCTCCCAGTGCAAGCAAAACACAAACAGTAAAGAGCATTCAATGTTGAGTCTTGCATTTTTGCAGCATTTAAGACTCATTAACCTAACCCCTTCCAGTATTCATTGCTATATGAATAAATTCCACTTATTTCTACCTCATCCCCGGTAATGCTTTCCATAGCTTTCCATTTGATCTGCATTCACTTATTCCTCACCCATGCTTTATGAGCTGAAGACCAGCCTGCTGCTAAGCACTTGCTTTGGTCTGGTGCCAGCCTGAGAAGCTGGAGACAGCAGAGGACAAAGTGTCCCACCCACCTCCCCAGCATGCTGAGTCCTGCACCCACCATCCCTGCTCTATTGCTTTGCTCATACGGGGTACAATCCAAGAAGCTGGTGACTCTGAAGAGAAATTTCATCTCCACTCTGTCATGACATTTTGAGTGCTACTGAGCACCCCATCCCAGCCCTCAAAAAAAATCAACATAAGAACACAGCAGACACTTAAGTATTCTCAGTACAAGTCTGTACCTCTAGGACTTACTCTTTCTGGAGCTTTCTGCTATTATTCTTTGCAGACTGCTGGTCAGAGAGTTCTTCTCTTCCTCTCCTTTCCCTTTGAACATTTGAGGTTTTGTTAGTGTTCTTCTAGATGTTTTATTGAAGTGCAGAGCACAATCTCCGAGAAGATTTTTAGAACAACAAAACCAAATCTGTCTTTCCTCCAGCTCTGTAATAGCTCTGCACCTGCAACCTGAGACCCTTCTTTGGTTAACACAGGTCTGTTCTCTCATTTGCTCTCACATACCATTGCACATGCAAATCTACAAATTTGCTGCTTTAAAGTAACCCCTGCTTATGCAATAGCCACCACTCTATACTTTCATAATTTAAAAATACCTAAGCATTGCGACAATAGTTAAGTGAGGTTGCAAATAGGGACACTGATGTAACTTCCTACCAAAGTCCTGTTTCTCATCCACCTGGTACAGAGGAGTGATGAAGCAGGAGCAGAAGAGAAGGTCTCATCATCAACTCCCAGTACAACCATAATGCTGCAATCTGCACCCAGGCACCCCTTCCAGCCTGGCAACCCAGAGGCATCACGAAGAACAGTGCCTCACCTCCTCAGGAGCCCTCACAGCCAGCCATTCACCCAAGTTACAGCTCCTGTAGTTCCCACCAGCACTGGTGAGACAGATTCACTTGCTCTGGCAGCTTATGCTCAATTGCATACAAGATATTCCAGGGAAGATACAAATTAAGCTTTCAGAGGCTTGCAGCTTGAATCTGAAATTTACCTTAAGAATGAGACTCCGCTCACCACTACTTATTTCAACTTGTTTTAAAAAAAAATCTCTAAAAGTCATGATTTTACTGGAGATCCGAGTTGTTTGTTACAAGGCTGTCTCCAATGACGCTGACTCTGAGTTTAGAGGCTGCAGGATATTAATATTAACAATGTAAATAACAGACAATTCTTCAGAGGGCAAAGGAACTTGTCTCTAATTTTCAAAGGCTATGCTTTACTTAACTAAGGCTAATTAGCTGTGATCTTCACATAAGCAAGAAAAAATTGCATTTGATTTTACATTTTTAAATAGCAGAAAAGAATTTCCCATTTATCCAAAACAGACTTTTAGGATCATTATCAGGTTCTCAAATGTGTACAAACTACTGTGCCCAAGATTTTCTCAGTCACGGTATTTAGAGAATTTGTTGCTTGCAACACATCCTAAGCATTTATTTAACCATCACAGGAAATTTCCTTTTCAGCAGCATATCACTTCAATCTTGCTTTGTAGATACTCCAGCTTTTCTGCAGACTGCCTTGTGTATTCATTGTAGGAAATCCTGACACATTTACATCATACATGATGTTGTCTAGAACAAGTGTAAAGCATCTCACCTTACAATGAGTGTTTATTAGCTTGAGGACAGCTTGCTATAAGAAAAAAAATGGTGGGATGTTGAAAACATTTCTAGAAAAAGTGCAACTTGAAAGCAAGTCAGTGAGGAAGACTAAGCTAATGTTCAGTATCTGCTGTCCTCCTGAAGAAAAATTAGCACATGCATAACAAAGTTAACTCCAAACCCATTGCCCAGAATTTTCCACATGCTGAACACCCCTTCTGCAGCCATCCAACACATTAACGTTTCTGTTGTTAGCAGGGTGGTTAAACCTTCTTAGACTCATTAAAAGTTCACTTTTTCCACTTTATTAATTACTTTACTTCACCTGAAGTGCAGAGAAAGACTGATCTCATGACTTTTTAGTAGTTCGACTAAGACATTACCAGGTTTAGAGCCCCACTAAGCCAGAAGGTTCCTGCAGCTCTGGTTACAGGGTTCATACACTATCAAATCCATTTCATGTTTTATATGCTTTGGAGATATTCTTTCCTTCCTCAATGACTGTTGCTGTAATTACACAAATGATCTGCTCCACTGTCACTTCCAGTCGAAGGTGTCATCTAAAATTAAAAATTCATGTAAAAACTAGAGATGTTACTTTTTAAGCAGACAGTTGAGACCTGATCTGGTTTCACAATGCTTGGTTTGACTTCTTGAGTGCCTGGCTCCTGTGCACAGCAAGCACCTGAGCTGTGAGTGCACAGTGCTGTTTATCCCTTCAGCTCACTCTACTTTATCAACAGCAACATATTTTCATTATTTAAATTAAGGCCTCAAATAAATGAAGTACACTTCAGCGTCCTGACATGAACTGTAACCTTGCAAATCCCTGCTTTGCACCACCAATGTTCATGGCAAACCCCTGCTCTCCTCCACCATAGCCAATGATTTTGGAGGAGGTTCTGCACCACAGGGATGTGGGCAAGGAAATTGCTCCTTCTTATGTTTTTTTGCAACACACAAGGATGGGGCTAATGCACCAGAACACTGTGGTGTTACAAATAGCACTGTGTGCCTAGAAGCCACCTGCCAGATCTGTACCCACTTTGATCATAGTTAAAAAAATAAGTTCAATAAGGAAGGTGCAAAACACCTGGCATCCTTTGCCCTTTCTAGGATTGATGAAGATACTGGGACAACTAAGCAGCAGAACAGTCTGTGGTGTGGTCAGAGAAAAAACATAATTATATTTATAAAAACATATAAAAAATCATTGAATCATATAATGGTTTGGATTGGAAGGGACCTTAAAACCTGTTCAGTTCCAACCCCCTGCCATGGGCAGGGACCCCTTCCACCAGCCCAGGGCCCCATCCAGCCTGGCCTTGGGCACTGCCAGGGATGGGGCAGCCCCAGCTTCTCTGGGCAGCCTGTGCCAGGGCCTCACCGCCCTCACAGAGAAGAATTTCCTCCTGACATCTAATTTAAATCTACCTTCTTTAAGCTTAAAACTGTTCCCCCTTGTCCTGTTACTACACTCCCTTAAAACAAGTTCTTCCCCAGGACAATATTCAGGAAAACTCACATGTAAAGTTCCACATAGGAGAAAAAAAGAGGAGGAGCAGGGTTGGAAAGAAGTTGTGCAACAACTCTTACCCAGCCATTGTTATCAAGGTCAGAAGAGTTTTTTCTTTTTTGGCTATGTAACTCCTGTTAGGCTGGATTTTTGTTGTTGCTGTTAAACCCACTAAGTAATACTTTTAAACCAAGAACAGTTCAAATAGCTCATCATATCATCTCAGACAATTATTTTCATGGCCATAATAAATGTAATTACATAGAAGCAGTTATTTGGCTATTGCCATTTGTTTAAAGTACAAGATGAGGAGGGAAGAACACTAGCCATTTCCAGCAGCCAATATTTATGCAGAGAAAGTTTTGTATTTACTCTGTGTCTTACCACTGTCTCATCAAATTCATCAGAAGGAAAATAGCGTGCTTTTTCTTTGGAGAGAGACTTAACAATTTGAGCTGAATTTTGAAACTGGATGTGCCCATTGACCCATTACTAGTGTGGGTGTTTTCATACCCAACCAGTTAATTGCCCATAAAGATTCATAATGTAACATGACATGAAGAACCACCAGATGTGACTCGTTAAAGTCTTATGCACAGAGCTAGGAAATCAGAAAAGGCTTGTTTTTCCAGACCAAGACAGCATTTCAATTTTAAATAAGTTCTCTCTACCAGTTCTTTTTTCTCCTTGCCTTTTCCTAAGCAAGATTGTCAGTAAGAAAAAAAAAAAAGACATTGAGAGAAGAACAACCAACTCTTATGTAGAGGCTTGAAGAAGTGCTGAAATATTACTATAGCTCTCCTTGCATGCAATGGGCAGATATTAGGCTGTATCTGACCTACTCACAGGTGCTGCGTATTGCTCCTGGAAGAATTAAGCCTAAGGAAAGACTCCTGTGAGCAGTGAAAGCAATCTTACAGCAGCATGTGTTCTGTATTAGTTTCCCATACAGCCTGCTGTCTCCCCAGTGTGGGCACGTTTGGTTGAGAGACCACAAACAATGCTCAGTGGAACAAGATATTAAAGTTTTAGCCAGCAAAAGAAGCTTTACTAGTTTTTATATTCTAAGAGGCAACTTGCTATGCAAGGTCATACTCGTCTAGGCAAAAAGACTTTCTTCCTCCCATAGACTCCGGTGATGAGTGGTATAGGACCTCATTTGACCTCACCAATGCACACTCAGTTTATAAGTCTGCACTAATAAACAATACTTGAACAGGAACAGAAGGCAGAAAATCTGTCATCATTGGGGAAAAAAAAAAAAACAAAGCAAGCAAAAAAGCATCATCGTTGCCCTTTATTTAGATGCCTAAATGCAACAGAACACTTAGTTGCTCAGGAAACTGGAGGCTCACGCTAGACTTACATGCGGTAATGTACACCAACAGGCCAATGGACTGGGAAAGTACTATTTTATGCATCACTTCTTGCATGTGGCATTGCTTCTAACATTGAACTCTGAAGTTTGTACTAAACACAAAAATTGTATTAAAGTCTGAACCAGTTGTTAAACTGTTCATATTGGGTACAGATGTAACTATTTGTTCTTGTGCTGCAGCCTAAACCTGGGCTTCATTTTTGTAAATTCCTTTAAATACAAGGTGAAGTGGAAAATGAAAACAAGATTATAAATGATATATGCATATATCTGTTTTGCTTGGAAAGCATTTTATCCTGAGATACATACTGAGCATCATTCCATTCAGAAGCATCAATGATTTTTCAGGTGATTCAGTAAGGACTAATTGAAGTTATGTAGCAGTGGCAAAATCTAAGTATTTGGAATATTTCTCAAGCAGAAGAGGACACCAGCAATCTCACAGGTAGGAGAATAGTAGCTGTGGTTTCTGCTCAAGGTCTTCATCTACCATCATCAGTATCACCAAGCACATGAACATTCACCTTGTACTCTCACTGCCAGGGAACACACCCCTGTGTCATTCACCCTTACAAAGCGATTTTAGTGATATGTATTAAATTAATCTTTATAATGCTCCACAATATAAAAATCCACACATTCAGCGACAAAGACATGAAAGTCCTTCCCTAGCCAACCAGCAGATACCAGATTACAGCTGAAGTTTCTTGCACACTGCCTGCACTGACACAAGTGACTCACAGCTCTCACACTTTGGAGTGGAGTAGCCAGAAGATCTCTCAAGTCCCATAGTCACAGTTCTTGCTCCTGGAAGGGGTCAGAATAGCTATGTACCTCAATGCACACCCCATGAAATAAGAGTATCTTTCCATTATGGGTTTCCTCTGGTATTTCATAAGAGCCCATAAAACTGCAGACAAACCACAAAATAACCTTCTCATTGGCTGGATGAAGGAATTAGCAAGAGCGGAGAACATGCAATGCAGAGATTTTTCTAAACTTGTCTTTAACACTTTTATGTATTCAGACCTTTTGTAAGAACTGGACTGTATTTTTTATAAGGCTACAGAGAAAAGTGAGAACTATACATATGCATAAATAATGAAGCACTATTAAGATACAGTGAGGGTCTACTTAACGAAAAATATTTTTTCTCTAACTTGCAAATTTCTTTTCCTGAAGAAAACATTCTTACCCAAGATCAGTACCAGGGTTTACAACACAACTCAATAGTCTTATCATTAAAACTTGTACTCTAACTATAACATGCACAGCTATCTAAAAATAAGATATTTTCTGATGGATTGAACATTTGTCTTATAACTTGAGGTGGCACACATTTAGCTTCATTGACCTGCATCTGAGCATTGCTTGTTTTCACAGTCACCATGAAAGAAAAGCAACAATAATTTACAGCCTTTCATTAACATGAGTGTAGCAAGATTTTCTAAAAAACTAACAATCACACCACAGCTCTAAGATCATAAAAAAACTGTTATTACCCCTCTGAAAGCACATCTTTATCCAAATGATGAAGTAATTCAAAATAAAAAAGCTGGCACTTGACACAACTGATCTGCTATTGACTCACAGGATCTCTTACACCCTGCAGTGCTTTATGAAGTGGGGCTGCTGAACAGGACATGGAGTTCATAGAGGACATGTGAAAAGGTCACTGGCACTCACCTGGAAAGGAGATGTCAAATAGACAGGAAAAAGTCCAGTCAGAAGATACATATTTTCTTCCATGCAGAAAAACTCTTCCCAGGACTTCCATCCTCCAAATATGGTGCAACTCTCTCCCCACCTCTATTACCTCTCCCATGGAGAGTCAGGAGAAAATTTCCTGCCCCTAGGGCCAAGATTCACCCCCCCCAAAAAGCAAACCACACAGACAGCAACCAAGTCCTGCTATCACCCTCCTTTTATCTTGGAGACAAGACCAGCAAGCTGCAGCTCCCAGCAGCCTAGCCAGCAGAAGTCCAGCCTCCTCTCCAAGCTCCTCTCCAATTAGGTCCATCCCTTAACGAGCCACAGGTTTGTCACCTGGACCTAGAAATTAGCAGGGAAGGAAGTGTGCTGTTGTTCTTCCCGCAGCTGTGCACTTCACTTCCTGCAATGGGTTGTTACAGCAAACTCTGCATTTCAGGTTTTGGATGGCTAGATTTCTTCCATGTCTCTTCACAGCCTTTCAGTGACTTATGTTGCAGCTTGCTCCCTGAGCAGGTTAATTTTACCAGCTCTCTGACTCCAACCAAAACACACTGAAAGCAGTTTCCAGCATGTTCCTGTTAGTGAAGCTCAGACCTGCCATTTTTAAGTTAGACCTAAAGCCCTGAGCTTAGCTGGAAGATATCTGTCCAGAGATTCAGGCTAAAATCTGGAATTCAAGGCAAAACTCTAAGAGACAAGAACATTTATACCAGAGCCATGGATAGGAGTTGCTAAAATTGATGAAAAGCCCAACCAGTAGGCTTAGATCCTCTTGTAGCCTGAAGAAGCATTAACAGTAGAGGAAAATAGAAGGGAGCACAGACTCCCTCCACAGGAATATCCTTGACAGGATATAGGAAGCTCATGCCTCTGATTTAGACACCTAGCTTAGGTGCCTGAAGTTGAATAACCACCTTACTTTTCATTGCTAATCCTTGATAATTTATGTGAGACAAGTTCACTAAATTCTCAAAGCCAAGGAACCTGACAAATGTCTGCTTTCCATATCTGAGTCCCAGTGAGCGTTGTGCTACCTGAGCCTTGGCACTTAACAACCCCTGGCTTCAGCTGGCTCCTCCACAATCTTAAAGATGTAGTTTCCTTCCTTCCTCACAATGCCAGCAACTAGCAGTGGATATTGACAGAATCCAGCACTGGATACAGAGTTATAACAGAGTAAGCTCTACATGAGATTTTTCCAGCAGACATCTTACATCCTGTCACAGTCTAGCTGGTTGGAAACCACTCTGGTTCTCCACGTCCATCAGATAGCACAAGTTGTTTATCAAGATTGCATCCATGTCCATAATGATCTTGAGCAGCAGCAATACAGATTAACATTTGGGCAGTCAGGGATTTCTCTTCTATGCAGTATTTGCACATGTTTTGCTCCTGGGACAGGTACCTCAGTCTTACCATGATTTACCTACCATCCGTAAAGGTGTGCTCTTTTGTTACAATGAATTTACATTTTGTTCTGTGCTTTGTCCAGCTGAAGGCTCTGGTCACTCTTGTGTGTTCTAGTTTCCTGGAGCAAAGCATCACCTATGCCATGCCGGACATCATTTGAAGCATAAACCAATTACAAACTTTTTACTGCTTCTTGGTGTTAGTGTCAACTTTACTGACCCCAAAGTGCACGGGTACCTCTTTTTAGTCATTGACGGTCGGGCTGAGGGTCTGCTCCTCTCCTGCTGCCACATGGCCTCTTGCACCCATCAGTCATTTCTCTGGGCTGCTCCTCTTTGTCCATGCTACCCAGGTCTGTTTGTAAGTGCAAATGACATAACCCATCACAGCACTGGCAAGGATTGGGCTCTGCTCCTTCCTTCTTGTCTCTTTCTCTCAGTTCCTCGCTTCTTGTGCCTCTTTCCTGGTGCTCCTCTGCAGTTTCTCTCCCTCTCTCTCTGCCTAATGGCTAGCATGACACTCCTGTTCATCAGGCGAAATTCAGCAATTTTTAATCATTTGTAAAAGTTGTCTGGGGGTTACCAGCCCTGACCTGATCTCTTAGAAAGAGCATAGGCCAGTAGCATTGAGTCTTCAGCCATTCAGAACATCTTTTCCATGTCTGTTTTTCTGACTGTATGTTTAGAAGCATATGACTCATACCTTGTTCTGTGCATCTCCTGCTAACCCCACTCCTCTGCGATGGGGTTCCACTTGGGCTGCCCCTGTTGCCTGTGACGCAGAGCATCAGGAGGCTCCCCTCAGGCTCAGCATGTCCATGTCCCCGCACACCTGGAGGTGCGGTGGCACCTCGCCATGCTCCCAGCCCTGGGGCTCGGCGTGGCAGTGGTGCCCTGTGGCAGGGTGCAGTTGCCAGCCACCGCAGAATCCTTCCAAGGTGAAAAGCATCGCCTGTAAAACATCGTGAAAGGCTCAGCTTTATTAAATCAGTAATTCTCATTAGACTCATATAATATCACTTTTTGCAGAGAGAGAACAGTGAGGATTTTTTTGTATGTACATTGCGTACTGATTATGCGCCTAAAATCTCTAATATTGGTATATAAGGAACTGGCACCTGTGATTTGCATTTGAGCAAAGGACAGACAGAATTTCTATCACATCTATCTATTAGGTTTATGTGACAAATGAAATTTTGCTGGATTATTTATATTTTAAAGATATCAGCTAAGGTATTTCAGTCCTGGACCTTCTTAAGTATTCGTTGCCTCTAAATGAACTGGATATGTTGTATAATGGAATTACTAGATTTGTATTAAATTGTAGCTTTGGGACCCATCACTGTGTGATGCTATCTACTTTCAACTGGCTTTGTTTATCACAGAGAAGGGAACTGAATTAGCATAAGATACTACAAAGTAGTAAAGGGATTTTAGCACCCTATCTATTTGACCTCCTATTGACCTGGGCTAATTCATATTCTCCCTGGGATGCTGTAACAGGTCATTTTGTATTTGGAAAAAAATTAGGTCAAATTATAGAGCGGCATCTCTTGCCTCTTCCGCTGTGAAGTCAGGGAATTCCCCCTCCGCACATGTACAGTGCGCACCAGTAGCTGTGCTCCTCCTTTAGAGCAAAATGAACTTTTATTTGTAAATTACTGTGCAAGAGATTTGTATTTGTCTTACTTATTGCACTCATGCAACTGCTGCTGTAAGCGTGACCACTTGCACCGTTGCTGGTGGCAGGAACAGCACGGTGGTGGGAGCCCGGCTGCGGCAGCTCCGTGTCTCCGGTGTCTCAGCCTGTGGAGGTGGCCTGGAGAAGGCTGTGGGAGCCAGGTCTAAGTCCAGATGAGGAAGGCATATTTGACCTTGTTTAGGAAAGCAGAACTAATAAACATGGGGTGTGCTTCACATGGCAACTTGCTGCTCTGCATAATGATGCACTTCACGAGAAGCCCACGTGTGTCTTCTGCTGCACCATGTCCCTTGAAAGCCACTCCATAGTGCTCATGGATTTGGTCCTTGGATGGGCTCTGATCTTGATGACCTCCTCAGATTCAGCAACAATCTTTTTATCCAGCTTTAAATTCTATTTGGGGGAAAAAGAAAAAAAAAAAAAAAAAAAGGTAGATCTTAGTTGAAGGTTGTTGTTAGCAATTCCTGAAATTTAAGTCTATTTTTTTTTCAGCAAAAACCATGAAATGAACTCCAGCAGTTGCTCTGCAGTGCAAAGGGCTGATGAATTGCAACAGCAGCCTGCTTTATTCTCCTTAATAAGAAATTAGATCACAATAGGGATTTACAAAAATTACCTTGAAATGTTTGTGTGTTTGAGTGATTGCACAATTTGTGCTAAAATTATGTTGAATCATACGCGTTAGAGCATCTGCCTCTTTAGTTAGTCTATATGCTGCTTTAAAAATGCCCTCTTCTCCTTTAACAGGAGTCTGCTAATGAATGCAGAAGCTTAACCTTACAGACAGTATTTGTTTGTTTTCTTTCCGTTTTTCTAAATTGCGTTTTGATAATTTTCTCAGGACTTCACAGCTTTCCGTGATGCCTTTATCAACTACCATTTCAGGTCAAAAGTGTGCAGTTCATTGAGGAAGTGGATTAAATCTTAAAGTTTAGCCTTTTGGATAACCTATATCCCTGGACAAGTTCACTTAATTATTCACCAATATCCTTTATTATACATGCAGTTTGCAGAAGCACAGTTTTTGCCAGAATGGGTGCCAGCCTCCCCAGGATGAGTGGCTGGAGCACACCTGCCCCTAGCAGTGTTTTTAGGAAGCCCATGCCATTTCTCTGGGAGGCAGGAGACACAGCCTGATGCACTGCATCTTGAATAACTTCAGGAAATCTTTTAAGTCAACCTTGTGTTTTAGTCAACAGGGAAGGTTTGACCTTTCACCTCCCAACAACCATCTGTTTCATTATTTATCTGAGGGAATCAGAGAGTTTTTGTTCTTTCACGAAAGTCCCTGACACCAAGATATTTTTAATAGCGGAAATTTTTCATTCTTGTCACTATTCCTTTTGAAAATACAGGTATTTTCATACAACACGTAGCTAATGAGTGAAACTTCAGAATCCAACCTTTCTCTATAATCACAGGAACAGGGATTAAAGAGGTCCCACTAGTGAGGAACATGAAAATTAATTATTGAGCTCCTTGTTTTATCCTCCCCATCTGTCTGATATTCTCGAGCACAGAAGGAGTTAGACAATTAAATTACTCCTCCTTTTACCTCATCAGGATGTTCCCTGTACCTTTCCTCTAACTCCAGAGGCTCCCAAATTCTGTCGATTTACCAGGACACGTGTGCGTCTGCATGCACCACGGCAGGGGCATCCAATTTTCCTGAATGCCACGAATTCTGCTAAGCTTTTCCAAACATCTACCTCTAGTGAAGGCATTTATGATAAAGTTTCTCCCTCTAAGGTTTAAAAGAAATCCTTTCATGGAGAGATAAATATTGTGAAGAATTTAAGAAAATTGCAAAATCATTATGAATGGTCTTTGTGCAAACAGAAATGCACAAAGGTATGTGCACATGGAGCAAAGAGGGAGTAGAAATAAAGAAGAGAGAGGGATGTGCACTTGATATGTCAAGTGTGGGGGTTGCACTCTTCTTTAAAAACACTCATGAAATTCCCTCAGAAGTCACCGGGAAGTGCCCCAGTGCATCTGCCCAGGGCAAAATTAGGCCCATTATATTTAGGTTTCCTGAGAAACCCTCAGCTTTGTAATGTGTTTATATTTCTGTCATTATTTTTGGCAGCCAAACAAGTGAAGAATTTCATTTCTAGCAACTAGTTAAGACAGTTGAAGCAATTAATTTGTTTTATTTAACAATAAAGCTGTCACTCGGCAGGGCTGGGAACAAGAGCAACTCCAGCACGGGACTGGTGGAGCCTTCTCCCTGCTCGGGAAGGAGAACTTCAGAGCTCCGTGTGTGTGTTTATCATCACTTTTGGCTCACTTGATATTGTTTTGCTTGAGGTGAAGCCAAAGGGTAAAAACTGCTAAAGTGGGCCCAGACCAAGATAAACACACATCCCTGAGACGTTTTTGCTGAGAGATCACAGTATGAATAAAGTATAATCCTTAAACTTTTGAATTATTTTCCCTTAAGCATGAGCTGCTGCGACTTACTTGGGTTAGCTGATCGGGAGACACACAGGTAAAATTCAATTTTAGATAAAACAGATGAAAACTGGGGGCTTGGGAAGCAACCTTGAGGAGTAGGTTTGTGGCACAGTGCATTTTGCATACGCAGAGCCGCAGAGCCACAGCGT
>VXAA01003686.1:1199525-1274960 GCA_013399115.1 Anseranas semipalmata | reverse complement strand
TTTTTTTTTTTTTTTTGCGTAAGGATAACTCAAGGGGGTGAAAGTGGTGAAAGGAGGGCTTGAATTTGAGCTCTAAGTTAAAGCAGTAGCCATAGTCACTGGGCAAGGTAGCTGCTCTGGGGATTTCAGAAATCCATCCCCTTTGGTTGTGTTCCCAAACTGCCTCAATTCTTTGCCCCAGCTGCTTTCTGAAGTTTACAGGTCCCGACTGTCATATTCACAGGAGTTTTGGAGGCAGCTATTTTTGATGCCTCCAGTCATAGCCAAATGAGACGCAACATCTTTCTAGGTATGGATAGCAAACCTTCAGTGAGACAACACTGGGGCATCAGTGATTATTCCTGACCAATAAAAGGGACCATCGATATTTCATAGCAAGATGGAAGACCTTATCTTCTTCCACCTTCTGCTGAGAAATAGAGTGATTCCCAGTATGAGTCTACTTTTGAAGTGCCTATAAGACAAGGAGGGTGTTACGCTATTAGCTCAGACTGCTCCTTGAATAATAAAAAGTGTCTAGAAGTATTATCCCTGGGTTGCATCAAGCAAGCAATAAATGCAAGAGTCAAGGGGATCTCCTGCAAAGTGTTCAGCTTGGCAACATGCAAGGTTTCCAGGCGGACCAACAAATTTATTATCCCCTCTGATGTCTTGTGTCCTGACAAAATCCAGAAAGCTACCTTCCCCCGGGACAGGGGATGAAGCGTTCTTCCTAAGCTTCTGATAAATCTGCTGCATACTTGGAAACATGGGCAGGATGTTACCAGAAATGTCTTTGTTATGTAAATGGGCAAAACATTGAGACAAGTTGGCAAAACAGTAATTATTCAGCTGGGTTGATTCTCCGCAAATCTGCTTCAGCATCAAGCCTGAGACACTAAGCCGAGGAATAAGAAGAAAAGAAGCACTGAAGAAGGTGCCTCCCCATGTGTACATTGGACGTGTGCTGTCCTCAGGCCAACTGCTGCCATACCAGTGGGCTATGGAGGGAATGAAACAGTACCTGTGTTATTCAAAGTACCTCAAAAATATTTTCTTATTCCACAGAAAATCTGCAGCCACAGGAAGAAGTCCTAGCGATTTGACATCTTCTGTAAAATCTGGTGGAAACTGCACAACAGGTTAAGAAGGTTCCTGGGAGGACTGACAGACCAACAGACGCTCCTACAGAGCATGCAATTGTTTAAGCCTCATTTCACTTGGAAACCAGGTTAAAAACAAGCACACGATGAGACACAAGCAACAGGCAACTGAACCCCCCTCTGAAGTGCACAAATAATGCTGTGAAAAAAAAAAAACATAATCCTGTAGTTGCAAACTGTGATCTTCTTTCCCTTTTTATTTTTCCTGTTACTGCTTGTTGTGCCATGTCTTTTATACATTTAGAGGGTGAAAACCTTCATTTCTGTGTTTTTTGTTTTTTTTTTTTTTTTGTCTAGCACCCACTGCATGCTAGATGCTAAACAAATAAAATGCTAACAAACAGCCAAAAACGCTCAGAGCTGGAGAAAACCAGTTTATTCTTGGTGATCCTGTCCTTGAAAATTGCCTTCTGTCCGGGTGGAAAAATCCTTGCACCCCATTTTTCAAGCCTATCAAGAGCAAGCCTTGCTGCGGCTGGCTTTGCCAGGAATCCCAATTTTCTCATCGCCGCCTGCGCCAAGCCGGTGTGCGGGAGGGATGCTGTGCCAGCCGACACGGAGGGGAGCGGAGCACAGGTGGTACCCACCATGGGCCAGCTTCTCCTCCTGCCCCAGCCCGTGCAGAGGGATGGGACGAGCGCCAGAAGATTTGATGTCATTAGTGCTTGGCAAGGCGCGCCCCGTGTCGCGCGAAGCAAGCTGTTGCTGGCCAAAGGGTATCCAGTCACCACAGGACCCTGTGAAGTTGGGGTATTTTTAGATACGCAGCGGGGAAGAATAGATTCCAGTTGTGGGTTGTTCTGACTTAACTTCTTCTCTTTGCACGGTCTAATAACACAAGTACTGGTGAAATTAGATTTGCATGGGCATTCTTGAAGCTTTATTTGGAACATGCTGATGACACAAGGGAGACAAGTTTGGTTACAGTTCCTAAATAGAGAAGTCCATTTATCACTCCAAGCTGGAAAAGCCCTTATTTCTCTCTCCAGATGGTCCAGAATTCAGATCTAGTATTAACAGACCGAGACTTTCACATTATATTCTAACTTTGTACGTAGCAGGGGCAAGAGTACAAGGGGTCTATTGGAACCACATAGAGAAACCATATAACTCACAACACCTACTTTTCCTACATCAGCCTACAAGACTGGGTGTTCCCCTTCACCAATGAATTCTGGTCAAATTTTACAGTGCAATCCTGTAAGATTTCACAAGTACTTCAAATCGTTAGGCTCCAGCATGTATTTGTAGAGCCAAGGAAAACCAATCAATTCTAATAGCAAATGAAAGACTTTTTGTAAGAATTAACGTGCATGTGATTCACCAAATGTTTAGAAATCCAGTATTCTTAACAATGCTGGAATCAAACAATTATACTCCTTTGGAAGGTCAGGATACAGATTTAAAAAATAAATAAATAAATTTGAGTTCAACAGTTGCGGCTCATTTCTAATCCCTAATCCGTGGGTTTGCATCCCTGCATGTCTTGGAAAATACACTCCTGGGCATGCATGTGCAAGTACAATCATGGATTTTTTGAGATACCTGGTGATATGCAGTTGAGTATTTGAGATTAGACTTGAGCCTTTAGTCTCTTTCAAGTGCTTAAATGACTGCCTCTTCAGGCTCAAGTCAAACTGGTCTCAAGAAGTAGCTGGAGAAGCATTTTAAAATACATCTTCTAAATTCTGCTTCTGGACTGGCAAGCATTTGGCAGAGAAGCCTTTTGTTCAGCTTGAACAGGATGTTATCCCACTCCTTCATTTAACATCAGGGCTTGTCTTTGAATCTTACCACACTATTTTTGAGGTGGCCCTAGCCTGACACCTCTTGTCTAGAAAAAGGCACTGAAAAAAAAATCAGAATAAGGGAATCAGAATATTTAAAACAACTTGGGAGTATATGCACAGATATTTCCCCTCCACAATGGAATGCAAACATTCAAAGTGCTTTTGACACCCTTCCAAGCATGCTTGCTTATTTGGTCTTTAACTTTAGTATTCTTCATCACCACAGCCGGCCTAGTCTTTTGATGAGCCATTACTATTAGACTGCACTTTAAATTCTGCCTCTGCTTAGCTTTCAGCCACACAACCCAATTCCAAATGTTATGGGCTCGCTAGGCTTCTGCCCAGCCACATGATGCTTTCAGCTGGTCTGTGAATCAGAAAATGTGACACTGTGCCCTGTTTTCTGTTTTCCAGACAGAATAAAAAAGAAACATTCTCCCGAAATACAAAATTTGGTGAGGTTGTGCTGTTGCCTGCTATTGACTTTGAAGTTTTTGTATGTTTGCTGAAACCTGCAGATCTCTGTTATTCCCTGCCTCTGGATGACAAACGGCCCATCGGAGGAGACGTGCTGCCAGCCCAGCGAGGAACGGCGCTGTCCGGGCAGTTAATTAAGATGTTTATCCCTTCCCTCCCAAACTCCGTACATTTCAATCTGTTTAATTCTCACAGGAAGTCAAAACTAAAGTCAGGGAAGAGCCATATTGTAGTACAACTGTAATGTCCTCGAAGGAAGGGTTCTAGTTCTAGCCTGGTCTGTGTGCTGCTGTACAGAAAAGTTTGGAAATGTGAGGGACGGCCAGATGAAAATCTTTGCAAAATAATACAAAGATTTGGTATGTTTTTCCTTGTACAGAGCTTTTTTAAGGAAGAATAGGTTTGTAACTATTTTAAATGTCTACTTGATTTTCAAAGGCTGGGGTTTTGTTACAAATAAAACAAGATTTTTTGGAACAGAGCATTTTCCCTGCGATTTTTGCTTTATGTAGAGCTGGTGTAGGTACTCTGGAGCTGTGGGTGCTTGTTCTTCTCCACATGATTCATATACCAACCTCTGTGATAGGGAGCTCTGTGGCACACCACAGCCGTGTGGCACTCCACATCCATCGGCAGGACAGGAGCCAGTCCGGATTAAGGGATACACAAGGCGGTCAGGGCGTGTGCCCTGCTAGGAGATGAGAGCATCTAGCTTTCATTTTCAAGAGACCTTCTGTTATCATTTCAGCATCCCATTACACTCTTTTTTTCTTTCTTTCTTTTTTTTTTTTTTCAAACACAGGAACCCAAATAAAGCTAAATAAAGCTGTCCAAAGAGTCTCCAAAAAAAAGATGAACTCAGGAAGCTTTGATTCTTAGCGAAAAAGACACTTTCTGCTCAAGATTTTAAAGTACTCAGTCACAGTTGGCATGCCTAAGCTTTGGACAGAGCTTTCCCAGTTTCTCAAATAACTACACAATGTGATTGCTTAATCTTTTCTTCTGAAGTCTAATCAGGACAGGGTACATTTTGGATAGGAATAATTCCAAACCCAGATTTTTTTTGAAAAGTCCAAATGATTAACTTTCCTTTTTGTGCCGCTGTTCACAAGCACTGCATTTCCTCATTTTTGACACAAGTGGGATTAGCAGGGGTTTGTAACAAAGGCTTTTCTGACAGCCTGCGTAGCCCTGGCCAAACCCGGGAATACTGGGAATCCTGATGAGAAAGCCTGCTCATTTCTAGCCCGATGAGGTTTGGAAAAGTATTTAAACTTTTGGAGCTTAACTAAACCTTCAAACCTTTGGGTATTGTCACACTGGGAACTGTGATAACTGCAGGTTTTATTATATGTCTTTCTCCTGCTATTTAATGTCCAATTAATTTCATGAGAGGGCATATTAAAAAGATGCTTCGTGTATGGAGGAGGATTGCATTGTACTCTAGCCATTTATTGTTAAGCTACAGAGGATATTTTAAAATAAATAAATATTAGTTTGTCCTAGTTTTTACTTAAGAGAAGAGTTAAATAACTGATTCTTGTTTTGACTCCAAAGCTTTAAGAAAATACGGAGCATTACTTTTTTTTAGAAAAACTAAGCATTGCTCTGGGGAATAAATATCCCTCTGACCCCTATAAAAATTGAGACACAAGGCCAGCATATGGAAATTATTTTCCTCTTGACCGTGACTTGCAAAAGAGACGCCTGGAAATATTGCGCTGTTTGTTGGTAGCAGCCTTGTTAAGCTACTCCTCCTCCAAGTACAATAAAACGGCAGCACTTAATAGCCACAGCACAGCCGTTATAAATGCTCACCTCTGTCTGTATGCCACTGCAGAAGCTGAAACTCATATCAGCGGTGTGAGTAAGTGCTGGTTGAGCTTTTTTTTAAGACCCGGGTCAGGTTTGGGAGCTGTTGAGCATGCCAGTGCGCAGTGGCTCCGTTTGCGGCAGGAAGCTGCTCCCCGGGGCTGGTCCCTCCCGGCGCCGCGCTGCGCTCAGCTCGGCTCAGTGCCTTGAGCACGGCCTGGGCCCGCTCATTCCCAGGGAGCTACCCAGGTGTTCAAAACTCAGTGGTGATCCCAGGCCCCTGGGTAAGTAACACCTTGCAGGACTGGGTCCAGAGGCAGCAGCAATGCAGTGATATGTCTGCACGGAAAAGTTGTCATGATGTCACCATGCCCAACCATCCACACCATCCCAGCCCACCTCCTTGTCAAGGTGGCACTTGAACCTGGGCTGGAGCAAGCCTACAGACAGGATGAAGCTTTTCTTCTTGAAGACCCTAGGCATACAGATTGCTTTCACAACCCTAGGTCTGGCCAAGACGTTGTTTGTAAATAGGTGCCTTTTGGTTTGCATCTTCTTGGGACTTTGTGTGGCGGTGAACATCAAATGAGGGTGGACAGTACCCCACCTAGGGCTTCCCATAGTAAGACCACTGCTGGTTCCTTCCCCTTAGGTTTTACAGTGCTGGGCTAAGAGGAACTCAATGGCTTGAGGGATATTATCAGCTACTGTGTTAAGCAGAATATAATGGGACATTTGCAATTTCACTCCCTTCTTTCCTAAGATACTCCCCACAGCGTAGTTTCCTCACCTAAATATAGAAGGGTGATATTTGCATGTTCCTTTGTTCTAAAATGCAATTAATTTTTTATTACAATAATTAAATAATTAATAGTACTGAAACTTCCCCAAAACACTCCACTGCTGGGAGGACCTCACAGCTTACACCATGCAGACCTGCTCCCTGCAAAACTTTTAAAACCATTCCAGCCTCCAGTGTAAGCAGCAAGATTCAATTTTTGTGGCTCTCAGATGGAAAGGGCTCTGCTCTGCTCAGAAACAGGCAAAGTGTTTCATCTAGAGTGATATTTGCCTAAAAGATTTCTCTCTTCAACGTTCACTCAGAAGCCTTCTGCCAGTCGTGTCCCAAGGACCAGCTGTTGGGAAATTTAGTAGGAGTGTGTACATAGAAGAGTGAAAATTGTTTTCAATTTCTTCCAAACCAATTCTGGCACGGGATGAACATATATGGTAAGTCATATTTATAAAGGGCACTTCATATGCAGTGCTGAAGATGTGTATGACCCCTTAACAGCACTCTCTTTGGCTGTGATGTGAATGGCCACATGCACCAACAGAGTAACTTCTATGCTTTCTCTGATTTTGATTTTTCTGGTACCGGTGGTAGCCATAATTTTAAAGAATGGATTATAACTATCCAAGAGCCAACGTTTTTCATAAGTGTCTGTGTGTTTGTGCTTTTTTTTTTTTTTCCCCCTGCCCTTTGAATGTTATATAGCATAGGCTATAAAATCTAGAGGAACTTATGTGATGTCTGAAGCCAGGTTTCTTCCTTCCTGCACTAGCGGCAGCATGACTGTATGGTTCTGTTCATAAATGCAGAGCACAAATTGAATATTTAGCCCAGCCCTCTTTCTTCTGGTTCTGCCCTCTTTGAAGTTGAACAAATGAAGGGTTACTTCTCAGGCACAGAAAAAAATTGAGGTTGATTAACCATGGGCATGCATAATTTATGTGCAGTTTGAACATCCTGTGAAAATGGGCCAAAGATGTTTTTTTATAAATTGGGCTCTATGAATTCTAGATGATCTCTAGCATTTATTATTGCTCAAGAAGCTCAGGCAATATCACAGGCATGCAGCTCTATATATTTTCTGACTCAGTTTCCTCTCAGCTAGCCAGTTTAAACACTAACCCCTTTCTTCTGCCAGCATCACCAGCATCTGCCTTTGCATTACACTACAGCACTTCAGTGCTGTGCTGTGGTTTGTAGGAGGAAGAAGCGAGCATTGTCCAGGAACTGTAGGATTCCCATTGCAACTATAGCTTTTGGAAGGAAACCAGGAGAAACGCCTTGCAAGCTTAACCTTAGTACAGGTAGCATGTTGCCTCTTCTGTGACAAACCTTGCATGTGCCTTTAAGAAACAAAAATTAATGCAAAGCTTATTACAATCCTGGTGGTTGCTAACGCTTTCTCTCTTCCACTGTCCAAGTGTCTGAATTTCAGCTTCAGATGAGCATGGCCTGCTGGGATTTGAGCTGCCAGTTTAATTAGTGTTCAGTAATTTCAATAATGAGTGACAATTCATTGGGGCTTTTAGGTTGGTCTTCTGTTCAGAAGCAAATCAATAATCCACAGTTTTTCCCCTTCTTTAAAGACAAGAAAGTGGCATGTGAGTTACATCAGATGAGAGAAAATAAATGAGGAAAAGCACAACTCCCTCAGTAACTTGAGAGGCAATTGGCTTTAATGGTGTGGGCAGCCTCCCCGGTTTGTTGATGTTATTGGATGAACAGAAAGGTCATTAGTATCTGGAAAGGGGCTCCAAAGATTCTCACAGTAAACAATTTGCCCTGGCTGTAACCATAGTGATTTGGGTAAATGAACACAGGTATACGGATTACTACTGTATTCCCCAGGCTGCCTATATTATTGCCTCAGAAGATATAAAAACAATTGAGGCTAATTGTATGAGAGTGAGTTTATTACAAACATAAATGGAAGGGGAAAAGAAACCAGATATATTGTTCAGAAGCTTTTTTAATCTCTTAATTTTATATGTACATGCGCACACATATATGGTGCATGACACATATCTGTGAGCGTGCTGGATCTCCATATAGGTTTATACATGGAAACATGTTCTTTTACAGACACTCACTCACAGACAAAACCCCTCTGGAGCTCGTTTCCAGCCTGGTCTGCGGACATGCGGGGTTTTCTCCCCACTGCCTGGGAGCGGGATGCTCCCAGAGCATCCCAGAACCGCCTGGATGCAGCTCTCCCTCTCAGGCACCTCCACGCTGTCTGGTGCTGGAGTTCGGGACGACGAGCATCACTGCAGCGAGAACCGCACAAATGTTTCTGTTGTACCGGCTGGAGGCTGAGCACAGCAGAACAGCTTGGAAGCACAGAAAAATGCGTTTACCCCAAGCAAGACAGCAGCGTGCTCCGCAGCACCAGCCCCTTGCCGGGGAGCCACCGGTATCACCAGCGGCATCGCGCCGACATACAGCAGCCGCGGTTTTTGTAAAGTTGCATAGCTCCCTTTTGTTACAGTAACAAAGAGCCAGCCTTGGCGAGGGGCTGCGATTTGCGGTATACAAACCCATTAAAAAAACACAAATGAAATACCCAGCTGGGAAGGTCAAGTCTAATGAGGTGGTCTGTTGTGAGAAGTGGTAGCTCACAGCATCCCCCATGTAGGCCAGAGGTGATTCCAAGTGAACAGCTGCTTATAATTATTATAATCTGACACTTTTCATCCACCTCAGGTGCTATTTTTTTCTCACAAGAGAGCAGATTAATTGTATATCAACTGATATACATAAAAAAGGGTTTGATAGAAGGCTTAATAAAGTAACATTAAATAGGCGCTCCCACTGAAATTCTAATGTGTATATTCTTAATTAAATTCCCTTGTACAGTACAGTAATTCAGGTGCATTTGGATTCCTTCTTCCACTGCTGCATATAAAGTTTAAAATTATTGTTGCTATGAAACTGAAGGCAAATAGGAAGGGAGAAACCCCACAAGCCTGACCCACATAGGCCCCTCTTCTGGAGGGAAGAAAATCAGTTAATGCTGCGTCTCTCATTCTGCTCCGCGTCTACGCAGGCCCAGTATTCTCATGTTAAAGAATACGCTCTCCCATTAGAATTTCAATAGAGCCCTGCTCCCAGGTGAAAAGGCAATATCCACATTAAAATGAAGATATTATTAAAAAAAAAGAAAGTACCATGTGCAGCAGTCTATTGACATCACTCTGGAGGGAAACTGTTGATTTAGAGGAGGAGAGGTATCTGGGTATGTGTTTAAATTGAACACTTAATAGTACTGGTTCAGCTGCTATTTACTGGTGTACACGAACTAAACATGCAATGTTTACATGATTTTACAGCGTGTCTTTTCTTGCAAGTCGTAAAGTATAACCCAATATCATCCACGATAAGGAATATCCCAATTAAGCCTCTTCTCTAAATATTGCCTGAGTATCATTAAATTGTGTGGTTTGCTGTGAAGAGGAAACTTTCTTTCCAGAGCACGCATCGCACTGTGTGCAGTGTTTAATCAGACACATTTAATACAACTGCTTAAAAAAATGAATGGAATCTCACGAGTCCCACGACATTTCCTATTGAAATGAATGAAAGACACATGGGGTTTGCAAGAGATTTCAGCCTGGGCCTTCAGAGACCCTGCTGTCTGCCAGCGCTGGCACTGTGTGCTTGGTGTGCGTGCGCATTAGCAATGGTGAACATGGAAAAATGGACATTCGTGCAACTGCTCTCGTTCTCCAGGTGATTCATGCAGGCCATCGATGTTCCCATGTTCAAAAACATGCAACCGTGTTACAGTATATTGGATTGGCTTGAGTTTAGTTTGGCTTGGTCTGGTGATGTCTTAGAAGATCAGATTTTTTTTCCACACCATTTTGGTAATTAATTGGAAATGATAGAGTATTTCATAAAAATGTATCATTTTGAACCTTCTACTCCTGGTTCTAGCATACAGGATCTTTGAGCGACCCTTTTCTCAGCAGCATCCCCAGGCTACTGGGAACAACTTTGCATCTACTCCAGGCCTCTGGCAAAGACACAGATCTCCTCACATCCACGTGAACACAGACAAATTCATATGTATCTGTAGGCACGACCAGAGTTTGCCATGGAGTCATTAGGTCAGTGTAGAGCCTTTAGCATATGAGGAGAAATGTGTTTATTTTTCTAAACTTTAGCTCAAAACTGGGAGTTAAAGAATGGCCTATTGTGGTGAATGGTACATTTCAGCCTAATCCCAAACTTCCTTAGTGTTTGGGAGAGGTTGCCTTCTTCTAATAATTATTATTTACTTCTAATTAAATCTTGAATGTGTTAAGTGATTTTCAAAAATAAAGAAAATACTTTCTAGTCCCTAAAAAGCTTTAGACTGGAGAGAGAGAGAGAGGTAACGTTATTGAGGTAATGTTACACCGTATTTTGATAACAGTGGTTTAATGAACCCCAAATACCCATAGCCTTGCCATCATTGGTTGAGCAGTTCACATTACACATCAAAGCAGAAGTAGGACTTGCAGACAGATTTTAATGTTTGTGCAATTTACCCCAAAATGTATATTCAACTCAGACAGGTACTAGATCCTATAAGAGGGTATTTGTTCTCTTTTTTGTACGACATGAACCTTTAGAAACCATCAACTTCCTCCCCCAAATGAGCCAGGAAAGAAGAAAAAACTTCAAAAAGAATTTACAATTCAACAAGATCCTGCAGGGAAAAAATATTTGGTCTGTCCCTTACTTGACTTGAATGTGCAAAAATGTTTATTGGAGAGGAGAAAAGAAAAAAGAAAAATCAATCTAACATAATTTGTTTACCCTATACTTTCCAGTTTGCTGAGATGTGCTCAAAGAGACACACACTTGAGCTCCAAATTCCACCAGCTTTTGTCCCAGACACCAAATGTTATGGCCAAGACTTCTCCAGTCGCGGTTGCCTATGAGCCCTTCAGTCCTTCAGCACAGAAAAAGGGAAGGTATTAAATGGAGACAGTGGGAAACTATACAAGTTATTGCACTGTGGAACATGAAAGAAGTGCTAAATATAATGGTCCTGTTTTCTCCTCCTTTAAATTTCACAGCCCTTTTGCATCTCTTGGTGGGTTTGGTAACAATCATGCGAGGTCAACCAGGAGGAGGGTCATGCCTTTCCATCTGCATTTCATTGCATCATTTTTCTTAGGTATTTGGTCTTCAACCACCCCACCAGTCAAGACAGAAGGCCCCAGGTAGCCCCTCTCACAAGACCAGACCTCATATGCTCACGAGAAGGAGGGAGGAAGACTCCACACATCTCACCATACTGTAACTCACCTTGCAGCTCAAAAACTTTTCATGCAGTTGCAGTTAGGAATCAAGAGGCAATGAATACAAGCAAAGCATTAAAACAATATTCAAAATGAAGTGTTTGGCATGGCTGGTATGGACTAGAGCTGACTCCTGTTGCAATGAATAATTACAGTAATATTTGAACTGGTCCAAGATATTCTTTAAAATGAATGACAGAAATCACCGTGCTGCCTCCTGGGGGAAGGAATTAAACTTTTATGTATCAACAGTTTATTAAAGGCAATAATCTTCATATAACAACTCTCTTTAGCAACTATTATGGAAAAAGCATGTATTTCTCAGCCATTTGGACCAAATTTGTAAAAATCAAGCAGTTGAATGTGGCTATTATTTGCATCTAACTTCCTTGGTGGAAACTGGAATGAAACACCACACATTTTCAGATGCCATCTTACCCTAGGATGTTTGTCATCTTTACCACGACCAGTCATCAGTACAACACACCTGGCAGTAGCAGCATTCAAAACTTTTTTACAGGTAAAAACTCAGTGTAGAGCCCAATCAGCATTGAATTACCTGCTGCAGGCCCTTTGCCTGGCTCTTATGCTGAATGCATCTAAATACTTCAGCTGGATGGGGCAAAAACCTGCTGACATCATCCGTGAACTCTGTGCTCAGATTTTCCTGTAAGCAAATACTGAAATAACCATGGGAGAACAGCAGTTAGATGAGGAGAAACACTAAGATCCTGATTCAGCAAAAGCTTTTACAAAGGTATTTAAAGTTAAGCACATGCTTAAGTGCTCTGCTGAATCAGGGCCTAAGGGAGGTCTTGTTATCTATGAAAGATTTCTAAGTGGGAAAGTGGAGGAGGAAAGCAAGGTGTACAATTACACATAGAGTGTAAATAGAAAAGGAGATGTGGGAAAAGTTTTTGGTTTGAGGTTTTTGTTTTAACTTGCTCAAAAAACTCAACGATGGTGCACAGAAACTAAGGACAAATGTCTGGTAGAATTAAATCACAGATACAACAAAGGGAGTGGGGCAGGGAGCTGCATCAGGAGGCACCCAAACTGACAGTTGAGCAAGTGAAAAGCAGAGGAAAACTCCACTGCTGTGAATGGAAAGACAAAATATTGCAGGAAAACAAACAAACAAAAAGCTTCTGAAATTTTAAAATTGCATCAGCAAGGTATCTTCTGTATCGTCTGTAAAAAAAAAAAAATGAGGGGAAGAAATATTAAAAAATTGCTAACTTTGGTGTTTAAATTGGGAGCAGGGGCAAGTTGGAACTCCTCCGGAGTATAAGAGGCTTAGGGCCAGCAGGCAGAAGGAGTAGTAGGATGAGGTCTTTAGGCAAAGCCAGCTGGTGCTGAGGTCCTCACAGTACCTGCTTTGGGTTTGCATTGCAGATGGAGCGCCCCCATCAGCATCGCTGCCAACACTCCCTCTCCCTGGGCGCGGGGCTGCATTTCACCTGGTGCGTCCAGACCCATTCTCCCATGGCCTTTAGCCCTTTGGGACAGCCCAGCCCTGGAGCATGTGGATGCGTAGCTCAGCTGGGTGCTCCATCACCAGGTGCTGGGTGAGCTGTGGGTGAGGCCATCACACAGCACTGTCCCGGGAAGGGTCCCACAGCCCCACTTGACCACCAGACACAGTACTAACAACTGCATTGCTCAGCCCCACCATCCATGTGTTTCTTTACCCATCTGGTTGTCCTCTCAACCAGATGGTGACATCCTACATTGGATGCAGCCCTGATCTCACCAGCTTTTGGGGGAGGGTAGAGCTGGGGAGGGTACCAGACAGCTGGTCAGCTCCCAGGGTTTCATGTGGGTCAAGTTGTCTTAAGCTCACGCTCTCCAGAATCCATCTGCAATTTGAAACAGTGCAGTAAGTGGGAGTGACTGTGTGATTTGCTTAAAATGTGTGCTTCTGATCCAAACTAGCTCTATTAATGATGCTTCTCGTTTGTCAATCTTCTCTCCACTGACTATGCAGGAGAACCAATGTCAGAATGAAAACTCAGATGGCACAAATAGACCTAAGTTTCTTAAAAGCTTAAAAAAAAATGCAATTCAAGTAATTGATCTCTTAAGCCTGATGAGTCCTTGTTCTTCAACTGAAAGGGAAGAGAAAGCTTACTTGCCAATAAGGTTTACCTTAGGACTTTCTTGCAGTGGAGAAATGTGTAGAGTATTTGTGGGTTGTGTTTGTTCTTGGAAGCAGACTTCCTCTATGCATTTCTTTGATTATGCCCATGTAATATGATGATTATCAGATTTCAGTAACTGTTGCTGTTCTCCAGATTGGCCTGTTGCAATAAATTACAATGGGAGTTATGCTTAGCCCCGTATCAGGGCACTTTAATCACATAACGTGACCATTAGATTCTCTGTCCACAAATTGGCCACAAGTTTGGTCAAATTATCAAATTACATTACTGGAGTAATATTAAAATCATGTGAGCAGGTTTTAAATCCCAGTAGTTCATGAACTTTTTTTAATATCTGCCAAGTCGAACAATGGGACCCTTTGCAATCCCCCAGTGAGCACCTATTAAAACCACAATTTACAACTATACATATCATCTAACGTGTTAACCAGGTGTTCCAGTGTTATTGTTTGAAATTCTACCTAGGTTTAAATCAAATGAAGAAAAGCCAAAAGTCCAATTAAAATCCCACATTGCCTCTTTATCGTGTGTAGGTGAAAGACATTTGTTATAGATTTAATGGCAGTAATCTCATAAAATTTTAGACCATCCTCTTTTCTTCCCAGTTTCTTGTTTCTTGCTCAGATTCTCACAGCTTACTGGCATTTCCTGTTCTTAGCTGTAAAAAAAATAGAATAAATCTAGGAATTTCTGGCTTAATTTTAGTAGCATCCTGGACACTCCAGCAGAATTTGACAATTGAGTGTTGTCATGGGATATTAAAATCCTGCAGTGGGCCCATTTAAGCCATTATTTCATAGGCTGTCCCTTAATCAGTTCCATCCCTCAGCTGTGCACTCTTTGCCAACATGTGTCTATTTTATTTAATAGTTCAGTGACAACAAATTTATGTTGCTAAGCTCCAAAAAGTAAACCTTACCAAAATACCTCCCCAAACTGCCTTTACAGACATCCACCAAAGTAATATGGAATTCAGTTGTCTTCACTTGGCCGTAATTACTTCCAGACCCAGGCTGCCTATCTTTGTCTTTGGCCATTTTTCTCATTCCACCCCAGCCTAGAAATAGTGGTGTTTCTTTACATTTATGGTATTCTACTTAGATTTCATTGTCACCCACCCCTCCTACCTTTTGATTTTAGCAGACCTTGACATTTAACTAGTGACCTAGCTCTCCTTCCAAATATATGTTTTCTTCTCTGTTCGACAAAAGACTTGGGTTTTCACTGCCCAATAAAACAAATTAATTTTCTTTCTGTGAGACAACCTTCCCCACCCCCCTGCTTTTCTCAGGCATGAAAAGCGGGACAGTGAAAAAAGTCACCGTTGTCTCACTAATTTGAAATCCATTGAATAATATGATAAATGAGATCAACTTTTTGTACTGAATTAGTGAAACTGGCAAAAAATAAATGTGTCAGTTACAGCACATCTGTTCTCTTTTACGCTTTACTTAAGAAAATAATTCTTGCCAGATTTTACCCACCCATAATAATTACACAATTTTTACAGATGTAGTTTGTAACAGCTTCACTTCAGTCCAAAATCTTTAATATGACTTGCGATGAATTTACTTCTTGGCTTGCACTTTATTATGTTTTTGCAATAGAGGGGCTGAGGTAAAGTTATTTGTTTCCAGCTCTGCACCTTTTACTAACATTTTTATAAACAAAACTGTTAGGCTAGAAATGATTGTTGCTGTCATCACCACTGTTACTATTGCAATTACTACACATTTTGCATTTGGACATTTAATTTGGCATTTGCTTGGAGTCTGTTTTCCTTGTTCTTGATTATCTGTTCTTTGGGAGCACCAGACCAGCAAGACGGGTACTCGTGCATGTCCAGCTGCAAATGATAAAACATCATGACTTCCACTGATATTTAAAGACAACAGTACTAATTATTGGAAATGGGTCCTGGCTATAAGGTTTCAGCCAGCTCAGGAATCTCCATGGTTCAGGAGCAGTAGGGCCCAGAGCTTTGATTTAGCCATTGAAAACAGAACTCGAGATCCAAAGTCCAGGCCACTGCCATGCCAGGTCCTTGGTGTGGACCAGCCTCTAATTGTAACCGCATGGCACGCAGTGCCACCAGCTTTAGGCTGTCTCATGTTTACATTGATTCGCAAAACTTTATAAATCAGATGCAAATATTTTCAGTTGCTGAAACTTGCCATAAAATACCCTGGCCTTTGTCCAAATGAATTCTGACATCCAATTTTTTAAAGGAAACAAGAAAAAAAAAAAAAAGAAATGAAAAAAAAAAAGAAGTTGCTGTTTCCTACCAAAAGCAGATAGGATGTATCGGGTTTCTTTTTCTGGGCCAGATACTTAAAAAAACTGATTCAGAGGGAACAGTACATTATTTCATGAGCAGAACCAACCCAGTAATACTGCTTTGGAAGAAGATGCTCCATTTAATTAAGGGGCCTAGGCGGAGTAGTGACCACAAGCTGTTTTTTATCTCGTAAATTAAAACTCTATTACTTTTTAAGGGGAGGGGTGACAAGTTAAATAGACATTATACTCTAGCAACGAAAGCAATCACTGGTCATATGCATTTGGTATCCATATAGATCTATGCCACACTATCCAATATTATTGTTATTATAATTCATGGCATAAACTGTAACCACTTGCGACTGCTGCACACTGCACAACCCAATTAAGAGCAACAGAAATGGCTCCATTTAATGGGTCCAATGACATGATAATGTGTTCCAAGGGTCAGTGCCCTACATCACACATCAATGGCAGTTGACACACTGTTTTTTAATACTACCACTTAAATATGCATTAGAGGTTTAAAAGCAGCATTGAAGTAATGAGAAGGGTTAGACTTAAACTTATAAGTGCAAGTAAAGTGTGACCTGCAAATATAAGTGTTGATAAATTCAGGGTACAGGCTTTTTAGGCATAAATGCTCTTTTAAGGTTTACGTACTTTTTACTTAGTGCTCCTGAAAAACCTAAAGCATTTACTGAGTTTGCTCAAAGCCGTGAAGCCTTCACCAGATGAGGCCTGTAAATGGGAAAGGGCATTTTTACTCACAATATGATGGCATCATGCCCATAACCATGTGATTTCTGAAACAGAATTTAGGAAGCCATTCAAAGTGCAATCACAACGTTAAGGACATCTTGTCACAGTATGCCATACAGCTGGGCACATTCCTTTCTATCTTGCACCGTGTCCTCCTGCAAACATTTGCCATCTCTTTTGCAGCAGCTGTAGGTGCGATGAGCTGTGGGAAGACCCAGTGCACCCTGCTGGGGCCGCCCCCAACTCTAGGAGGATTCCCACCATGCTCGGGAGTGGTTTCACAGCTTGCATGTTACCCAAGTCCTCTTCTGCTGGGCTCTTGGATCTTTTGGGGCTGCTCATTAAGCCGTTCCCACTGGTTTTTCACTTCACACTGTTTTTTTCCTTTTTCTTGTAGATAGCTCAGAGACACCTAATCAGAACAAAGTAAGGGTAGAAGTACAGAGTGAGTTATTAGGCACCAGGTGGCATGGGATATCACTATCACTTCCAGTCTGGACTTGTTACAAGTGGGACTCTAAGTGACAACTCTTCATGAACCTGATTACAGCAAATATTGCAGATAAAACCAGTCCAGTAACTGAACGGAAGCACGCCAGTACAATCTGATGCAACCTGCAACATTATAGCAGCTGCAGAAGTGCAAGGATACCCACAAGAAAGCCTTGATTTCCATTAAAAGGAACAACATTGCCAAGCAGCACAAGCCCACATTCACACAAGCCCCCTCCATCTTCCCAGAGCTCAGAAGAAATGCCAAAGACAGAGAAAATGGGCAGCTCGGCAGTGCTGCCACCCCTCCAGTGTCTGATATTTTGTCATCTGGGTTAATTCTTCATTATCCTGAACGCTTTCCCCGTGGCAGAGCCCTGCACCACAGAAGCACCTGGCAGTCTCGGTGGGCGACAGGGAAACCTCAAAGGGCTGTGGGAGTTGGGCAGCACCAGACATGTCCTGCATAAAGAGAGGCATCCTCCAACCCTCTCCTGCACTCAGCTGCTCCATGAAAATTAGGCAAATTCATCAGGAGTCCTGCAACCTTTGTGGGGTTTTCTGTGGCGAGGCAGATCCAGCTCTGAAGCAGTGCTGGCTGGGCTGTGGCACCCGTGGGTGCTGCGTGCAGGCAGGGCTGCGGGCACCAGTGCTGCACACCCACTCCAGGACTCACTTCTAAACAAAACAAAACAAAAACAAACAAACAACAAGTACATCTAATATTTTGGCTGCCAAATCATTTTTTAAAAGCTGACATTGTCCCCATAATCCCATCCGAACATTGTGTGCATGTGATTTAAATATGTGAATAATCACTCCGTGCTCCTGTCATATAATCTTTTTAAGTTGTTTAGCCAGATACTGGAGCTAGTCCAGTTCCCTTTCCAGCTGAGCCCTTTCTCTTGCACAACACGAGCACGCTGTGTGGATCATTTTCCAGAGACAGCAGAGCGCGGGCGCTGGGCGGGCGCCGGCAGGTCCCATCGCAGCAGCCCCTCCGTCCGCCCCGCGCGGCACGGCTCCCGCTCTGCCCAGCCCCGGCCACCCGCCGCAAAGAAACGCTTCGGTGATGCGGCGGCAGCACGCTTCCAGAGCCATGCGCGTAGCTGCCTCCCCCATTTAGGGAGGAAGCGGCTGTAATGAATTTAGATGATATTCAGCTCCACTACGCTGTTTAATTCACTCGGTGGCCTTGATGTTATAGGAGATGAGCAAAGGGACCGGGGGTAAATCCAGTTGACTTGGTGTTAAAGTTAACATTAACAACAGTAACAGCGAGCTCCCGGTGTTCGACTGTCACTGACCCTTCAACACGACTCAAAAGCGCTGTGATTCCCATATTTCCCCTGCTAAAGCAAATACAAGCCCGCACAGAGGCACGCGGTTGGTTTTGAGCGTGCCCTGCGCTGGGTGGTCTGGGGACTTATCCTACTTCCCATCTCATTTGCCTGCAAACGCCTTCACCTTGTCAGGGCCAATAATTATCCGGCCGGCGATGCTCAGAGCTGCCATTCCTTAAGATTGGATGAGATTGAAGAGGCTGAGGCTTGGCTCCTCTGTGCATTTTCTCCGTCAGTTAGTGTATACACTGGGGGCCCGGCGAGCCCTACAGCAGAGCTACACTAACTTTCTCTCCCCTTCCTTATTATGGAGCTTAATAACAGCAGGCAGTGTATTAATATGTAAGAGATCAAGAGATTATTGATTAGAATCACTTGGCTAATATCCCCTGTCTGTCATGTAGTTCAGCAGCCCTTTCATGATTTTTTGTGTCAGTCCATTTAAATATTCATGACAGAGTTGCTTTGTACCTCCACGGCTGAATTTCTAATTAATCTGTCAAAAGAAATACAATATGCCCCTAAGCCTTATTATTATAAGGGTCAGCTGAAACAGAGCTGGCCTGGCTAGGCCTAAGGGGTAATTAATTATAACAATGCGGTGTTTACCTTCGTCGGTACCTGCGGCCTAAATGAGTGCTAAATTAGACTCAAACCACTTCAGTCCGTGTTTGAAGCACCCCGATATGCCAGACTAAATCATAATGATGGGGAGGAGAGAGCGGAGAGCCGCTCCTGTGTAACAACATAATCAGCAATTATAGCTAGGAAATGGGGAGAAGGGGGAATTTTATCTCATTAGAAGAGCCCGAGCAGAAAGTTTTTTTTTCTGTCACCAGCTCTTTTCTTTAGAATTCAAATGATCCCACTCTAAAGGTGAGGGATCTCAAATTTAATTCCAGTGCAGAAAGCTGGCCTAATTAGTGGTATACTTTGGCTAAAATATGAATGACATTTGCTCCAGCTTGCAGCGGCCTATTAATAGAGGGTGTCAGAGTGAAACATTAAGTGTATCATTCTTCTGTCAATTTATTTCTGTCATTATTGTTTCTTTATTTCCTCTGCCACATTATGGTCACTAATTTCTTCTCACTTTTATGAGATTCTTAATGTGGGCCTTTAATGAACTCCAAAAACTCAACCACAACTCTGAAATTAAAATACTAGTCTCCTGTCAGTGTGACGCGACAGAGTAAAACTTGAATAGTATCATTCTTCTGTCAATTTATTTCTGTCATGATTTTTCTTTATACCCTGCCACATTATGCCCACTAGTTTAATTCCATTTTTATGTGACTTGTTAATGTGAATTTTAGGTGGCTTTTAATCACCTCCAAATTTGTAGAATATCACAATAAATCATAACTGTATCCCCTCTTATGACAATTTATTTCTGTCATTATTTTTTATTTCTCCTTCCTTATTACAACTCCTAGTTTCATCTCCTCCTCTGTGACCTTTACATAGTTGCATTTGGAGAAGGGAGCACAGCCAAACTTTGCTCTTAGCAGCAACAAGGCAGCGAGGCTCCTGGTGGGGCGCGCTCAGCCTGCTCGGCAGCTTCACAGCCAATCTGCTGCCTGGCCCCACCGCGGTGTCCTCCTAAACCATGGATGAACATCAGTGATGGAGGCGCGCCGTGATTTTGGGGAGTTGGGCTGCCCAACCGACATGCTCGGGAGCCTGCCCATAGCCCCCGCAGCAGCCTGGTGTCACCGTCGGTCTCCTCTTAAGTGTTAGCTTTCGAGTAAATGCCTTTTCATTAACCGTATTGATTAGGGCCTATCTAAATCATCTTTTTAATGAAAGGGTGTAATTAATTGTAGCTGGTGAGTCCTGTTTCTCCTGATCGTTGAAGGACAATACAAGTACGCCCACGCTATAACACCGGGAGGTAACACTGGGTGTTCGGGCACCTGCAACACACCTTCCATCTCCCTTTACAGTGAGATTTCAAGAAGAAAACTTCTGTGATATTTCAAGAAACACTGTAATCTACACCAGTTGTTGGGTAGTCACTCACTAAAAAAAAAATAGTGTTTTTCCCTCTTTCCCCCCCCCTGAAATAGCCGCACATCTAAACTTCATCTGGTTGAAGAGATCGAGTAATCCCCAGCCAGTCTTTCGGAACTCTGCATACAGAGTCTGCAAATGATGAAAAAGGAGAAGAGAGGGATCTTTTTTTCCCTGAGATGATTGCAAACGCGATCATTCACAGACTGTTCCTTCTGCCCCGACCAGTATGGTCTCTCCATGTCCCCAGCAAAGTGACTTCCCTTTATCCACACATGAGAACAGGGTGGGAAGACTGAAACATGCCACTGACACTGCAGATCTACCTTGTGTGGCACTCTAGCCCGAGAAATGGCCCTCTGGAGTGCTCCAATGGAGGTGGAAACCATCCTCCTGGAGCTCGAGCCATTGCTGTCTTGACATTTGCCCAGCCGAACACATTACCTGCATGTACAGCATGCAGGAGACATCTGCAGCACCTTGTGAAGTCAACCCCAAATGTCTCAGCTAGAGTAAGTCAATGGGCTCAGAATTGCCCCAGGGCTGTGGGGGCTGCCCCAGGAGCAAGACCCCTTCATGGGCACACAGGATCATGTTGGCGATGGAGACTGGAGGAGGAAATCAGCTGAGCCTGGGTTCGGCTGGAGCCTCAAGCCAACAGCAAGTAGGAGGCTCAAACATGAACGTGCTGAAACAGGACAGAGCTAAGGCAATACGGATTTTGGATTTTGAGTGGATTTTGGATGTAACGGTACAGATATTAAATCATCTGGAAGAAATTCATGGAGCCTGTGGTGGTGAATCACTGCTTCTTTTGGACCCCAGCCCACCTAGCCTTACAGTGGCAGAATTACTGGCAAAGATTCAAGGGTCCGACCTTCCTGGGACCACGTCAGGCCCTGGGACACCAGAGGGATGTTTTATTCCTGTTCCACTGGGGCTCAGATGTCACCTGTGAAGCTTCTACTGGTTGATGAACCTGGTATTCACGGTGGGGCAGTGCTGTCGCGTGAGGTGCAGTGGGTGGGTGCTGCTCGGTGGGCACAGCCGGGCTCCGAGCATTCAAAGCGCGAGTGCGTCCCTAAGCTGAATATACTGCACTCCTTTCTGACCAGCATAAAGTGAACAAATTGCACAAAGGAGAATTCTTCTGAGAAGTGTGACACCGTATTTCCTGCATCTGTCTGCTATTTCTAAACTGATAAGAAATACTACATCTTTAGGCTCTAGACTACCATTAATTAGGTGGCGGTGTGTGGCATGCATACGTAGGAGGCTCTCAGAGAACAGCACCAAGGACCAGTATCAGGTATAAGCCTGCTGAAGGATGTTAAACTGTAGGATCCTCTGTACACATATTTACCTTTTTTTCATAACCTTAAATACTTTGCCTGAGAAATATTTTTGGGGAAATATGCAAAAATATGCCTTGGGAGCAAATTTTGTGAGCGCTTGGCACTAGACTACTTGGACACCCAGTGAAGTCTGCAAGAGCTGGCTCAGAGCAGGGGTTACCCTGTGTTAGGTGCTTTGAAATCCAACTCCTTGGATACATTTCATAAAGCAATCTTTAAATTTTGGGCTAAAGAGGACCTGAAAATGAAGAGGAACACTATACAATGATCTGTTTTTGAGATACATTAAAACAGGCTAAGCAGAATCGGTATCTATAATGCCACATTAACAAAACTAACTATTGTTATTTTGCTAAGGCTGTCTATAGACTGTTAAAGCATGAAAGTCCTATAATTTCATAAAAATCCAAACTGTTCAAATTTCTATACAGTGGTGCTTTTGTATCTAATTTAAAATGGGTAACAAGCTTACTGTATACATACAACAGATCATTAACTTGATAAGATACTAGTAGCATATTAAGTGAATATTGTGTTGTGCTAGCAAAACAAATACAGAATAGAAACTTGCTAATGCAAAAGATTTTTTATATCATTAGGAACGGGTCATCTTTTGCTATTCAAATAAGTAAACTGAATTCCATCACGGAACACTCCAGCTATTTTTTCCCCTACTCTAATTGAAAGGAAAAGCACAGGATAGAAAATGGTCCATACAAATGTGAAAGGCTTAGGTCAGATTATTTTAATCTCTTTTTTTATTTTTTTTTATTTTTTTAGGAGGGTGCAATTATCTGAGACATTAGCTTTTATAGTTTTACTTTTGTATTTCTAGCCTTGCCAATTCTTAATGCAAAGAACTGGTCTCATTTTCACCCAGGCTGTGTTTCACATTTTGTAGAGTCTGTTTGCAGCTGCCTCTCTTTCAATATTTGTCTAAATAAAGGCATATTTTAAACCTGTGAAGCCACTATCAGTAACATGCATATTAATTTTAATTACAAAAAGGTCCAAACTTTCTATCTAATTTCATATTAAAGCACTCTTTAAAATTCTATCACACTGGAGAGGGAAAAACATTAACAAAAAATATTTACACATGGGGACTTTCTTAAAGAATGAATTATAATCATCTCAGAAAAAGGGCCTAAAGGGGGAGCGCACCAAGAGGGCTGAGGCTGGCAGTGTGGGAAATGCACACGCGTAGGCAAACGCACACGTCCCGGCGCTCTGCTTACACACAACTGCGTTGGCAACATTTGTGGTGCTTCCCCACGTGAACATGGCCGGGCCTCAGCTAGTTTCTTTGTCTCTATTCGCGGCCGTTTCGGTACCTCTTGTGGGCAGGTGGGCTGCCGGGCTGCTGGGGGGCGTGCGTGGCGGCGGGACAGGGCCGCAGCCCCGCGCTGCCTTTCGGGATTACCCCTCCTGCCCTGCAAAATGCGCCCTGGGAAGCACCTCTGCCACCTCGGGGCGGGGGGTTCCTTTCCAGCACGACAAAATTCCCCACTTATTTCCTTTGATATCTGTATTTAAGGGGCCGATTTCTGTTAGGCATCAGAAAATTCCTTAAAAAGATGACAGGGGAGACAGTGGCCAGAGCAGCACAGCTTGCCGACTTCTGTGGTTTTTTTTAATTCTGTCAGTTGGATATTGACTGACTTTCTAATGCATACTCCTCTAATTCTTAATTAGAATGACATAGCTAATTAATAAGTTTTTTCCAATTATAAATTAACTTAGGATCAGAACTCTGGCTTTGCATGTAATTTCCTATAATCGTTAAAGCTACTGCAAAAACATGTCTCCTACCAACCGTAACTTTTTTATTTAACACAGACAGACAAGTTCTCACTGGGTTTAAATTTTACAGCAAATTATCTCTGTTGGGATTTATGAAGGGAAATTAAAAAAAATTCAGAAGAGTTTTCTCTTTTCTTTCTTTCTTTTTTTTTTAACGCTCCTTTCTTTCTTAAACAAAATAGCATCTCTTAATGGACAATTTCTTTCTGAGATTTGAAAGGAATTCATCTTAATATTTTAATGTTATTACAGGGAAGGAAGAAAGAGAGCAGGTGATAATTCGTTTTTTCATAACTGTTACCACCTTTTCATGGTTTCTGCAAAAATGATTTGGGAGGATCCCGCATGCTGCTCATTTATAGAATCTTAACTGGAGAGACACTTATCTCTTTAGTAATGAACCAGTGTAATTAAAGGTGGGAATGTGGAAGAGTTCAGGCACTGGCAACATGTCACATAGTTGGCTGCTGCAATTCCTCGGTGGTTTATCAAAGACTACTCCTTTAATATGGAGATTACACTTATGTACTTGTCTGAACTTGAAAGGCATTTGCCTAATTTACTTATTAATGAGATGTAAATCTATTTGTACGGCACGTCACAAGTTTCCCGAAATCGCTGCTACTTAACTGGTGATAAACCCTATGATTTAAACGAAAAATAATACATTTAGCTTTCCACATTCATTCTGTTAAAAATTGATATAGTCTATGTTAAATTTATTAATATTGCTTGCTGTCATTCAGTTTGCAGCTCTTACTGAAATATGACTTGACAGCGGCCGCATTAAAGATGTATGCCATTGTATTCAACAAAGATTAATGAAGCCCGGTAAAAATAGCTGTAAAAGAGAAAGTGATCCGAATGTAAAATCAGTGAATTAAATGAGGCCTTGCATACCATTTGTTAATATGCATGAGGAGGGAGGCAGCGAATGAAAATGTCTCCCTGCAAAGTTCATTTGGGAATGTTTCAATATTGTCTGAATATCACCAAACTATTGAACAGCGGCTTAATAGAGCCCCATGTACCACCGAGGTCCGTGCGCCGGTGCCCTGAGAAAAGCTGCAGACAAAAACTGATTCACTTGCAAGCAGAGGGGAAGCCTGCAGTAAAAATAATAATAATCTGAGCCTCATAATATAAATACATACAGGATAGATGTCTGTTCTCCTCCTTCTTCCCCCCACTCCGTCTGTCTGCGGCGGAGGCTTTCAATATTAAAGCCACTTGTGATAGAGAGCTTTAATGCTATGTGCCTCTTTTTTACGGAAGAATTGCGTGCGGCAACACTTAAAAGGCTTAGATCCTGCGGATTTCCGAGAGGTTAATGTGTCTGTCTGTCTGGGTGTCACAGCTATTCGCACTCCGGGATCCATGCAGGCAAAGACTTTACCCACTTCTTTGAATATTTTTTTTCAGGGAATGATTTATTTCAGCAGCCCTCATTATAAAATGCTACTGAATTCATAACATACAGGTTAAGACTTTCAGATAAATTAGCGCTGACAGAAAATAGTATGCAGTAATCACAATGTAAACACGGCGTATTTATCAATCAGGGCACCGAGGTATTTGGATGGGCTTGTTTCCAGATTTGAACACTAAGTCAAAGATTTGCAGAAAAGACTGCTCTGAAATATTTTGCTTCGGCACGTTAAAAACATATATTAATCTGGCTGCCCCTTTGGTAGCAAAGTAGTTAATGCACCCAAAAGCCTGTCAGCTTGGAGGCAATTTGGAGGTATAATGCATACACGCATGGTGTAAGAGCTTGTAGAAAGCTCTGCCTAAAGCATAAACTTTCCCAAAAGAACGAACACCGGTGTTCAAACCCAGAGCCATTTAGAGGGATTTTTGTTCTGAGGCTCAGCTCGTGTCACCCAATTTTTGCAGCCTCACCAGGTAGGGTGACGCGGGGAATATCGTCACCACGTGCAGGACTCGCAGTGACGAGCAGGTTTCTGTTTTTGCTGGTGCAGAGAAGGAGCCTGGTGCTGGCCGCTTTTTGGGGCAGGGGTGGGGGAACCTCTCCCTGTGCTGCTGCACGAGCCAGTGGCAGCGGCTCTGGGAAAAGCCATCCACACACATCTGGGGACCTGGGAAGGTCGAGCCACGCTTTGGGGGGTTTGGAGAATACTGGATCAGATCAGCCCCGTTTGTTTTGTCCCGAATTAGTGAAGCAAGTGGCAAACAGACTGGTTAGATTAACAGATAACAGATAACATTTCTTATTAAAATTTTGTTTCTTTGTCAGGTCATTTGGAGGAAGAAATTTTTCTCTTTCACGAAACAAATTGGTGTATGAAATGAAGCCAAAACAATTGTCAAGTCAACATATGTAGAAAAAAGCCCTAGCCTATTTGTTCTTCTGTTTTGCTATTTCTGATACATGGTAAGGTTTGGCCAAAGTAGTACTGGGTTCCATATTTTTTTGGTATTACTTACAAAGCAAAGTCAAATGGAAAGAGACACAGGTCTAAGTGTTGGGATTTTTAGGTTTTGTTTATACTCTATATTTAAAAATATTATTTTTTTTTAATTAAAAAGTTCATACTTCTCCCATTGGGTGATCACCAAAAAATAAGATAGTGGAAACACACAATTTGCTTTTTTCTTTTAAAAAAAAAAAAAACTTTCAGATGATGCTGGAGAGAGCTTAGAAAGCATAAAGATCACTGACTCAGGCCTAAGTATAAATCTAAATAAAAATGCCCTATGTGTACAGTATGGAACACTGGGTAGTATGGAAAACTGTTTTTTTCAATCCAGATGTCCTTCAAATTTCATTTTTGAGGAAACTCCTGAATATCCATGGAATATCTGCTTCTGGCTCTGCTTAATTAAGAACATTTGTCTAGTTGCAAGACTCGGTTCATCAAGAGTAGACATTAAAAAAAGAAACAGCAAACACCCAATGGGGGAAGAAGCAAAGAGCCTGCCCTTCGGGTTCCCAGCTCTCCCTGATATAACTAATTAAAGCCATTCATAAGGCAACCTGCACTAATGGCCAGACACAGGCTACTCTTGCTCGGCGTTGGCTGCAGCATGTGCACCCTGTGGAACAACTTATTTGCTTCCCTAGCCCCTTTTTCCTCAGTGTAAGATAATGCTAGCAGAAGGCAAGGCCCTGTGTAACGAAGTAACACAATTAGTACGAAGTTGCTCTTGTTTTAATGCCATCACTGCTGTCTTCTGTGTGCAGCCCACCTGAAACATTGGTCACTGCCTGGGGCACCCATCCCCTTGGTTGTGTTGGCTCCCCTCTCTTGGGGCGAGCATCCAACAGCCGGCAGTGGGGATGAATCCTTGACTTTCTCTTATTTATTAAAAGAACAAGAACTTTCTTCCTGGAGGAATTTTGTACGATAGTTCCCAGCCAAAAGAAAACTAACGACAAGTAATTCTGTGCTGACTTGAGATTGGCACCACTGGCCGGGGAGCCGTGTTCGCCCCAGTCTCTCTGGTAAGGTCCCCGCTCAGGCGAGGTGCCCACTCAGACACCGCCAGCCCCGAGGACTGCTGCCTGCCGGGTCTGTGGGCAGCCTGTGCAGAACACTTTGGGGCACAGCAATAAAGAGCATCATGCCTCGTGTCTCAAAAGTCAAATCTTCAGATGAGGCAGCTAAAATATAACGGAAAACCTTCACTTACTAATACCTTGGTAAGCAAACACTCCTGCCTTCTTCTGCAGTTTCACGCAGTAACATCTCATTGCTCTTGAGGTGGAGGACAAAACTCTGCAAAGGGGCAAAAGAAAGAAAACTCCTGAGAGACAGAATTGGACAGATTAGAAAAAAAAGTTAATTCCCATAAATAGAAACTTTATTCCAGCAACAACACCCAAGTTTTCTTTGTGAACAAAGCAGAAAGGGAAAAAGCAACCTGCTTGGGGAACAGCAGGGTCGCTCCCTTTCCCTGTGGGCAACGCCAGGCCTTGGGCACTTTGCTGGCTGCTCCCCTGCTCCACGCCTGTAACCCCATGGAACAAGCCGTGCCACCAAGGCAAAGCAGAGGCAGGAGGGCAGTGCAACACCCCCCACACACACACAGCGCAGGAGAAAGGAAGCCATGGCTCCAGAGCAGGTGCCTGCACCAAGCAACGCCAACGGTGATGGTCGGGCCCCCATCACTGCGGTGCCTCCAGCACCCACCTCCGCTCCTCCCAGCCCAGCCCCTTGGCGTGACGCTCACTGTGTGGGTGTATTTACCCCTGGCATCACCCACGGTCCTCCTCTCGACCTCTTCTTGGGTCTGACAGTAACGTTCCAATAACCCCTTCCGATAACCCTCTGGAGGCTCCCAGCTCCCAAAGAGCACCAAAGCCACCAGCAGACACCACCTTGCCCTCACCGTAGGGCTTCTTCCCCACATCTGAAATGGGAAAGCAATTGAAAAAGCGCTGGTGGTAGGGCCAACACCCAAGTCTGTGATACTTAGGATGATTCTGCAATTTATTATTGGTGAGCTCTTTGGTTTCCTTGCAAATTGATGGCAAAGGCAAACACCCTGCTTTGCATTACCTTTGGCTCTGTAGGTGGGGATTTATGTCTCAGTGCCGTGTCTGTGATCCCAGCAATGTCTCCCCACTTGTGCAGCCACGCAAATGTCAGGGCCGCCCCATAACTCTCCCTTTATTTTGTTGCAGCAATTTCCTTAATTGTAAACCTGTTCACTGTTTGGCAATGAGCTATTGCCATGGATTTGTTTACAAATCAGTTTAACAGTGAAGATTGTGCATATATAAAAAAGGTCTTTCAACAGAAATGTTGGTCCCTCGAGTGGAAAATAACCCCTAAATTCCACTAGTAAAATTTTAATTTTCAAAAATGTTCCACATTTACTATAAATAGCTGTCATCTGTCAAATAAACGGAGCAAGTCCTGGGAGCCTCCCTATCAAAGGAGACCATTTCGGAGGCAGCCTTTGTCTTAAATGGGTCTGTCGACAAGGCTTGTGTTGGTTTTTGAGTAATCCCAGCCTGTTTATAATCTCATCTATTTCATGGAGAGGATATGAAAATAGCTCCCCACTGTATGAAAATTGTCTATATTCCAGTGCAGACGATATAGTCAGTCTATTGAAAATAATGGAGTGAACTCAGCTACGCAGTTTATTTCAATGTGTAAAGTCTTTGCACATCATAATATCAAATAAACTCCATTGAAAACACCATCCTCATATAATTGTATTATACAAGAGTAGTGTCACCTTTTGTTTAGAACAGTACCATTACACTTTTATGATATACTTTAAGGAGAACTAGATGGTACCATTGATTCTTGTACTAGCATTTTACATCAAAAGACCTATGTCTGCAGCCCAGGTCACTGAAATCACAAATGAAGTGAATTTAATGGTCTAAGTTTGGTCTCCAGAGAACAACAGAATAGTTAGTACCATCATAAAGTCTGACAATGTAGCCTTTTGGCAGGTTTTTGTTGATAATAGGCTTGAACTGCAATCTTTTCACCATGGTATAAGAGGATCTGTTAAAGCAGGCTTCAGATACCCTGGAAGAATAAAGTAGGGAAGGCTGCAAAGCACAATATTGTGCACACCTGCACCGTACCTAGAGTAAGGTTAATGCAGTAATATCTGTGTGAAAACTGCCTCACCCCCACATTAAAAGCAGCTTATCATTAGGGATTACCTAGCCACTGCACCAGCTGCAAGTCTTTACTTAAAGACTTAAAGGTAAAGCTCTTACAGTTCCCAATCCAGTGACATTTGCAGCTCACTATAATTTATTGAATATCTTCCAAAGAGCAAACACAGGATTTCTCTTGGTACTGTTTTAGTTGGGTTGTAAACGCTTGCCATTTACCAAGAGAAAAAAAAATAAAGGCAGACACATTTACACTTTTGCAAAGCATCATGTAATATTTTGAACCTGTCTTTTCATGCTGACTCTTTTCATGTTCAATCTAAACACTGTTTACTCATTTAAAGTCTTGTTATAGCTCAGCTATGAAGTACAGTGCACACACACTTTCAAAGCTTTCATGAGAGTACCTCGTTCCCAGGTTTCATTAGGAAGACCCATGCTTGTCTGAAGAAAGTGTGAATTTTTAAAACTTCCTGTAGCAGACATTCAGAAACGTTCACCCTTCAGCACTTCATAGTCCTGCTACCGAGACCTTTAGAGACTTAATACAGATAAGAGTCTTGAAAAGAGAATTTATTGAGGTTATCTCCATTTATAAGGCGTGCTGATCTATTGATGAAAATTAAAAGGAAATAGTTAAATAAGCCAAATTACATGCTGGGTGATGAAACATTTTCTTTGCCTTGCCAGTAACATGCATGCAAATTATATTAATAGGCTATAATTATGTAAACTTTATTATGTGTGTTAAAGATAACATTAAAATTATAAGACAAATGACACTTAATCACCAATGGAGGGTAATGATAAAAGAGTCAGAAAAATTAACAGGCATCATCAAGATTGTTGTGGTTGCTATAGCTAGAGGAGTACAATGAGCCATACCATTTTATATAATAATAACACTTAACACTTACACAGTGCTGGTCACCTTCAAACTGCTTGACAAACATTAACTAATTATTATACAAGCATTCGGGACCCGTTTGCTAAATACACTCCCTGACTGCAAACATTCACATGCTGCACATGCTTAAAACAGCTCAAGAGACAGGCGCTCCGTCGGTCTTCATCTCTCTGTTCTCCCCCAAACTGCTTTAGCGGACTGAGTTGACCAGATAGCAGAATAATGCTGTGTATCCTATTGAATGTAGAAATAGGATGCAATTAGTACGCCGGTCCGGTCACTTGGATGCACAGCCCCTTTAGAGGCATTTCTGTGGATAATTCATACCCAGTGCAGCTTTCCAGCCAGGGCACATTTTCATTCCTGTGTTGACTTTCATGAAGCTCTGCCCAGCCATAGCACCTGAAGACATCGTGCATGCATGTTGTTTCTATTTCACTTTCACCCAAAGACATCATGCATGCATGTTGTTTCTATTTTGCTTTCTTTTGCCCCAGTATGAAAATTTCCACTCCACCAAACAGTAGCTTTGGAGACTTGTTCCCAGATTCCTGGCACTTGCAACAGCCAACAACTGAGCGCGAAGCTCCAGCAAGCAGCAGTACCTCTGCTAGACGGGCACTGGGAACACTCACCTGAATTTATTCTAGCTGAAGGAGGGACCTCAAATCTTCACTAACAGGGGCAAAAAAAAGGTATTCTTGTGCTTTGGCAGCTGTGCCAAGAGGTAAACTGTTCCTGCCTCAACTGGAGCTGATATTTCTGTTTGTGCAGGGCCTTCACTATAAATATTTTTCCTGCTACAGAAATAACACTAATCACATGCTTATCAGCTCCTTATGGCATCTCCTTCTTTAGTGTCTTCATTGCCAAAAAAGCAAGAAAGATGGCAAATTCTCAAAGGTTTTAGAGTTTTGACATGACAACACTAGGTCTAGAAAACAAGAGTCTGAATCCCTCAGATCAGCTTGCCTAAGCCTGCCCCAACAGTTTTATTTCCTCATCAGAAAAAGGAGATCTCAGGGTACAGCTGTCCTATAAAATCAGCCCTGATTATACCAGCTCAGGAACTTCCGAGTCCTCAATGCCAAACTTGAAGGTGGCTTCACCTTGGCTCAGCCCCCAAACGGCACCCACTTTGAATTAAACCCAGCCCTCTGTCAAAACACTTCCAATACAACATTTTCCAGCACAGCTGCTAGAGGAAGGTGTTTGACATTAACGGAAGCCTGAGGGGCACCCATTTCATTCCAGGGGCCATCTCCTGCTGTCTAAAGGTGTGGCCTGGGTGCTGCCTTTGGGCTGTGGGGCAGAGCTCTTCATCCCCATCTCTCTCACAGGTTACCATCGCCTCGACATGGCCACGCAGTCACTAATGCCATTTTCTGTAGTTTCCCTGTGAGGGGGAGCATTGTGAAACTAGTGGTTATTTGACAATACCATTAGAATACTTTTGGAATATAAAATTCTCCAAATTCAAATCCAATAAGCAAAAGTTCAGGGTTGTTACAGAAAACAAAATATTGTGACTATTGAGTTTTACACCCCAAACAAGTACAAGCTGCATATGGAGCGATATCAGAATTTCCTCAGTGTTCAAGCACTGGGGAAAGGGAAACTTCTTGCTGACTGTAATCCTATCTGAATAACAGCTGAGAGAGGGAATATAGATCATGGAGATTCTACTGTGAAAAAAATGTAAGACACTCTGGATCTTCATAATCCAAAAAGGTATCTGACTTCATTGTCGTGTTCAGTATTAATATTTGTAGTTGAATAACACTGTTTATTTTGAACTGAGAGATTAAAAAAAGGAATTAGTTATTTAGGGTAAATCATTTTAGCACACTGAGGCACACAGGAAGGATCTCCTTAGCATGTAAGAGTAATTTACAAACACTATACTCAATGACAGGCTAATTTCAAGGATTAAACATCCGCAGCAGCGAGGTATCACAGCTCTGAGCCTTCCAGTCTGCACTGAGCATGCAGAAGTGCCTCTTCTCTGAAGGCGCAGCGCGGTCTTTCGGCGGGCTTCTCTTTCCCTGCCCGCCCGAAGCGCAGCACCCCTCATTGCACGCCGGCCGACACGCGCCTCCGGCACCACGGGAAGAGCCAGGCACCAGGGCCCCGCTTTGCTGGCGTCTGCCTGCAATAAGCGCTGCTGCCTGCCGGCCTTTGATCTGTATTTTCTAAACTTCATAACAAAACTTCAAGAAAAAAACTATTAGCTGCAAATTAGACATTCTCATGGAAGCCTAGAATTATTTTTCAGGACAGAGGGCTCAATTTCCCAATCTCAGGTGTATGATTAAAATCAATTAAATCACTCTTCCAATGTCAGCGGCAAGATTCTCCTGACAAATGAAATTATGCGAGAAAAGTGTTCTCTTCACTCTTCAACCCTTTCTCGGCATCGCTCACATCCACAAATGAGATCAAAATTTTCAGCTCGGGGATTTCAGAGATATTTTCCATAAGAACATGAAAAATCCCAGGAACCCTATGTAAGTAGACTTTATAGTCTCTAGTGGCGAGATGCTGATGGCCTCTGTATGTTAGATATATTCATGACTAACTAAAATGAAAAGTTAGAGTGGAATTTAACCATTTGGGGACCACACCAGCATTTTTTTCATAAATTAAAGTTTTAATGGCAGAATTATGTACCAGATTCTAGGATACATGTAGTAACCTTTCCGTGTCTCTGTTCATTCCCCAGGAAGTCCCCGGTGGCTTTATCCTATTGAAAACCTGAATTTTATCAAACCCTCTCAGCCGCTTGCAGATACAGGAGCAGCGGAGCAGGCTAGACTTCAAATGACCACATCGTCTGCAGAGGCTCTGAAGGGTTAATAGTTACTTACAGTAGTATTCCTTGAGACAAAACAAGGTAGTTATTTTTCTAAAAAGTAGATAAATAAATCTTTTGATAAGAAACTTCACTTGAAACACAGATATCTCATTTCCAGAGGTGTTCTGACGTGGCTGAACTGTACCTTCAGCAAATTATTTACCTCTTAATTTGTTAAAACATATGGGCTTAGAGGTAACTTTGCCCATGAGGCGTACATCTATATTATATGCTTGTTTGGTTTGACTTCATTTTCCTTGGAGACCTGAACAAATGTTTTCTGCTTTTCAGAAGTTTTTTTTTTTCCTTCTCTCACGTGTTCATGGCAGCAGTGTTACATATGTATTTTGTTTCTTTTGACTGTGTTTAAAGAGGAGCGTGCTAATTTGCAGTACAACCGGCAAAGTGGAGCAATGTTTCAGGATGAGAAAAGCCGCCTATTTATAAACCTGCGAGGGAGCCGCTCTCCAGCCCGCTCCATCCCAGCAGCGCCCGAGCCAGAACGGACGTTTGGTTTCTTTCCAAATCTCTGCAAACAACCTACTGCTCTGCACAGCACCCAGCAAAGGCTTTGCGTGTCCTCACTGAGTTTTTTGTTCTCCAACATGAAAGAACAGAGGAACCAACAAATGCCACACAAAGTCCCTGTTGATATTTTTGTGCCTTATCACAAAATCACTTACCAAGCACTTGGAAGAGTGTTTGTCCCACTAACAAATTAACAAGCAAACCCATCAGCAGAGGAATAGTGCAAGGTAATTGAAATAACATCGGCCATTTAGTAGGCGCTGTAGCTGGAAAAGTTGATACCTGTGATAACCACCAAATATTAACTGTTGTGTCAACAGAGCTCATCAAAAGGATGTAATTAGGCAAAGGAAATGTTAGAGGAAGTGGCTACAAAGTCTTCACGCAATGGACTAGTCTTATTTTGACATTCTGGTGCAATATTTACAGCTATAGAACATTTATTGCAATGGAGTTTTAAATAGCATCTTTCACAGAGACCAACAGAGAGAGAAGGAAACCTTTTGTATTGTCGCCCACCATTTCACGTAGAGCCATGGATCTGTTGAAGCATGGCTCCAGCAGCATCAACCACAGGTTTAGCTTTTCCATCTCTCAGGCCTGTGCCTGCCATCAGGACTCTCAAAGCAGTGCTTACACGGTCCTGTCTCATGGAGAAGGTCTACATGGGCAAAGCCGATTCCAAGATGGGATTTACACAAATTTGCCTAATTCTCTTATCTTCTTTTACTACAATATAGAGAAACTGGAACAAAATATTGTTTCTTTAAAATGGCAGTGTGATGACTGACATTCTTAAGAGGAAGAAAAGCAAGAAACCCATCATGGGCAGGCTAGAGGCTGGAAGGCGTCCTCTTTTTGCTTTCAGGCTTAGTGTTTGGTGGGTTTTTTTTTGTTTTCTGTGCATGAAATCAACACCTCAAAGTGCTTTTTGGTTTTCTATTTGTTTATTTCAGCCATAAATATTTTATCACTTAAAAAGGGAAGCAATGTTTGCTCCTAATTGTTTTTGATTAAATATGCTAATTACATTTTGGAATATTAATGACACATACGGTACTAAATGTTTTAATAATGCAATGAAATAAGCCAGCAAATATAACTACAAATTAACCTGAAATTGCTACACGGTTTTCATAATTTTGCGTTATAACACCACAAATCTAAAGGAAAATATCAATGACAAACCAATATTTCTTGCTTGCTATCTAGAGTTCAACTAAATGAAAAACTGAACCAAACAAAGCACATAAAGGAACAGGAAGCTACCTCACTTTGGGACCACTTTTCTCCACTGCAAGACAAGGACAACAAAAATAAAACCCAACTGGATACGAGAACATCTCACAAGTGTACGCTGACCATGGGACAGGTCTTAAAATTTTGCCTCCTGTGTCCATAGGTCTGAAGAAGTCATAAAGCTCATCTGTGGTGAGCATAGTGATGAGAACAACTGAGATGCTGAGTTAGTCTGCAGCCACCCAATCTACCATTAGATAGGAAACTTTAAAGTTTTGCCATTGATAATTATTCTCACATTTCTTACTCAGCTTAGGGTAGGTTGTTAATTCTTTTTTCTTTTTCTTTTTTTTGTTCTTGCTAACTGCTCAAGAGAAGACAATACCTCTTTGTTTAGGTGCTTGTGGATGGTAGACACCTCTGCTTTTCAGTGGCACTTGAGGAATGGAAATGCCTTTTCAACGGAGACTGCTAATGTGTTCACGGCCTGAAATCAAGCTCCCTACCTACGGCAGGCTCCCCTATTCCCAGGACAATCACACTGACACAATTAAATTCTTCCTCTTCTGTGACAGAACTATATGCAATGGTTAGTATTACATTACACTGAAAATAATTAATATTGAGGAGGGATTTTGCATGTTTGCGTGTTAAAGACTTGACCTTTTAATTTGTTTTTCCCTCAGAAATGTTTTGCAATCTAATGATTTATATAGATGGTCCAAAGTTGCCAGATAGTCTGTCCCAGCTTTCCAGAATAACTCTGATGATATTTTTCCACACTCAGTGTCAGGGAACTGCTTTTGTTTGCTGTGCTGGGGAAAGCATTCACAGGGTCCTGTGTCTGTCAGGTCTGGTACAACAGGACGGTGGAATCAGCAAGTGTGTTCAGTTGGCTTGATAAACCAATAATTGATAAGCAATTGCTAATCGCTTGATAATGGGTAAGCTAATTGGTAAGCAAAGACGTGCACATTTTTCCTTGCCGGAATTGCCCCCAGCAATGCTAACCGTGGCCCATTCTGCTGTCAGGGCTCCGAGGCAGCAAGCACCCTGCTGTGCTGGCAGCCCCCAGCACGGAGCTGGGCTGTGGCTCTGAACAAGCGCGCTGGGAATCCTTCCTTCAGGGTGGACCTTGAACATCTGTGTGTGTCTTTGGACTTTCAGCTATGACACATCCATGCTTTGCTGGCCAAGCCTGAATTATTAAATTTTGATATGGACTGTGCCTATAGACGAGTGAGGACCTATTTCCGAAGTGCTAATAAAGCCAGCACAAAATAGCTTCTTAGGTTTCTCTCCTGGATTTAACTTCTTGAGTTCATAATTCCAGGTGAGCAAGTGTGGCTTTAAGACAGCTTGAATTTGACATTTGGGATCATACCACAGAGGAAATATTTTTGTTTGGATTAAAATCAATCTTGAAACACAAATTTGTTTGAAGATCAGCAACAAATAAAATCTCATTTACAAATTGTGTTTAACTCCGAAGGCCTGTGCCCTTCCAGATTTAACCTCAAACTAGACTGCCAAAATATTGAAAGAAGAGTTAGACTTCTGTTACTTCCTGTCCATGGGCATGATAACGCTACCAAAATTCTGTGTAACATGTATACCTTGGAGATTTCGAGTCTAGTTTTGCAGACCTTCAGGGTCCAGCCCTTTGGATGAGTACCAAACACTGGGTGCTGATGCGGTCCCGACAGTAGTTTTACCATCAGCCCCAGTGGGAATTGTATCGGGACCGAAACGAAGCGAGCCGAGCCCAGCTCTTCCCCTCCGCCTGCTCCTGGCCGGGCGCTCCTGGAGCTCGCCCGGCGCTGGCAGCCTCGGCAGAGGGGCGCGGGGCAGGCAGCGCGCAGCGGGACCTGGTCCCAGCGCGGGGCACGCTGCCGCCTGGACATGAGTGGGCAAGGGAAAATGAGCGCAGCCGAAGGAAGAGCTAAGTAAGGGTATCTGAATAGGAACTTTCGGAAAGCTCAGACGTGCATAAAGAAAACTCATACAGCAGACTTTGAAGCTGCCGACATGTTAACCTCATAGTCAAGGCCGAAACCTGACGATCACACAGATAAAAAGCACTGTCTCCTCACAAAGTGGAGTCTGCACTAAAGAAAGGACTGGGGTAACAGACGGCTTCATCCGACTGCTCTTTCCATAGCTTCAGCTTCCCACCCGAGGGACAACTCACCTCCTGGGCTCCATCAATCCACCCCCGTGCTCCCCAACCTCTGCCACCTCTCAAGCCGGAGTGATGAATGAGCGGAGACAGTGCGCGCTGTGTACATGTCTGCACGGCAGAGCTGAGAATATTCATCTCATTTCACTTGTGACCTTTCTCTGTTCTGCAAACCTGAAAGGTCTGGGCTGCATAATCACATCTTGGGATAAAAGATAAGTGAACTACCAAATAAATAGTGGAATGTTTACATGACCTTATGGTTTTACAGTCCATATTAATTTTTAATTGCACTGTTAAAATATAGTAAATATCTATTATACAAATTAAGTGGTAATAGGTATTTGTATTTTTTTTCATGAATTAATCTTAAAATAAGCTGATTACATAAATCTTTAGCCAAGCAGTGGCTAATCCTGGGCACAAACATTACTTTGATAAGATACATTCAAACAAACATTTTTGTGGCAAAATGTTATCAGATACTAACACATAATTAGTCTAAGACATTTGGTTCAATGTGAGCATTTTCGAGTTGTGATCATTAAGTGAAGGTATTGGGAGAAATCCAAAAGGGAGCCCAGCATTGTAAGCACTTCAGAGTTCCTTTGTGGATTCCGATTAGGCTGCTGGATTCACTGCTGTTTCCTTATGTAAACAGATTCACATATTGCGATGGTGGGGAAATCTTTATCAAATTAATGGCAAACAAAGTGATGTTAATGCAGATGAAAGTATTATTCACCCGTATCTGTATTGTGCTGAAAGGGAAATTGGGAAGGAGGATCTGAGCGCACGAAAGGAATGGAATTCCAACTTCATTCCGAATATTGGAGGGACTCCCTCATTTCTGGCACCACCAGAAAGGGAGAAGAGAGAAGGAAAAATAAGCTAACATGCGTGCTGATGCACACCTTTAGTTCTCATTCTGCATTTCTTTCTTACATGGATATACAGGAATTTAATATTATCTGATTTTCTTTCTTTGTGTAAATTTCTTATTTTTCAGCAATATTAAAAGTATTAAAACAAAGGTACCTGTAATAACATCACTTACTTATCCAATAGTCTGAAAGGATTATTGATTAATACATAATAAATAAAGGTTTTTAAAATGCTTAATAGTGGCTTAATAGTGGAATCTAGTAAATACTTAATTAGAGAGGGCTATTGAACTCAGACAATGGTTATTTGACATGCTGGCATGCAGAGGAATAGCCCCTTAATTGACAGTAAACTCCATTGTACAGAGACCTGCTTAAAGAATTTGTAGTAAGAGCTTGCAATGGCAATGATGAAGCCACTTGGTCAATGCGCTTGCTATCGATGCAGCAAACTTAAGGCTCCACAACCAGCTCTGCAAAATGTGTCCTGAGGAGTCCTGCACTCAGTACAAGGCAAAAAGATCTTCAGGATTTTTTCTGTTCATAAAAACTAACTGCACATGAGTGCCATGCAAATTGAAATCTCCTGGCTGGTCCCATGATCCCACTTGGGATCCCACCTGCCATCACCAGGCGAGGTGTGAACGGCCCTGCTCCTCTCCATGTACCCCCTGCTCCCACTGCAACCACTCAGCTCTGGCACTGTCCGTCCTTCCACAAAGTCTGCTAGTTGCTCGGTGAGGTACTGGAAGTGAAGGATGTTACCATCTGCTGTAGTCACACAGGTCCTCGCTTACGGTAATGTGAAGAGCAATGACATGAAAAGCCAGGGGCCTCCGTGTACCTTTCCCTCTTCCCCTCCAAACCCAACAATTTCCATGGGTGTCTTGCATACAGAGACAGCACTCCTCATGCAATTGTTTTGTGGACATGTAAAGCATAAATTGACCCAAGCTGCCAAACTCACAGCTACATCTGAAAGAACTGCAGGAGCAGGAGGTCCTCCTTCCAGCCTGGTCTTTTCTGAAGAACCCAGGTCAGCATCTGGGTGAGGGTTGCCCTGTTTTGAACACCCCTGTCCCTCCCAGTGCAAGCCATGCTCAGAACAAGCACAGTGATTGGGAATCCACCCAGAGTACTGCTCTTCAGCAAGCTCTACTGGAAAGGCATAGGGGGCCAAACTTGATTTTATATGTCCTTGTGCCTTGTGACTCTGGGGGTAACCCAGAGAGAGCTGTAACTTACCTTCAGCATCCCAGGGGGATTTTCCCCCCAGACAAGATTTTAGCAGCATGCCCCTGTGCCCCAAAACACCTTTGACCACAAATCTGCCCTATGCTGCCAGCAGCAAAGCATCACAAAGTGTCACCACACTGCTCAGGCCCCAGCATTTGCCCAGAAGTGTGGCACAGGGACACCACAGCTCATCTGGAACAGAGACCAGATTCAAAGTATCTTTTATAACACAAAGATATTTAACAAATATTTCATTCTAAACAGTTCACCTGCCCATTACATTAGGCAGGGTCATATTTTAAAGGCTATGTTATTTGTTTTCCCCTATCAAGTGGCAAAACTTGGAGTTTCCTGCGTTCAAGAGTTTAGGCTGAGAGTGCTTTGCAATGCCTGCAGAATTTGGTGGGTTAAAAGGCAGCATTTCTTGCTTTGAAAGGTGTTATTTTGAAAGTTCTCATGAGCAAACCAATTGTTTGCTTTTCCACTTACAGTGTTTGATTTCTTGTTCCATGAAGTAGAGACAGTGTAACTAAGCTGCTCCTCACTGCTCAAAAAATAAATTGCAAATTTTTTAGAGATGCTGTTTTATTTCCATTCTCTCCTTCTCAGTACACAAATACTTGATACAGGGGCTGAAATGGATAACTGTGCTGAAGGAGTGCTTGGGGTTTTCAGCTCCTGATTTCCACTAACAACAGAATTTTTAATCCCATTGCATACACAGGTACAAGACATAAATGTGAAGTTAAAGTTGTACACAAGTACTTGCAAAGTCAGGCATTTCATTCACATGAAGAAAACCAAAAATTATTGGTACAATGCATGAAATTCTTATACATCATATATAAAAACTGCCTCTGATCTATGGTGCTTTTCTTCTTGGGTTTCTAATGGAAAATACTCAGCCATCACTAACTGGTGTCACTTGAAAACAAAATTGACTGCAATACACTATAAAATCACATATTGTTAGGTTAACCTGCACAAATAACTGTCTTGGAGAACTCAGGGTGTTTCTTTAAGTGACAGATAAAGCAGAGCTTTGTACAGAAGGAAACCCAGCAGCACCAGCACTGACCAGGCAGTTGTAGCTGACACAGAAGAGCAGCACATCCTCAGGGAGGTGGACACGGCTGGTCCGGGTGGGTCAGACCCCCAGAAGAGCCCAGTCTAGGAGCAGCGCTCCGGCCCCAAGTGTAACAAGAACAAAAGCAGGCAGATCCCAAAAACAGGCAGAGCCCAGCAGCGCTGCAGCCACCTCCATCAGCCTCCTCCGCAGGCCAGTTCTCTGATAGGTGTGCAAACCTTGCATTTTGCTGTCTTCTTTCTAAAACCCTCTGCCTCCAGCAGACTCAGCCCTAGGGCATTTGTGTGGTGCCCCCACGAGCCAGCACGCACCTGGGGAGGCCACTGAAAGTGGCTGGGCAGCAGAAGAGGGTGCATCGCCACCAAGTCCTGCCCTTCACCTCCTTTGCTACCATCTCCCATCATCTCTTCGAGATGCTGGGTTCAACCAGCGCATGCATTTTGAGAACCCCAACCCAAACGCCCAGTGCCCAGGACCTGCTGCTACTCCAGGCCAGCCCAGGGCCAGCCCAGAAAGGGAGCTCAGCTCTCCTGCCCTGCACATTGCGTGCGTCCAAAGAGTGGAAACCACCACAAAGCCACACTCCTAAACTACTATACCTATTAATTTAGATGGGAACCAAATATTATATATTTATACTAAATACTAGCTATACAAACAAACAAACAAACAAACAAACAAAAAAGTCTATTTAGATTTAATATTGCAGCAGCACCTGGTCTTTTCATCTAATTCAAAGGCTGGAGCCTTTAAAGAAGGGAAACCTCCAGCAAGAAGTAATACCAATAAGCGTTACAATCCTTCTCCCTCTTCGCTTACTTTAAAGAGTAATAAGAAATCTCCCCCTACAGGCTTTCCGCGGCTAATGCAAGGTAAATATACCTTCACAGGCTATCATTTGTCCTCTTAAATACCGGGTAATCTGTAAAGGCTGCTCAGGACGAGTTCATGTAAGAGGAACAGGCATCTCTGGCACGGCACGGCACAGCACGGCATGGCATGGCACGGCACGGCACAGCATGTCATGGCATGGCACGGGACAGAACAACACAGCATGGCACGGCATGGCATGGCACAACACATCTTGGTGCTGTCCCTTTGCAAGATCACGTCCCCCCGCCACATGCAGGCGAGCTTGTTGCCAGTCGCTGAAGGGACACTTCTGCAAAGTGCTAACAATTATCCCGTGCATTTTTTATTCTTTATTACCAGAACTCCACTGGGCAAAAACATTTTGACTAGGAAGCTATTTCCTTTTACCTATTTTAAAGGAAGAAATTAATGGGATAAAAATTCAAATGACTTCCTTCCTCTGCATGGAAAAACCCTTGCGCTCCCTTACTTACCAACTGACTTGTTTTAAGCTATTCACCAGGAACCAATATCTACATTTAATACCAGCAAAACCAAATGATGCTAATGTAACATGCATTTCCAAATAACACAAAGCGAGTTTATATCCCCAAATTATTCTCAATTTTGTTTAGGGAAGGCCTGCTTGGGGATTCGGGTAGTTGTTTGTTTATTTGAATTCATTATAGAACTAGGAGTTTATTACATTCTGTACTCACTGTAAGGTAATCAAAATATAGATGGAAATAGGAATATTTTTATTGTTGCTGTTTACAGAGGTTATATGCTATGAGAGAACTGTAGTGCCTCGATAGACTTGACATAGAAGTTGCCAACTCCTTTCTCATATAATTGTGCTTTTAGACACCTCATTCTCACATAATCTTGGTTATTTGATTTAACAGGAGCCTTTCTTTTTCATGGCAACTTTCTATCCATGCACAATATAAGATCTAGTTTACTGGAAATCCAGTAGATGCAAACCAGGACTGACCTCAGCTTGATTTTTTTTAGAGAATGCAAAATTTAACCAAAAAAAAAATTAATTGAGAAGGAACTTTCCCACTGCCATTTCCATTTGCTCCCAGTGTCCCCATCACTTTATTTATTCAAGTAGTAAAAATAAATCTTTAATTGGAAGGAAAGCGATAACTGAAGTTTAATTAAGCTAAGCCAATAAAGTGAAGGGAAATTACCAGGCTAATGTCACACACTGAAAAGGGGCCATTCAGGGCTGTGGTCTGGGTGCTGCAGAGTAGGCTGATGAGAAGCTCACTCCAAAGGCAAGACATGCGCTTGTCTTCATCCCAGTTCCCACTGGGGACAAGGGGACGGTATTTCAGCCACCTTCACCTCCCACCCCTTCAGCTGCTCCATGCACCCTTCCCAGCGGCCGCTTGTCTCCCCAGCCTGTGCAACGCCGCGCCACGACTGAGCTCGCCCGTCTTTCCCAACAATTTTCTGGGCCATCAGAGACACGAAACCCACCCGCCAGTCCAGAGTGACAGAAAAGCGCTGAAAAGCATTGTAACTGGGTCGTAGCAAACTTTAATTTGTTTCCCTAATGATGACGGGAGCTTTGCAAAGTGGGACATCCCCTGCACTTGGGGAGGATGCTTGCCGGCTGCCCAGGGAGGGCTGAGGCTGCCCGAGCTTCCAGCCTCAGCGTCCACAGGGAAGACCCCAGGAGCAGCGCTCACGCCGAGCTTCCTGCCAGCACATCTGCCAGGCTGCAGCCATATTTCGCATTGATAAATATGTTTGGGTAACAAATAATAGCTGTTACTGTTTTTTTTTTCTTAGCGTGAGCTGCAAACATTGGTTTACTGGCACTGTGTCCTTTTTCACACTACCAGATTTATAAACTGCAAAGCCAGAAGGGCTGACTGCGATCAGATAGGTTGGCCTCAGCATAGAATTTCCCCTAGCAGATTGAAGTAGAAAAAAATATATTATTGAGAAAAACAACACCTCTTAAAAATAATTTACATTTAGAGAACTCACCACACTGCATGTAGGTTTCTTCTGTCAGTTCATCACTCTCAGCATTAAAAAAATATGTACCTTAATTACTCTTCTGAATTTATTTCCAGCCACTGACCTCGTTATATCTTTGTCTGATAGATGAAAGCACCCATTATTAAAGTTCACTTCATCATGTGGGTGTGTATAGGCCATGGTCAAGTCATCCTTAACCTTCCCTTTGATAAGCTAAATAAACCAAACCATGAAATCCTTTCCTATAAGCTATATGTTCATTAATCATTAGCCTGTTTTTCCCTCTGAAGCCTCTTCTGCCGAATGGCAGCCTTTGTGGTCAGCAGACTGTGCCATCCCTAAAGACCCAGGCGTGCCCGGGATGAAATAAAACCACCAGGAGGTCACATCCGTACAGGCACCGCGTCTGGCACCCAGCACCCCACTGCGGCCGCTGCGTCGTGCCGGGGCCCGTGCAGCCGCTCTTCCACTTGGACATTCATGTTTTTTTCAAATGCATCACCCCTGTGAACCCGGCCTCCTCGCGGTCTGCCATCCTGGCACGTTGTAACCTTAGCACTGATAATTGTATGCCTTCTGCCAGGTGGTGGATGCACATGATAAATTGAAGGACTTGTGCTTGTAAGTCCTGCTTCAGTCAACAATCTGGGGCTACGTTCGTTGCTATCATTTCCAATTGCCCCGGTTTGTTATTGGTGTGGGAAGTTTGGCCATCACCCTGTGACAGGAGTATGGAAATTGGCCTCATTCTATATTATAAAACAAGAATATTTACTCACCAGTTCTGCCCTATTGACAGCTCTACCATTTCCATGTAGAAAGCAACTTGTACTGTAACTCCTTTTGGTCCTAATACTTTTCAAGCTGCTTTTTCTCTTAAAGCAGATATTTCTCCTTTTGTTCTTTAAACTTAATCTTTCTATTTTTTTCACGATTATGAGCTTCCAGAAATGTCCTTTTTGAAAGTATTCATTTGTAGCTATCAAAATTTTCTCCCCAGGAAGAATCATGGTTTGGTTTGTTCTGCTTTGTGTTTTTCCCTCAACTGGTGCTGCCTCATTGCACAGCCCTGGGAGGTTAGCATCTACTAAAATGTCCCTAATTCACAAATACCATTTATATTTTTCTGCCTAAATTCTTGCAACTGGACAGTTCATCAGGCAGAAGATATTAGAAAAACTGGCAGCCATAATCGTGTGGGTGGAGGTGAGGACATCTGCTCTTTATATCATGAGCATTGCCAACATGCTCTAGACATATCCAGGTTTCTGTTCCAAAACCCCCTCAAGAATATACCGTGTGGAGTTCCAGCTCGCTGGAACCTCCTGCTTGGTTTGGGAAATTTTGGCAAGTTGTTTTCCTTCTGTAGCTTGTTCATAATTTTTCTGGTCTTTACTACATGGGTAAAGTGTGCCCAGATTTCATGTGCCATTCTAACATATGTTCCGTGATTACATACAGGATGTATAATCACTCTTCTTTACTGCATGAGTTCAGCTGGCACCATTCACTGACACAGTCCAGTGCCGCGAGAGAGTCTTGGGGCAGAGCGTGCTTGAAGTTGGGGCTGCGACTGCTGCAGCATGCGTACAGCACCGTGCCGCGTTCTAAATCTTTAATGCGTTCTTGTAGCTGCATCTCGCGTGCTCGTCCTGGAAGCGCTGGGCACAGCCGAGCTGACAGCCCCGAACATTGCCCACTGTGCTGTGACTGACACAAGCTGCTGCTTTGTCTTCATCCCAGCAATTGCATCCACCCCGAGCATCCTCCTGCCTGCACGGTCCCTGGAGGAGCCCAAGAGAAGGAACCTACTTCCAGGAGTCAAAGTTAGGGACTGCAGTTTGGAAAGCACAGCCTAATCCTCACTGTACTAGCCGAGGCCGGGTTCCTTTCTCCACCATGCACATGGTTTTCCAAACCCTCAGTCAACAGCAGTCATGGTCCCTCAGGTTTATTCGAATGGCCACCTCATGATGCTCCCCACTGCTGTTTCTCCCTTGTGGCCTACCGTGGACATGGTATCATGAACAGAGTGATGGGCTCGTGATGGTAGAAACGTGAGTCTGCCTAGTAAAAAAATGTGGAAAGAAATGGAAAAGCTTAGCTGTGTGATTTGAGAAAAGCAAATTTAGCAAGAGTACCCCAAATTATCTTGTGTATAATGATTTCCTATGTAATGTGTCAAGGAACAGAAAACTAAGTCGTGTTTCTACACCAAATATTGTATGAACTTGAACCTCCGTGCCCCTATAACAAGGGGCATGGTTACAGTGAGTCTATCTGCCAATGCTGACTGCCTCACAACACTGCTTAACACCCTCAGAATCAGGCTTTTTACTCAGTACTTAAACACCTACAAGTGTGGATAGACGTTGGTGGGAACTGTTGACCCTCAGAGGATCTGACTCCTTCTGTGAGGATCCTGTTGTCTTGAATACCACCCAAGGCACTGATCATTCATACTCACAGAGCTTTGAAAACCTGGCCCTTGGATGCCAAAAAAAGAAGATAATAAACAAAGAGAGTGCTTTATCTTCTCATTGTCCCACCACAAATTCTTGCACAATATCCCAGAGTTAACACAAATGGGTAACTGTTCAGTTATCTTTAAAGGCCTATGGGATTTGATAAGCAATTTCATGGAAATAATCTAAATATGCATAATAAAAAAAGAAGGAAGTGATGTTCTGTTAATGCATCACTTTTATTGTGACAAGTTTTTCTTCAAATGAAAAATAAAAGTGTAAAAACTTAGAATTGCAGTACTGTTAAGCACCTCCTGGGATCATTATAATAGACTGTACAATTATTACCTGAGCTGAAGCATTTTTTCTAAAAAAAAAAAAAAAGAAAACCAGCAATAAACGTAATTTCATTGCTCTACCCGATATGCAAAATCTGCCTAGCATCTATTTCCAATATGAAATCAATTTTACTCATAATACTGCATGGAACCTTACTGAAAACCTTGATATAATTTCTAGAGTATTTTTAAGATTTGCACTAGAGTAAAGCTCAATAAAACTTTTAAATGGTTTACATCCGTCATGTCACTAAAATGTTTTTTAAAATATTTTGCTTGGCATTATGAAGGGTGAGAAAGAATAGCAAAGGTATTTCTTTCTGTAAGCTCCTACGTTTTTTTTCCCCACAATCAGTCATGATTTCACAGTTCTGTACCCCAGGTTTTCTTAAAAGAATAGATGAAGGCAGAGTCAGATGCCCATGTTTTTTCTCTGCACACTGCAGTTCTGTTGACTTAAATCCAAGAACTCCAAATTTACATAAGATTAAGGGAGACAAGAATTATTATGGCTGGCTCTTTGGCAGTGATTATGTACACAGATCCGTGTGCCCACGCAGCCCCTGCTCACCTCAGTGTGCTGGACTGTGTGTGAGGGGTCAGGATGGCACAGATTTCGGGGCTGACCAAATCTATTAAGAGCAGTCAGAAATGTTGAATTCCATCTCATACCTGAGAACAGTGAAATCTGCCAATGAGAAAACTGTAGCATTAGGAATGCTAAGTTTAGTTTTTAGGAATTATATATATTTCCTGACACCAAAACCAGGCTGACCATATTTTCAAGTACACATATGTGAGCCTCCTTCCTCACAGCACCCACTGTATTTTGAAGGGCACCATTTTTCTAAGCAGTAATTTTACAGGTACCACGTGTATCAACAACGTGGCTATCTGGTTGTCATTTCTGTTTCATTAGACTTGCATGTAGGGGTGTTACTGTCTTGCCAAAATGGACCCTTCTAAACTGTGCATTGAAGGAAGCAGCACAATTTGCCTTGACGTCTCTGTATGAAAGATTACCTGGCAAGCAGTGACGGCAGTGCATTAATATATAAAATAATTAGGAAGAGCACTTAAATGACATTACGTCTGTGTTTATACATCCTCAACCTCATGGCCATATTATCTCCTCTCTCAGCAAACCACAGCACAGCTACTTTGAAAAGTATTATTAGTGACTTAGATGCCTACCAAAAGAGTCCGGAGCTCATCCAAAAAAGTGCTTGCCGGCGAGGACATGAAAAGCCATTTAGGCATGCCCGGCTGTGCCTGCACCTCGCTTTCACAGCGGATTAGCTGGAAGGAGATGGGCTCCTGCTGCAGCGGCAGGATTGCATAATGCTCCCCTGAGAGCGCCAGAGTGACTTTGAAAGTTTTATTAGGTTTTTATTAGATCGTGATACCCATTTTCAGTAGCCAGCTTGTCCAGTTGCTCACAAATTATGATAATTTGAAATATTGTACTGAATGCTATAGGCTGCCCTTAAGTTTCCCCAGAGCATACGACTGAATTAAACACTGCTAACTCCTTGGCACTGGGGAGGACAAATTTTCCCAGTATGAAGGCGATTGCCTGTGTTGGATTCGTTTCACCATGAAACAGAAGAGATGAGCATGTGACATGATGTATTTTACAAGGTGCTTAACAAGAACATGATTGGGAAAAAATTGAAATCCATGAAATCAATGCTATAACCTAATATTGTTTGTTCTTAGTGACTACTGGAGCACAACAAGATCAATGTCAGGACAGCATTATTCACTCTAGTATCAATGACCTGGAAGAAGCCATGTAAAAGGATGGAACCTGCCAATGGCACAACATGGGAGGAGGCTCTCAAGGAGAAAATAAAAGCAAGAGCAATGCAACTCAGAATGACTTGAACTGGCACAGAGATAGCAGCAGTTCAATACTAAGAAAGCTGGGAGTATTTGGAAAAAAAAAAAAAGTCATCTTATTTTGTCCTGCATTATGGAGTATGAAGGGAAGGCAGACTAGCAGAGCAAGAAGGGTAATTAGAGATCCTGTAAATGTACACGTAAGTAATGAAGATGAGCAGCAGACAGCAAGGAATGGAGCCCAGAAAGGGGCAGCAGTAGGGTTGGCAGAATTAGGTCAGCCAACAGCACACAGTAAAAACCCTTCTTTGTATCTTCAAGTGTCTGCTCACGTTGCTTCAGCTATCAGTCCTGTTCAGAGACCACCACGTCACACCTCAGCACCATATAGCTGTGACCTCATATAGGACTTCATATTTAGCCATCTTAAACCTATGTTTCGAATGGATCTAGGTTACCAAGCAATCCAGACGAGTATTTGGTTTTCCCGTGTTGCTTTACTGTGTCACCGTGACTGAGCACAGTAGCACAGCTTCTGAGCAAGGCAGAAGGCTAACTAATCACATTAATGCTCTTGTGTTACTCACCTGTATTAATAGTAACAATTAGAACAGATAGGATTAGCAGCATGCAAGCATTTGCCAGCAGAGCAGGGGATGCCTCACCCTCCATCAAGACAGATGGGAGATGGGGAGCTGAAGCCAGTCCACTTCCCCCCAAGGAATATTCCTGTTCCCAGAGGACTGAGGGACCCAGGTGTCACCCCCCACCGAGGAGAGGCCGCGGGGCTCCATCTCCCCTCCGCTTGACTCCAGCACCCAGCATCTCCACCCTGCTGCAGAACCGCTGGCACAGCCAGGGGCGCGTGGTCTTCCAGCTGTGATGGATGCGTCCTGCACCTCCTTTTTAGGATTATTACCAGCCATGAGTGGAAATCCTCATGTGTGTTTTGTCTTTTTTTCTTTCATACTTGAATTGCTTTTGGTGCTTATGGCATCTTGAAGTTTTGAACCAATTTCTTGTCAGGCATCTTTGACTAGAAAGCGCAATTGCACTGAGTGGCTTTGGCTAAATCTGAAAGATTTAGTATTGGTATATGGATCAGCTTTTCAGAGTTGATCCAAGCTATGCCCATATTTTCCACTGGAGGACCTAAAAAAATAATGCAGCATATTTCTTCACCTTGTCTTAACTGTATTTTAGGTTACGTAGTCATGTACTGTAATAAAAAAAGCCTTTTTCTAGTGCTATTTTCAGCATTGCAAAAAAATCCAGAGCCAGCAGTTTTTACAGTTTCAGTCCAAGACCAAGCTTCAATAAGCTCACACAGCTCTAATGATTGTTAGTGAAAATGTAATGGGCCATTTGAAATACAAATGAACGCTGGTAGGTAAAGGGATTTTTTTTTTTTTAGTGGAATCAATTTACACTAGCTATTTAAAAAATATTAAAATAAATGTAATGCCATTAAATGTAAGCTTGAAACCTACTGAGAGCATTAGTGGCCAAATCTGCCAAAAAAAGTAGTCATGCCAAGAGCAGGGGGCCAGATTCTGCTCTCAGTTACATTGGTGTTAAGCCAGGATAAGCCCCCTAATTTCAACAGGCTCGTTCTGAAATAACATGGGCATTAAGTGGGAGCAGAAGGGAACTCCATTCCCCTTCAGGTATGTTTTGCAGTGCCCCAGTTTGCCCTTGGCAGCCTGGATTGTGTCTCACCAGCCCCATGGACCCTTTATATTTCCTCGGCACCCGTTTTTGCCAGGATGAGGAGCCTGGACAGACCTACAGAGCAGCAGCCAGGGTTCGACACCGTGTTTGAGGAAGGATGGGAAGCGGCAGGGAGCAGGGTTCGGCAGGTGCTGTGTTTTGAGAAAGAAATTAATGGACCAGAACAGCAAGAAGAGCTAATACGAGTCTGTCACTGCAGAATAATTAACAGCTAAGTAGAGTTCAAAGTTTTGAGGGCAATGAGTTAAGCAACAGGGGAAAAAGAAAGCTCTTTTAAAATAGTGTTTAATTTTATATTACTTACAAAGAAAAGGAAGGAAAACAGCTAGACCATGCAGTTAATATATTTTTAAAAAAATTATGTTAATATCTCAAATTCCCTTTAGTAGTCAAGAGCTTTTGTGGGTAACCCCTCCCTCCTCCTACATGACAATTTCTAGAAACTATTAAATATCATATTAATATACTTTGGGAAAAAGAAAAAATATTTGAATTGGCATAGCACTCTGCTAGGCAGGTTGGCTCCTGCGTCCCAGGTGATAACACAAGACAAATAACCAAATGAGGAGAGAAGCAGCAAAGAGAAAAATGCTTCCTTCATCTACTCTGACTTTCCACTTCATTGTTGGTGAAATCCAGGAAATGTACACCGGCTCTTACCTGGACTTGCCAAAATCCTGTTAGTGAGGGCTATTGTTTGCTATTGCAAATAATCTTCTAATCAAGGGATCCTATCTGGACTAAAAAAAAGAGCAACGTTGGCTGCTTCTCCACTTGCAATAGTGTATCTGTTTCTTTCAGTCAGTTTTCTCTATCTCCAGTTTGTGCCTGCTGTCTTCACCAACCCGAGCTGAACCTTCCCATCCTTGGTGCAAACAGTGCCCAGCACTGCTTCAGCCACATCCTTTCCACCAGCAGCAGGACCATGTCCACTGGAGTTCAAACTTTTGGGTGACAACTCAACATGTGCCAATAAAAGCAGCCAGGTTTACAGGATATATGAGAATAACAGAAAAAATATGACCCATATATGTGCAATTGACCAGCTCTGCAAACAACTGCACAGGTGAAAAATACTGTGTTTTGTATTAGAAATCACTACAAATATTTCTATTAAGATTTATTTTAGAAGAGAAAACCTGTGTAGATATATACTTATCCATTCACAACATGTAAATAATGCCAACAGTACTATTTGTCACATTCCTTGATTTCATGAGGGTTGCAACTGGCAACAGAGGAATAATTTTCTTTTAATTGTTAGTTGATCTTCTCTTTAATTACTGAAGTTGTATGACTAGGGCACCAAAGTATGTAGTGCAAGATCTTTCCATACAATAGACTTTCTTTAATAATAATGGTATTTTTATTGTATTCACTCCGCAGAATATAATTTTTCAGCGACAAAAAACAGCTACAGATTCTTAAAGTGTATAGTTTTCATTTCCTTAAAAAATATTGGAAGGAGTGTTACTTCTGTACGTTATAGGTATAGGTACCATGCCCTATGTAAAGGATTTAGGATTTAGTAGGTTTGACGTTGGAGGGAGGTAAGATGTGTGCCGTCGCCCGTCTCTCTCACCAAAAGCAAAGCCGAGGGGCCTGCAGACAAAGCCCTCCGGGTGCTGCTTTGGCCAAGTTTGCTGCCAGCCCGGACAAGGGAGCGCGGCTTTCCTCATCTTGCTCCGAATTTGGGGAAAATGGAAAGGAACAATCCCACAAGAACATATTGGTACAAGTCACAGTGCAATTTTTTTCCTGCCTATTTCTGACTTGAATAGAACTAAAAAGTGTTCAAAGTTCCCTGATTTTCCAATATAATTTGTAGAAAGCACTTTAACGTAAATGGAGCTTTAGCCCAGAGAGAAGTGGGTATTTTGGAACTACAGCACGATGCTAATTTTCCTTGCCAATCTTTCACCGCTAGAGTGGGGTTCTGGTTGGGTCACCGGAAAATAAACTTGTTTCAATGGCTTTGCTTCCCAGATAAGATCCAAAAGGAGGTACTCGTGCCAAATATCACAGAAAGACTTGAACAATAATGCATTGCACAGAGCGACATTTAGATTAGGTTATTAAACGAGGGGAGGAGGTTATGTGTGCATAACACATTTGCAAGCACTTGGGAATTTTTTGAACCAATTTCTGCTGTCCTTTCTGAATCAGGGTTTTGACTGACTTCGGTGGGAGTTTTGCTCACATAAAAGCTTCCAAATTCAGCGCCAGGTTTAAACATTTGGGCAGCGCTGTGCCCGGGAAGCCAGAGGAATTAAGATATTTGCCCTGCTCTCGCTGCCCTGGAACAGACTCCTTAGCACCCTCATGCTCCTTGGAAAATCCCAGCTATGGTTTATCTGAAATTAATTTGCCCACACTGTTAAGTCAATTACCCAAAGGAGCAGAGACTCGATTAAAAATCTATTTAGTTCAATAGGAAACAGTATACTTGGGATCAATCTTTTTTTTTCTCTTCGACTGCAAAGAATCTTGCTGTATCCCTGTATAAATAATAGAGGTAGCGCGCTATCCGCTCCTGCTCAAGCATGACTGAGCAGATGCAGCCCGTGCACAGCTCGTGGCACCAGCACCCAGAGCGGGACGGTGTGAGGAACACCTCAGAGAGGCGCGGGGCTTGCTCCTGCCCGGCGGGGGAACCCCGCACGCCCCAGCTGCTGGGCGGGGCCGCGGCTGCCGCTCGCTCCCCGCCTTCCGAGGGGTCGCTCGCACCCGTCTCACCTAGAGAAATGCTTCTGTTGTCAAGCCTACAGCAAACTGTGTCCAGACAGATTGGTGTTCTGCTCAAAGGAGCCCGCATGAATCATGTATTAGTTCATTTAAAAGCACTTTGTAGACAAACATGCTCACTCTATCAGCAGGCACGGGGATGCAAATACTTCACTGGGTGTATATGAGCCCTGACAGGACATCTGTGATGCATGGGATTGAGAAACAGCTCACTCCAGAAAGATCAGGCAATAACGAGCAAAAAGGCTCACCGTATTTTGTTCTTTTTCAGCAAAATGAAAATTTAACTTTGCCATCATGTTGGAAACAGAGTAAACACTATCAACAGAAAACCAGCAGCAGGGAGAGGTAAATGATTTACAAGATATTCTTCAATCATTTAACAGAAAGACAGGAGGTTTTGGTTTAGGGTCCAGAGTACTCTTGCAGAAGGCAACTATGCCCCAGCAATATTAATGCAAAGATACCTGCTGTGCAGGAGTGTCCGACGGAGGCGAGGAAGAATTAGGAACAGTTAGATTCAGGAAATACTAATGGCAGCTTCGGTATGCTAGCTGCTTGGCAGATGCTGATTGCTCCCTGTAAATGAAAACAAGCTAATGAGTGTGTGCAAAAGCAAAATATTTGGTGGGCTCTCATTAGCAGGTAGAGTATGTGGAATTAATTTCACTGAGAAAATTGTAGAATAATTTATTTGCATTGAAAGCATAGTCTGTGAAAGCATCCTGGAAAAGATTCAGACATGTATGGACTTCATCTATAAGTGGTTCCAAATTAATTTAATTTGTGAGAGAAAACACTGTAATATTATAAATACTGTAAGCATGGGTGTCGAGACACAGTTACACTATATAAGACAAGAAGAATGTTACTTTCAGTTTCTGCCTTGATGTTGGTGGCTGGTACAGAAATTTCTTCATGGTAAGTACAGCACAATCCCACCAGCCACAGGCTGCTGGCTTTTGTAACTGCAAGGGTGGTATGTTTACTAACTTTCGCTCATTTCTTTTAAACACATGGTCAGATGCAAGCAAATCCTATGGTAACATGAAATGACTGAAGCCTCTCACCCCTCCACAGTTTGTGAATGTTCATGTTTGGATCTTCAGAAAACGTAGGAATTCATTTGTTCTCCTGAAATCCTAATTTTACCTTAGCAGTTAAACAAGTACTGGAAATAGTAATTCAGGCAAACAGAGTATTGTTACTGTTCCCAGAAAGGTAATATATTTGAATAGCTCTGCATATTTAACAAGGAAGATGTGTTTTGAGCAATTTTTAATAAAGTAATATTTTACATTTCCCATTTCACCCTTGCAGGAAACTGCAAAGATCAGTTCTGGATTGAGATTGCATCCCCAGTCTTGGATCCTTTAACATCCCAGAAGGCGCACATGAAAAAGAAAAATCCCCCTACTTACACTGTGAATAGGTGCTAACAGCTTTAAAGAATTACCCACCAAATATTAGGTGCAATTTAAAACTACATTTAAAGCAGCACGGGTAGTTTAAAAGTCTACGTGGCCAGCTAAAAGTCAGAGAGAGAAAATTACTTGAACACGTGTTGGATGAATTTCTGTCTGTGTGGGAGATATCGCACTGGTGGGATAATATATCCTCCTTTTTAAAAAAAAAAAGGCAGATTCTTTATCTGGTCTTCCCTATTCCATGCGATGCAAAATCTGGGCAAAGGCTTTTAGCTAATTTCCATTTACTATAAAAAGAAATACAACTATACTATCTAAGTATTATGGAAGATTATTTATATGGAAAGACATCCTTAGGCTAAACTATTAAGTGAGGATAATGGATATGAGCCACCTAAGGTGTGCGGAGGACTCGTTAATGAATTCCTTGGTAAAACAAAGTCAGATGCACGCACTCAGGTAGTTGCTGGCTTGAGCACTGTGCTTTTAGAGGAGCAGCAGGACTGATGAGGGGTCACTTGTGAAGACCTGGAAAATGCATGATAAAATGCTCCAGGCATTACCCTCCACCTGCTTCAGGGGCTGGTCAAGGGCCATTCAGAGTACCCACTACAATATTTATTCAATATGCTGTATGTTGTATCAATTTAAACATGTGCTGTAACTTATTAGATATTTATTAGCTTACACTTTAAGCCCCAGTCTATTTTATAACCCCAATGCCCCCTGTTTTATGTAAAAAAGGATATTTAAATAGATATAATTTAAATTAGTTCGTAACTTGATAACTCGTTCCAGTCTGCTACTCTAATGAAACCTGCACTAATGACTGCCTTCAGTAGGCAACCCCTAATTTTAAGAAGCCATTTTAAAATATTCATAACATTTCCTGTGCAATGTTGTTTGAACTGTATTTAACAGACATCTTGAATGGGCTTTCTGGTGGTTTGTAGAAGTCACTGTCAATAGTGGTTCTTGTGGCACTGTCTTTGGAGCAAAGGCAGCAGAACCTAACCCAGGAATTCAGCGTCTCCTAGATCTGCCCAGAGCCTGCGTTCCTCCAGACCAAGCCCTGTTCACACCCACAGAGCTGTCTGCTGTTGCAGTGGGCTCCTTCCACCCGGCTGACGGCTGGGCAAGGGCGCGTGCTGCGCCTCTGCGTGCTGCAGGGGCAAGCAAAAAGGGAGAGTGAATATGCAAACTGTACTAACTAATATTAAATGTTGAATGTGCAATTAATGTTAATGATAAAGCAACAAGCAACCAACAAATGCTGGGACATAATACAGCTGAACTCTCATAGATGCGGAAGCATTAGTAACAAATGCTAAGATCTGCTTTAAGCCAGTCATTGCTTAAGGCTTTCACTTTGGGAATCACAAGTGTTACCTTAATACACTTACTTTGATAAAATACCTAAGACAAAAGTTAGATTTATCCTTTGCTCAGTTCCCACAACTTTAGGAACAAACCGATGGAGTAAATGTGAAATTTTTCTGCAAATACAAATTACCTGGCAATGTAATTAGCACTCACTAAACCAATATAAAATCATTTGAACCCTAATCTAACTGCTCGTTGTTATAGGGGTTGTCTTATTCACCACTGAACGCAGGTGGCATCCATAGCTTGGTGTTACTGTGACATTGAGCTGCCATTCTGCATTGCCTCTTTTATCGTCTATTAGAAAATAAACAAATCCAGATCTTGCTCAGTGGCAACTCCCAAGGAGAAGAGAGCACCAAATGGGTTTTAAGCAGTCAAATAACCAATGAATGAGCAGAATTTGGGCCAAACATCCTGCCAGGGGCCAGCCAGCAGGAGCCTGCTGCCAAGCCCTTGTCCCTAGATCAACACCTCATCCATGAAAAAAAATCTGGTCTTTAAATCAAAGGCAGATCACAAGAAAAAGAAAAAAAAAAAAAAGAAGAAGAAGAAGAAAGAAAAAAAAATACTAAAGACATAAATCTGCTTTGGCTACCAGCCCAGTATGATCTTCCAGTATATTTTTGCTGATGCTACTTCTGGGATGGGACAAAGGAAATGGATGACACTGAGACGTCCGTGGCAGGAAGACCACCGGATTGCCCGTAAAGAAGCAGCAGGCAGTGTGTGTAGATGACAGTGCTGTCAGGGGGCTACAAGTTCACCTCTCCAACTCTTTTTCTGCCTTGTGTGAATTGCAGCAGCCGGGCTAACCCAGCTCTACATTTGAAATGCATGGAGAAGGGCTTTGTCAGAGAGACGTTGCACTTTGTGCCCGCAGGATGCAGGAAAGCAGCAGGTTTCACTGATAATGTTTTTGTGAAAGCAGAAAGCATCCCAACAACTGTAAGGGACCCGAGATTCTTCTGTCACTGCAAAACACACGCCAAATTCTGCTGAAATTTACTTAAAGCCACAGCAGTGATGAAACAGGTATTTCTCTCAGAGATGTCCACGGACTTCATCTCCAAAACATATGCATCAGTGGTACATCTCTGCTCTCCTTTTAAACAGCTCTTCTGCAAATGTTTCACTTGCAGGCCTTGGTTTTTAGCAATTGCTTATTTAGCCCCATTCTAGTATTTCTGAGAACCTTGACATACCCATCTACAGGACATTATCAACAGATAATTTATAATAACAGATAATAACAGTAAGATACAGAATTGTATTCTTCATAAATAGTATCAATGAAGGAGGACACAGTTAACCACTTTAAAAGGGTTACCAAATTTCTTTTTTTTTTCTTTAAGAAAGAGATCAATAAAATCTGTTATTCCCTTTGTTGTTTGTGTGTGTGTGTACTTCTTTTATTTTTATTTTATTTTATTTTATTTTGTACAAGAGAATGAAAATCTGTTTGCAGTTGTAGCTTTTACAGCATGCCAAATATTTTCTATTTTTTTCTTCCATAATTATTTTTACAGAGAGCTGTTTTTTCAATCAGGTCACTGAACTCTGAAAAACAAAACTTCAAGGCTACTTTTGAAAAATTGGACTTTACTTTTCTTTCAATAGAAAGATTCACAACTTTCGTGTGTAAGCCAAGACTCAAAAAATAACATAAATCCTTTCAGTGCCGTCTGTCTCTTTGCCTATGTAACAGATATTTCTGCTAACATTTACTTTTGTAATTTTTCACATTGTTTTAGCTCTCAGAGGTTAATATTTACCATTCATTCTGATATTCACAAGCTACAGAGGTAAGCTTGCAAATATCTGCCCTGGGAAAATGAGCAGCTCTGCCAGAAAATATGTTCAAGTTTCTTGGTGGAACTGTGGGAGACAACACACCATTGACAACATTTCACTGTATTCATCTGTTCATGTTTTAAACATCTGCACATTCAATTCATACTGTACAACAATTGGTATTTAAAAGGGATAATCAGATAATTACAGCAGATGTTTTTTAGTCTCTTTGAACAGCAAACATGTATTAGAAAAAAAAAGTATACAAAATAAAAAGTGAATCGATACCTATAAGGGAAGCCACTGAAATCACATCCTTATACTGAGACCACACACTCGTTTTCTGGTAGGCATCTACAAATACAGAAGAGACTGCGTGGTAGCAAAATTCAGCTGCAGACAGAGCTGCCTGCAAAAGCTGACCCACTACTTGCAATAATATCAAATCATAAATGAATTAATTTGCTTGCTGACCAAGTAGTTTGCCATATTAAAGTGCAAGTTTGCAAGACATGTATTCTATTATCCCAGATTGCACTCTTGACACTTTACATTATGAACATTTAGCATTCATCCTTTGATATTTTGAACACTGACTACAATGAAGCTGTCAGCACAAAGGAATTTTTTATTCAATTTTCAGATGTAACAAGCAAGGATCTTACAGAACCATCATTAAGAATATGGAAACAATAGGGATTCAATTATCTAGCTATGGAAGACAAAAGAATATTTTAATGGGCACAATATTCAGAGATATTAAAAAGTTTGTGAAAGAGAAGAGAAGAGAAGAGAAGAGAAGAGAAGAGAAGAGAAGAGAAGAGAAGAGAAGAGAAGAGAAGAGAAGAGAAAAAGGAGCAATTATTGTTTTGTTTCTAATACGCAGAAAACAATATTTGCTCCAAATGCAGTTCATAGTGACTAAGAGAATGATGATTTACTCAAAGGCTGCGCCGAGCTTGTACTGCTCTTGTCACTATGATCTAACGCTGGTAGTACGTTGTGAGCAAGCAGAGATCATTGATTAACACTGCCAGACAGCTGCGTTGGAATCATCAAGTCAATATTGTGTGCTCTTGGTAAAAAAAAAAAAAAAAAAAGGAAAAGAAAAACACAAATAAACACAATAATAATAGTGATAATAAAAGTGATCAGTGTATTTTGATCAGCACAAGCTACATAATCTAGATTCAGTCATCGACAGGGAGGGCAAACCTCCCACAGGGAGAGCAAACTTGTTTTGTCACATCTTAGCATGTAGCTAAAATTCTAGCACAAGTACTGATTCCCCCCAAACTAGGATGCAACTGGCAGCCCACCCAGCCTCCTGAGGTAAGAGAAGAACATACATGCATGTGTATATGTATGTGTATATATATATATTTACAGACCACATGAAACTAAATTTAATAAACATTCCAGGAAGGAAAGGACTTGGCAGAATAACCAGACAATGAAATAAAGGATTTTTTACTACATGGCTGTATTTTAAGAGCTTGCAGAAAATGAACTCCTCAGTGATCACATTCCAATGAATTTGGAAATGCTTTTCAGTATGCCATGTCTGGACAGTGATTATTTTAAAGCTGCAATATAAGACACAAATGTTTGATTAAAATGAATTCCACCCTGAAAGTCTGGGTGTTCTTTTTTTAGGGATTCAGACACAAAAATTAGCTGAGTGACTGTGGTCTGCTGGCGTCCCAGCAGTATCATCTGCGCATAAGTTCAGCTGTACAGGGATTCATTTGGAGTACTCACCACCACTGAAAATAGCAATAAACAGCATTTTGCAATGGCCTTTGCATTTCTTTATCTGTCCTTATTTTGTCCAAGATGCATAGATGAGAACACTGGTTTATCTCATCTGCTTCATCAGAACTGCAATTGCAGCATATACAAGCAATAGTTTTTTAAAGTGCCACTAGAATCATAGCTGTATCCAGGTAACACAATAAAATAACAAATGAGAGAAAGAATACAGGAGGTCGTGGAAATACAGACCTATAAAGATACACCTCAGATTCCTATGCATACTCAAGTAACAAGGTAGGACTGCAGGGAACACGTTGATGGCTTTCTTCATGCAGCACTACAGACAACTACGCTTTTTCACTCAAATTCATTTGCTTATGGGGAACCAGGGAAATTTTGATGAGAGCTGGCCAAAGCTTAATCTTTTCAGTCTATAAAAAATTGAAACAGTTTGCTCCCATTTCATAAATGTTGACATTTCCCATGAAAAGAAAATATCGTATCAGAATGTTTCCTTAAAAAGAAATAGGAAAAGCCTGTCACGCCTGGAAAGCTGAGACATGAAGCTCGCTGAACCCCAAATCCTCTGCCTGGAGCCGGGCAGTGCGCGGCCTCCTCGACCAGGGGCTGCGGTGGTCCTGGGAGCCGGGGCCTCACGGCTGGGGGACGTCACGGCAAACAGGGTCCCAAGGGTCCTTGGCTGATGTAGGGACACGTGGGTGGTGAGGGATACGTGTGGTGGGGCCACCTAAAAACTGCTCATCTCTCTGTTTGGTCTCCGTGGCAATCCACGAGGTAAGCAAGCTGCTGGCTTGGTAGAGACCGCACTTTTTTCCGGGCATCAAGGGGTGCTTCCGCAAAGTGTTTCAGCTTCAAGGAGGCTTTATGGAATTAAAAAAAAAAAAAAAAGTTCTCCTTGCAGTTTCATTAGAGACCACTAAAACCCACATGTACCACGTCAAGAACCAGAGCTGTGGGAGGTGCCAGGCCTGCCTTTACACAGGGATTGATCTCACGTAGAGCCAGGATTAACAGCGGGCTGAGTCATGCTCCAAACATTTCCTTAAAGAGAAAAAGGAATAAATGATGGACCTGACACTGAGTTGTGGTACTCCTACAGCATGTTTCTAATTGCATGTGAGGTCCTGGTGCTCCTACATGGCTGAGGTCAAAGGGAAAGCCCACAAACTCCAGCTGGTTGCAGAAATGACCTCTGTGGAGTTGAGGTCTGGAAGTCTAAATACAATGGGATTAGATATTCCACAACACACCTGATACAATGCAGCTGAAGAGGAGAAGCAGAACAGTAGCTTTTTCTTCTGCCATTTAACATACCTCATAACCCTGAGGACATTGTCTTAACCAAAGGCTTGAACTCTGGATGAATTGTAATTCTCACAGCATTGAAACCCAGGAGAGTGCAATGCTTGCCAGAAAGATCCTGAAGGGAAGAAGAAAAAAAAAATGAACAAACTTGATAATTATAGAAAAAAAAAAAAAAAAAAAAGAATATGCACATCCATAGTTTTGCTAAGTTTGGGATTGACTAGAAGAATCAAAGTAGTAGCCTGGAGAGAAAATCTGTATTTGAGGTGTGAGGTTAACTGACAAAAATCAAACTTAAGACTGAAGTGTATAACTTAAAGAACAGCTAAAACCTACAAGAAACCTTTCAAGAAAAAAGTATCAGATTACATTTTATGACCAAGAGGCAAAGCTAAGAAAAATATTTCAGACAGAGGAGCTGTTATTTTTGTAGCTTTGAAACAATACGTAACTAGCACAAAAGATAATATGATACAAGACAGGTAATCCAATCATTTTAGAGTTTATGGCTGCAATCTTCTCCACATGAGAGACTTGATTGTGCTTCATTTCTTTCCATAAGTGAATAAATTCAGGGAATCACAAGCACGATTATTCAGATTTGTGTTTTCTTCTCAGGCTTGAAAAGTCAGAGCCAAACGACTAGTGGCCTTGAATGCTGCAGGAAACCTTCATATACGAGCCTGTCTTATATTCATACAGAAAGCAGAATTAATATAAAAGGCACAGCTCCACCAAAATATTTTTCTTTAATGATCTCAATTTAATCTTTTTTTTTTTTTAATTTCTTATTCCCAAATAATATATGGAAAATGTGGTAGTCTGAAGACAAAGAAACTGAAAATACTGAGAAAATGGTGTATAATGTCTGAGGACATGTCATTATCAGTGACACCTTCCCTTCCAACATTGGATCTACAGCAATGTCCATGTCTTGAGCAATTGCAAGGACATCATTTTGACTAATAGGACGTAACATGGACATGGATGTAGCAGGTTGTTTGCTATCACCAGGTCTAATTGTAGATTTCAAAGTTCCTGTTTACCTGCCTGATCCTGAACTGATCCTGCAGTCTTCAAAATTCTGATTTTGGTCATTTCTGGTTTCCAGTATAGCTTTGCACCCTCACTAAGTCCCTACATCTTGTCAAGGTGCCCCGAACTGGAAGCCCCCATCCATGTGTCTATACCTGGGAGGCACTGGTAACACAGTCAGTCAGCTGGAAAATACAGAATGGCAGGATTATTCTTTCCAAACCCAGCTGGGGAGGAACACCTCCTGGTATGCAAAGGGTTCACACCAACCAGGGAAAAGCGGAGTTTAATTTCTCTGTAACTACTGGAGTGATTGTTTCAGCTATTTGGGTTAAAAACAAGTGCCTTGTGCTGGAAATATTCTACTTTTCAGAAAGTAATGACATCCTTACAGCTAGAAATACTAAATTAGGGCATTTCCTTGAGAGAAAGGAGACCCTTATCAAGTTCAAGGGCTTTCTTATTTATTTTACATTAACTAGTCATTGAAGAAAATACAGAAAAGTTACAAGAGCAGAGTCTAAAATTTGTGCTGCAAGCATGGTATTGTCATAGGAAAGAGCACACAGCCACTACCATCTGCTTAGTCTTCTCTTCCTCTGTTTGGCTTATTCTGGGGGAGATGGCACATAAATAGCTAGCTTAGACAAAGGGCCAAGGCTATGAGTCACAAGTAAGGCTCAGGGAGGTGTGGGATTTAGGTGCCTCTAGCATCCGCATTTCCCATTGATCAGTTTGGGCACTCAGGACCTTTGCTGTCACGGGTAACTAGGGCTTTCCGAGATGCTAAACACTCCCCAGGCACAGCAGAGGTAGCTCAGGCATCCAAATTAGCGCTCTGCGCTCTTCTCCCGGGACACAGGGTGAGGCAGTTGCTGTGCCACTGAGCGCAGCGCAGGGAAGTCCCTTTGTGCATCGATGCAATTGATGGGGTTCAGGTTGGGAGCGGGCTTCTGAAGGCCACCTCCCAGGTGGCCCACTTCCCTGATTGGGTTAGCATAGCACAGCCATCATGGAGCACGCAGACTGGATCTCTTCAGGGTGAAACTAAACCAGAAGACATGTTCCAGCCAGTAATGGGTTCGCATTTTGCAGAACTGGGCTTGCCGTCATCTGAAGTGAGCACCCTGGAAACGCTTTTATTGTGGACATCTGGTACTCAGTACCAACAAGTTCACTTTACTGATCTGCTCCAATGAGTTATTGCCAGTGTAGTTGCAGCCTTTGTGAAACAGCTTTACTAACCTAAAATGGTTCACAATACCGCCCCCCCACTCCAAAAAAAGATATTCTTTCCTGTGTTCAGACATGGGAGCAGAGGGCAGAAGTTCAAAGCTGTCACCACACTGCATCACTCCCCGCACCCAAAGATTTCAAAGTGCCTGTAAACCACAGCCTGGAACATATACAGGCATTGCCCAGATTTTAAGCAAGGGTAACAAAAGATCAGTAAAACAGCTTTTCTAAAGTCACAAAGCATGCCAGAAACAAAATCAGAACAGAAACTGAATTTCATGATTGGTCTTGAGCTTTAACCTAACAGCTACTATTAATTAAACAAATCTGATGTTTGATTAACCTTGCATAAAATTCTGTGAATGATATGAGCTCTCCTCCATATGTGGTGCTAGAAATATCCCACCATTTCTAGAATAATTCAGCAGTGGGGATATGAACAGAGCAGGAAGACCAAAAGGCAGTAAAAGAGCAAGAGGAAATTGGCTGCTGCTTTACCAATTTCCTGTTGGGGCTCTTCAGGCTGTATTGCTCAGGACAACCATTACAGAGAGGTTTGCAGCTCTGGAAAGCTTTTATTGACCTCTCTGTAAATACAAAATGGCCCATGAATTAAATGGGAGGGTCACTATAAGGAAGTTCAACAGACTTGGCAGATTCTTGGGAATAAGCAAGAGCAGGGATCAAGAGGACTGATTGAAAATGTGCAGTTATTGTGCAGAGGATTCCTTTTCTTGGGAGCAAGCTCCCTGGGGTTTTCTAGGCCAGGATTTACAAGGCTAATGAAGGGTGTTGTTTTTTTCCCTTCTGTGACAAAAATTTCAGCTGAAGACAAGCCAGATTTACAAGCGACTGTCTAGCTGCTGAAAACATGTTTGCCAAAGCTTTCCATCACCCAAGCAATCCCCTTTTCTCCCTGCATGTGCACCCACTTTCTTACAAGTCCTGTCGCTTCACCTTGCTCGAGATGGGACTGGGGATTTGGCAGAGCTGAGCTCTGTTCACTAGGTCCCACAGTTTTCCCCACCTTGCAAGCTATTTCCCTAATTACACCAAGAACTGAGTAAAAAGATCTCTGTGAAAATGCTTGCTTTTGGTTTATCTCCTTCTGTTTCCTTCCTTTCTGTTAGCATTGACCAATCAATATTTTCTTTCAATTTTTTTTTTACAAGGACTCAGAACAAGTTATAACCATTGCCTTTACTTGAATTCTCTTGCTAATACAAGAAATTGTTTTATCCAAATGAGCTTTGGATGTCTTTGTTTGAAATTAACTTCTCCAATTAGTTAAAAAAGCAGAGGGGATAAAGATTCTTCTACATATCTACATGTTAACATTTTTATTCGTCCCTTACTTACATTTGTGTTTATCAATGATCTCTGAAAATCCAAAGACTTATTTGCAGGTGATCCATGGATTCAGGATTTGGATCATAATCTCCTTGATAAAATCCTAAATCAAATACAAAGGGCTTTTTCTACTTAGAGTTCCCAGTAAATTAGTGCTGGGGATATTAGAGAAAAGCCTGACCATGAAACTTTTGAAAAGGTATATATGTTTGGTCTTGAGAAAAAAATAAAAATATTTAATGCAAGAAGTTACAACTAACTTTGAAATTTGATACATTAATTTCATCTTATAACTATATTTCAGAGCAGTGCAAATCCCTCTAACCTCTGCCATTGGTGCTGTTGTTTTTAAGCAGGAAACCCACTTTAGGAAGTGCTGACAAAATCAGCTTTTCTGTAACATACTCTAAAGAAAAACACAATTATTACAATACGCAAATGTTCATTTATGTTTAATTCACACTGAGTTAGAAATCTCAGACAAGGACAGCGTGACGGAAATCTGTAGAAACACAGACGACTGGGAACTGCTGCCCAAACCCGGGTGGGACTGCCTGCACCCCACATCCATGCTGCACCTCCACCGTGGTTTGGCCACCCCATCGCCACTCCCCATCTCGCAGCCGTGACAGCACGGGATGAAACTGTCTCACTGGGATTTGCAAAAATAATTTAGTGCCTGTAAAATTTAAGCTTAACATCTTTAAGCTTTTAAAGCAATTTAAGCTTAGCATCTTGCTGCAAAACCTTGAAAATATCACCCGACAAATAATAAAAAAGGCCATCCTAATTTACTTACCTCCTCTTGCAAGCGTTGGTGTCGAAAGGGCGCGTGTCCTCGGGTGCCACTTTCCACGTGCCGTGCCCATCTCCGCTGGGCCCCTGCCACCACGGGGGTGCTGACCAAATACTGTCCCGACGCAAACAGTGTTCATCAAAGCAACCTTGCTCAGGAGTTTTCCTGTAAAAATCCAGCACCTGAAAAGTTGGCAAAGCCATGAAGTGTTTGGGACTGTGGAGTGTAAATGAGCACTTCATGGGGCGTGCAATGCCTGAGCCCAGGGTAGGGGGACAGATGACATCCCCATGCTGGAGCAGGAAATGAAGCCTGCTAATGAGCCCTACGCAGGAAGGAAAACAAGAGCAAGGTGCACTTGCATAAACCACATGATTTGCTTCTTCATTTTACACCAAATGATAAAGTTTCCCATGTTAGAAACAAAAATTCCTTAGGGAAGTGTCAGATGTTGTAAATTTGAACCTTAATCTGACCAGTAGTTGGCTATGGGACAACTCGACTTTGGACAAGCTAGGTTGATGCCCAAATGACTAACTCCCAGGTAGGGGACATCCACAGGGGTCCCAGGTCTGCCACCAGACTGGTAGCCACCGTCATCCCATGCACACAAAGCCTATAAAATCCCGTGCAAGAGCAGAACGGCCAATCAATAAACTCTATTCAGTGTGAGAAACTTTCCAAAATCCGAGCATAAAGAAACAGGAGAAAAATGATTAGCTCTTCTTTGCCTGACAATTCCCAAACATTAATGACCTTGAAGACTTTGAAGACCTTGAAGACTGACCAGTGGAGTGAGCAAGCGAGAGTGTGCGCGCTGTGCACGCGCTTAGAGGAGAGAGAACTTCTTCAAAGGCAGGTGCCTCATCTGCAAACCTCCTGAGCCCTCTCAGGTGTGAAAAAGAAAGCTTAGTTGATTTGGAAAAGTGAGAAAGTGGACAGGCTTCACAGAACCAGAAAATGATAAAATGTAAAAATCTATATTTATTTTAATTTCATGTAATGACCTGGAAGTTTGAGAAGATCCTGCTAGTTTTTGGTCTTGAAGCTGTGTATACAAAATCATTAATACGTTAAACTAATAATGAGTTTAGGAGTGTGCACTCTCACAGCACGCACTTATTTTGGTGCCATTTTGCCCCCAGGCTTTGGGGGAAAATAAAACTAATATAATAGAGAGAAAGAGATGCCCCAAACCTCTGAAAAAAAACAGGGGAATATGAAAACTAGATGCAAAAAGTTGCTCTCTGAATGCCTTCAGGCCTGACTTTTATTTGTATTGTTTCACCAGTCATGAGTAATTTGCCTACTCGGTAGTCATGCTATATCCCTTTCTAAGCCCCTCTGTTGATATAATGATTGCTTAAGTATCTAAAAATATGCTGATCTCTAGTGGCACATGAGGGGCAAAACATAAGAAAACAAAACAGGAAAATAATTTCAGGAAAATATTGGAAAGCTATCTGTAAATTATTTCCATTTGTTATTCTTAGGAAGGGAACACATTCTGCAGATCAAATCCTTTAAACCTTACAAATGTGATCAAATTTGTATCGAGGTAATTTTTGCATTTACAGAAAAGCAGATACTTAAAGTCTCCTTCTTTTTCTTAAATGATGCAAAGAGACATAACTGGAAGAAGAAAACCTGGCACAGTGTCTGCGTCTTCTTTCCTGCTAACCTTTTTCTATAAATACAGAACTATTTATGTGTTTCCCCTTACCTTTTTTTTTCCTCCAAAACAAATTCAGGCTGTCTAAAAAATGAGCCTGGAGGTGAGCTGAGATGCTTTTCAGCTTTCCAGTCGCTCCAAGCAGCCCACAGATCCCCGCTGGGTGCGTTCGGACCAGAGGCGACCCCGAGCCGACACGCCGGCACTGCTGGCCTGTCCGGGACCCTCCTGAGGCTCCATTCCCGCTGATGTTAATGCCTCCATGTTGGCTTCTCCTCCAGCCGCTCACCCCCAAACTTTTCTGCCTAAAACAGCATAAATATTATTGCAAAATGCTAGCAGACCACAAACAGAAAGGCAGGGCGATGTCAAGTTATGATGCCTTTTCTTCAGCTCCCTCCTCCTGCTTCTGCCTCCTGATTTCATAGAAAAAAGATTTAGAAACACAGAAAATCTTGTCTCAGGTGCCTAGCACCAAAATTTAGGCTATCCTTCCTCCCTCACACACACACAGTGTCCCCACAGGCTTAGCATCAAAAGGCTTGTCCTAAATAATACTCAAAAGGGTCACATCAGAAGCCATAAGATTAACTCAGTGCACCTAAACCTTTATCAGGGATAAAGATATTTCTCATTCATTTCTTCTCCAGACACCCAGTCAATAATTTAGAGAAAGATTCCTCAATTACTCCATTCACTTAAAAGATATCAATATCATACTTGGGAGAAAATCCTGTAAAATTCAGTGCAGTCAAGTGCTGACTTTAATGTTGCCTCTTCAGAGGATGTGGAGCTGAGGCTTGCATGAGATTCCCCCGCCTGCAAAACACAGAGGAAAAGAACAGACAGCACTGGGAGATCCCCCGGCCCTCCAGGAAAAGAGGCAGAAATGAAACGACTAGACTTCTACTTATGTGTTTATCTAGAGTAAGAACAAATCATTTCTATTTAAAGGAACGATATTGGCAAGTGCAATTGCCGATGGTCCATTTAGTCTGGTGTCTTTTTAGCAACAGTGGTCCATGCTGGATACCTCTGAGAAAAAGGGAAGGAAACAGGAAAAAAAATCCTTCTGGCACATGATTGTGAATAAGTGAGAATTTTAATTCAAATTTATATGGGAATAAAAATAGAGTGTCTTCATAGTGTAAGGGAGAATTACTAAAAACTTGAGAAGTCAGCCTGATACTAAGGGGCTAAAAGGTCTTCTAAGTAAAATTCCTGACATAAACATGATTTTTAAGAGTGGGGATCAAAATTAAGATTTCACTGAGTGAAATTGTCACTGACGCTGACTTTCAGCCAAGATTATGTATATGCCTGATACATGCACATGTGTGTTTTCACTTGGTCAGCAGAGAGTTTGAATTTCTTATGGAGACCACCAACTTTGCTGGACATGTTTCAGCTCTAAAAAAAATTGAGAGAAATGTGTTTAACTCATTCATGCCACAAGGAACATGAACAATGCATCACCAAATGCCAGCATCTACCTTCAGACACACACATCCAACAACATTACAACAGTGGGGTTAACAGGTGTAGCTGCAGGGAGAGTTTAGAAGAGACTTTAATTAGTCTAACTACTGTTTTAAAGAGACAAATTTGATAAAGAGACAGGTATCTCACTGCACAAATCCCTATCTAATCCTATAACTGCCAGCAGCAAAGGGGTGTCACTGAAAATTCAGCCTAGCTACCGATGAGTTGCTCATCCTCATCAGCCCGGGCTGTCAACAATCGCATACATGATACTCCCACCTCTTCTGGAAAGGTTTCCTAAAAAAAAAAAAAATGTTAATGAAAAGTTTTAGATGAAGATCTGAAGACAATGGAGAACGGCCACTCATCACAAGTTTTGGAAAACTCAGCTTCAAAAGAAATGACACAGATAGTTGCAAATTGGAGGTTCTGCAATGTAAATGGGTCAGATTCAGCATTTTGGTTCCAACTGGGTAACACAGAGCTTGTGGGTAACAGTCCCACCCTTGGTATGAGCATGATTTTCATTTGTACTTCACAGGAACTCCACTGTAATTCATTAACGTATGTAGCATTAAAAAGGAGTTGTAGGAGAATGAAATATAAGAAGGGTTGATAGATAGTGTTGCATTGATGGGTTCCGCTTGGTTGGTAACATCAAGTGGCAGAATGAGAACAGTTTTTAAGATATGATTAAATATAAATTTTATCAAAGGAGCAGTAAAACATTATAGCTTTAGGCTTTTTAAATTCTGTACACATTGTAGGATTCCAAAAATAAAGCTCCAGCTTCTTAAAATTGAATGTCTGTGTTGTATCATTTAAGCAAGCCACCATCTGAACTACAAGGCATTTTTATCTGCGAAACCACCCCAGCAGGATTTAGAGAGGCGACAAGCTGGCCGAAGGGTATGTTCACTTGCGCACAAATTGTTAGGCTCCACCTTTAAGCCCAGGGTCCTTGATATTTATCTGGCACCTCTGAAACATGACCCTCTCACAATTTGGATCATGCCCTCACTTGGACTGAAATCAAAGTCAAACCCACGTGTTATTCCGAAACAGAGGAGAGATACAAGAGGCTGCACTGGATGGCATGTGCACACAGTCTCCACCCAGGCTCAGACGTCATCGCCCATCACGTCAGGTTGGATACAAAACAAGGATTTTCTTTATCCCAGACCTTCACTAGCAGCTGCTGCCAAGCAAAGCACACTCTGGCATCACATGTTGCCTTCTGGAGCTGCACACGCCTTATCTGATGCTTTAGGTGCTGATACAATTCAGGTAGAGCATCCTTTCTGGGCACCCAGGTCTGAGCATCCCATACTCTGAGTCTCCTTGCATCCTCTCACAGCGCAGCCTCTTAGTGCCGGCGTACTAATCCATTCCAACTCATTACAAACACTAAGCCCACCTCAGCCTCATTTCCTACCCAGGCCTGACTGCTCCCCATGCCTGTCTTTCCTCCCTCAGCCTCTGCACCAAGCACTCCTCTTTCCTTTTTGGGGAGCTGACTGGACTTGCCAGTGTGAGTGCACAAAATTGCTCTGGGATTTAAAGTGAATATTTTGTTCTCACCCCACACGTCAGTAAATGATCATCTGTAATCATACAGAAAGGAAAATCAAGCAGATATTTAATTGTTTTCCTTATTTTTTTTTAACATGGTTGTGCAGTAGGGTTTCCTAACAACAGCAGACATATGAGAGAAAGATCATCCTAATTTAAGTCAGTGTGCGTTCCTCAGTTACTAAAAAAATACCCACATTAATTAGTTCTTGCTCTAATTACTATGAAAAAATATTCTGAAAAAGAAGAAGAAAACAAGGAGCAAAGCAATGTATATTTACAAATACCAAAACTAGAAATAAATATTCAGGGTAGCCTTTATAAGTCAAATGCCCAGCCAGTTTTGAATAATAAAGCAGGACAAAGTCATTTATATAGAAAGAGCTAATGATTTCTGTATTTTGCTGCTGGTAAAGAATTGAAGGAGAGCTGATTTGAATCTTCCTTCAATCTCCCATCAATAAAACACAGACAAGGCAGATTCGAAAGCTGATCTGGGAGAGTCATGTTTTTATAATTGCTTTTTACCCTCAGGCGTTTGAAATCCAGAGGGTCACGAGTGCCTGTGTTAGTGCTGGAGGAGGCCAAGAGGCCCAGTCAAAACCCTGAGACACAAATTAATTTGTTTGTGGTTCTCATGTCTAATTTGGGGAAAGAGAAAACTCTTTGCCACTTTACAATGTTTTAATCTAATTAAAGGGAGATACATGTGAAATATTTATGCAACCTTTAGGAAAAAAGAGAGAGAAAAAAAATTTGCTCGGTCTCATTTGGGAAATTTTCTGAGATATGGGAATGGAACAATTTATAAAACAAATACGGAAAAACTGTGGACAAACCATTTGTTTGTAAAAAGTATTTGCAAAATTTCAGAATAGGTTAAGTTCGACATTCTTAGTTTGAATTAGGAGACTCACAAAATGGCAAAGAAGCAAACCGTGACTTCTCGCCAATGCATCCACATTACAGCCAATATTATGTTGGAAAAGAAGCATTATAAGCATAACTCTGCCTAGAAAACATTTAAATTATGCCGTATTAAGGAGATATAAGAGAGGAAAGTGCTATCAAGGGATAAGCTTCATGGAAAAACAATTCAAGTTGCTCAATATTTTGCGTTCTCCAAGTGACATGTCTTTCCTAAGTAGTGCTCCAGCACAGTCTCAGTCTGATTTATACAGCCAAAACCCGGAGTGTCCTCTCTATGCGTAGCAGGGCAGTACCTCGCGCCGCCCGCTGCCACGCCGGGCTGATGTGCATCTTCCCACTGCATTCAAATGTGCAGCTCCAACCCTGCTCAATTCAATGCTACAAAGCCAAAGTGCTGTCGCAGAGCACTGTACATACGACCAGCTGGAAGGAGACCAGGAGTCTGCAGAACACAAAGGTGGCCTTGCTGAGCCTCACCAGAATCACCTGGATTTAGTGGGGTAAACCCTGAAGCTTAAATGGGGCTCTTGGTTTTCCATCGAGGCCAGACCTCACCAGGCAAAGGAGTCCTGCTACCTTGGAGCAACCCAGCTTCATGCTGGAAACCTTAAACAAATTGAAAACTTAATTTAAAAAAAAGGAATGTGTTTTATAATGAAGCTAGAACCTTCTGGGTCCCAATACGTTTTTTTTTTAGCTGGTAATACATGGAAAATTCTACTCTAAAGACTAGAAAACTCAGAGTAATGTAAACACATGAATATTAAAACTCCATGCACTTTACAACAGAGAATTTGCTGCAAGGTGAGGAGATGCCACTCTGTTTACAGTGCACTGTTCCTCAAGCAAGGCAGCCTTCCCTTCGAGCTCGGTATCGTTAAACTCCATTTGGGTGAAAACCATCACACTGCGTCTTGCTTCAGCGCAGCGGCTGGCCCTCTCCAAAGGTCCCTTGTGCAGCATAAAGTGTTTGCATCCTTGGGAAGAGCTTAATGAAAACGGACAGTAAATCACTTGATTTCAAGTTTGCATTTGTTTATTTGGCACCTGATTATAACCTGCTCATTGACCTTGCTGGATAGGTGATGGGACAAGAGCTCTGACTGATACTGACAAGCACTGAAAACAGGAAAGGCTTTTAAAACTTTGCAAAATAAGTAATGGCCGAACAAATATATCATCCCATCCTATGGCTTCTGTCCTGTAAACAAGTGTGTGGCCCTTAATCACACTAATAAAAGTGCTGAAGCCAAAGGGAATACCTGAATGAGAACGAGTTCGTAAGGCCAGGGCTTATTCCTGTAGGTTTGTCAGAGGAAGCTTGTCAAATAAACTGAAGAGTGATAGCTGCTATATTTTCCCTTATTATAATCCAGAAACAACATACTTGTCTGAACAAAATAAAAATAAGTCCTCTTTGAGGCTACTCTGTTTGCCTTGACAGCAAACTTGGGTTTTAAGCCAAGATTCCAGATTGTTTTTGTGAAAACATTTCCACTTGTCTGAAAGAGTATATATAATGGATATGTGATAGCAGTAATGCAATGCTGAAGTAATCTCCGGAGAATGCCCACATCTCCAGGGACACCGCGCTGCACTGGGTACTACATACCAGGAAAATAAAATTGGTATTCTAACAATATGGAGAATGCCTCCGATTTGTACCTCGCAAAAACACCAGTCCTCATTTATAATTCAGCTGTAATGTGTGCTTTCCTTGTAGGAAGTGTTTTGCTTTGGTAGGAACTGGAAGTGACAGCTGTGAAGGCTCTTTCTGACTTCATACGGGATCAGAGCGCACTGCCGCACCACTGTGGCACCGCGTGCCAAAAGCAGCTGATGGGATGGGCAAGACACTGCGAAAAAAGCCCTAATCTGGAAAATGGCTTCATATACATCCTCCCACTCAATCTGTGCTAACTTTGAAATTCAAAGTCATAACTTCTGCAAGAACAAGAGGAAATGAAGCAAGCTGACGGCAGGGGTAGAAGCAAATCCACCTGCAGGTAGGGGAGGCTCGGAGACCCATGGCAGCACGCAGGGTGCCAGGCAGAGCCTGCAATAACTTACCCATCAGTGTTTCACATGAGGCTGAAGATCTCTTTGATCCCTGAATTAACCCACAGGATTTAGGCTGCTGGATGTGTGGCTGGGCTCCCAGTAGGGTCCTGCTGCCTCTGGTGTCTACACAGGGAAAGTCCAAAAGCACTTGTATGAAGTCCAGGAAATTGATGGTAGAGGGCTCTTCTATCCTGCAGATGAAAAGCTGAGCCAGAAGCACTGCATGGAAACTGAATCTAGCTTCATTTTATTAATAAGAGCGAGTGAACACTGGAGCAGCAGATGTAATGAATTTTCCAAATATTTTGTTTAACATTGTGACAAAAGCTGCTGGATATGGGGGGTTCTGAGCATGTGGGGCAGGGACCTGCAGCTGCACACAGACATTGCTTATTAAATGCTGTGATACTGGTCCGAAAGGCAGGTAACAATTTTCAAATGTCATAGGCATTACAGGCTCCATCCTGCTCGTCTTGTCTAATCTCAACAGCACAGCAAGAGAGACCAGAGGAACAGGTACAAACATCCCTCAGACCAGTTGGTGCTGACAGAATAGAGATGGCTACATTGGTCTGCACAATAAAAATTGCAGCAAATACTGAGTTTTACAGGGGAATGAAGGAATGTAGCACTATAATGTATCTCATTCGAGTGCATCCAAACATTTTAAAATGCATTTTCCACAGAAGTTAATAGGGTTCCCAGGTATGCATGTCTAAGGGCAGAATCTGGCCCTGACATTAACTATTTGAACGATGCAAATTTTAAATTTCAGACATATATCAAAAGGTAAGCCTAACTGCTCAGTCATTTTACTGAATCCTGGCATAAGAAAAAAATTCAATTTTAGAATCTGTCTGTAATTCAAAAGGGGGAGAAAACAGTGTAAAATATATTCCTTGAAGAGAGATGCAAGTTTCTCATTTATATTCGATCTCGGATGAGATTTGGTAAATGCAGGCCCTTCCACAAAGTGAATATTATAGTGAGGCCGTAACATTTTACTAACACGAATTCATAAGGTGACCCTGGAGATCAACAATAAAACAAAATTCCATAATAGACTTAAATAGCAAAAAGGGTTCGGTGTTTCTGTTGTCTACCCAAATATGTTTCAATCTGTATGGTTGTTCTAGGTGAATATTTCCCTATAATCTTTGTACGTGGCCTGTAAAGAATAAAACACAATTTCAATCAACGAAAATCATGAAGCATTCTTGATAGCTGTACATTAGCTTTTTACAGCTGTCTTGGTTTTTATACTGTCTCTTACCGAGCGGATTTCCCCCTCCCCGCATCTATAAAAGGTAGGTAAATTAAACAAATTATGAACTATGCGGTGGATGAATACTTTGTAAAATTGTAGAACCAGCTTTTAGAAACCTTTAATGCACCATCTCCCAGAGGTGAAATGCCAGCCTCCATTCAGGTCTCTTTCAGTTGCCCTTGCCACTTCAAAATGTGTCTGGAAACAGCTCTGCAGATGGCCTCGTATGTTTTACAGGAAATATTACTTAAACATTGGAAAGGATCGAATTTCTCCTGTTAGGAATTACAAATCTGGATTTCATTTTCTCTCTTTCCCCCCCCAAACCATGGGAAAAAAATGTGACTGTTACATATGACACTAAGGAAGCATTCGGGATTTTTATTTTTTTTTAATATGCCACTTGTATTGGAAAATAAAGAATAAATCTTGGAAATGTAACCTGGTTAAATAAGCCCTATTCTCCATATAAAATAGTAGCTAATCGAAAAGATTTCCCAAAAGCATCAAAGCTTTTTATATACTATGGTCTGGAAAACATATTGCGTAGGATTTCTATTTTTGCTCCTATTCTTATGAATGTAGAAGAATAATAAACTTTTCTTTCAGCTTTGCAGAGAGAGTTTTTTAACATTTGAAGCATTTCTTACATATTGACCTTGGTTTATGTATTCTGCAAAGATTCATTAAGCTTATGGGGGTTCTATTGTCAGGAAAATGGTTAGCATTAGTAAAACACACAATTAAAATAGTAGCAGGTGATGTCAGTTTTAGTAGAGTTGACATTAATGACCTGTTCATAAGGGGCAATTTCCACACTAATGTCATGTTCTTTAAATGGAAATAGCCAGGAATACACATTTTCCATGTAAAATAACCCTTTTTGTAATTCATTAAATTCCCTTTCCCCCTATATTTAAGTAGACACCTTTCCAAGAGGGAGTAGAATTCCAAATAAAGACATAGGAAATTAAAATCAGGGTTCCCACAACTAGTCTACTTAATATTCATATTCAGGAAAAGATCCATAAACTCTTTTTCTTCTTTTTTATTAACAAAGGAAGTAAACTCCCCCTGACAGTCCATTTTTCCCAGCCGTGCAGCAACTGCCTTTGTTTCGGGTTAGAATTAAACACCCTTGTGAAGCCGCGCGTGCAGGAGCTGACGGCTGGGCAGAGACAAACGCTGGAGGAGGTTTCTGCCATGCCCCACCTGTGGGGACCCATCGCCACCTTCACGGGGATGGGGTTGGTACCTGAGCAATCTGCGTGGATGGTGGAGGTCCAGGAGAGGCCCCGCAGCCATGGCCAACATGGCGTTGCCTTCCCATTGCTGTGAGACCAGCATCACCAAAAGCACTGTCTGGTTTTTGTAGAACAGCTGCGGTGGGTCCCCCATTTGGCCATTTCTGGGTCATTCCACCCTAAAGGCTCAGCCTGGGTTCACCCAACTCTCCTAGCACAGCTCTCCATTAAATTGTTTTCTGTGGTTGCTTTCCCATTTTTGCTATTTATGGAAGAAAGCGAAAAAAGGGGATTGCAGGGGTGTTCTGCTGAGAGGCGGGAGGGCGGGATGGAGCCCCCAGGTGAGGATCTCATGGGAGGCACAGGCGCACATCACCCGTCACTGTCACCCCAGGTGCTCCGTGCCACATGGGACAGCGCTTCACCTGGGGAACAGCACGGGGCTAGGTGGGACAGACGGTGGCCCATGTCCTCTGACACACAGCCCACCAGCGCCGAGCGACGTTTGCGGGCCAGGGGATGCAAATGCAGTAGCAGACGCAACTGCAGCATCAGGTTTGGCGTCATGGGCCAAATCGAACGTTTCGCCAGCGAAACAGGATCGGTTGTCTCGAGCTCCCCATCCACGTCTTCTCACGCCCCTCTCCTCCACCATAAAAATGTTTTCTTTATTCAAGTCAGTGTTATTGTCATGGTAATTACTTCAAGGAAAGCAGCGCGAATCCATGACTGGCTGTCTGTCCATGGCACCAATCTGCCAAATAATTTGGCACCGTCCGCTCTAATTGGCAGCCGCTGCCGAAGAGACACCCAAGCCTGAAATGGGGTTGCTGCGGGTCATCCTGCGAGTGCGTTGGAATTTGGCAGCCCGGCTCGGAGCGGCAGCGCGCGCGGTGGCTTGCTGCCCTGAGCCTGGCTGCGGCCAGCGCGAGCCCCTTCTCGTGCTTTCACGCTTCTTCTTCTCCTTTCCCCCAGAGAAGAAAAAAAAATAAAAGGGGAAAAAAAAAAAAGTGAATTAAGGATAGAGTTTCACCCTTAACTTTGAATCTCTTTGCTTTTGTGCGTGTCGCAACCTTAACACAGTTTTTTGCACTTAA
>VXAA01003686.1:1144525-1197025 GCA_013399115.1 Anseranas semipalmata | reverse complement strand
CCACCACCTGTAAGCGGTGGTGTCATCTCAGCAGCTTAAGGGTACACACATGTAATAAGGATCTTTGCAAGTAAGATTTTATCCTCAGAAACACGGCTTTAGAAAAAAAAAATGTGCCTATCTGTCTATAAGGATTTTTCTGAGCATTTTCATTGGGGAGGGGTGATGGGAGAACCTGCTTTAAATAATCTCTCACTGGCAGCTAGCTTCCCTGAAGATTTCAGCAACAATAATACTGTTATTATTTTCAGGAGACATGAATATTCACAGACTAGGTATAAACCTACCCTGCTTAAATGGGATAGCTCTGCGAGAAAGCCAGTGACTCCTAACTCCTGGACTACAGCTAAAAATGTCTGTGAAGTAATAATGTAATAAACACGCCACTGGCAGTACAAAACATGACCTGATGTATTAATTATATTCCAGAACAAAAAATGGCTTGTTTGAAACGACTGCTTCCTGCAGGATATTCTGGTTACAGCCAGATTCCAGCACAAAGCAGGTCCCGCTCCCTCCCGTGATGAGCAAAGCCCCTGCCAGCGCCAGGCGCTTTGCTGCAGACGTTTATTAACCCTTTTGTCCTGCACGTGGCTATTTTTGAAGTAGGTATGTGGGTATTTGCAAGACAGATATGTATTTTTTTCCATTTAAATCGCCTCACCCGCTCTCTGCTGGCTGCCCCCCAGCACGTCCTTGGCTGGGAGGGATGTGAGGAGCCGAGCGGCCGCGGCGCGGCTGCCAGGGCTGGGCTGGCTTTGCCAGCACAGTGAGCAGAGGTGGCCGCGGTCCCCCCGCTGCCACCGCGCCTGGGGACGGGCCTGAAATGGGGGCAGGATCTGCCCCCGTCTGCCTCCTACCCTCTCCCAGGCCTGGGCTTGACTCCAGCGCTGGAGAGATCTTGTCTTTGAAAGGCCATTGCCTCAATCAGCATTTGAATGACATTCCTAACCTTTTCCTTAAGTTCATTAATCCCTTTGTGTTTTCCAGCTCTAAGACCCTAAGTCAGGATATCATGTAAGCATAAATTTGAAGTTTATGATAGGATTTATGTTTAAATAAGAGCATCTGTTTAAATACCTTATGAATCAAAGCTCTGGACTGAATTTACGGTCATCTGTGTGGGGAGAGAGTGGGGAGGCTTTAAAAAACAACGATCAAAATCGATTCCAACTCACAAATCTTGGATTTTCGGAGAAGCACACTTCTGTTTGGAGAACCCTTTCTAGAAACGTTTGGCAATTGACTTGATTCTCTGTAGGCCAGCAAGGCACATAGCTGCGGAAAGTGATTGAAATCCTGCTGAAGATATTTCCATAAATATCTTCATGGCCTTGGAAGTTCCGCAGCATGGAGAAAAACACCCCATGTGCTGTCATCTAAATGTGCAGAAGGACAGGTGGGCATCCACGATGGTTAGCTGGCTGTTACATATTCCTTTTCGGAGCACAACAGGGCATAAAATCGTCCTATCAAGGCTCCTGTGCTCCAAACACCTCCGCGTAATCTCAGCTTGGATGAGCTCCGGGGAAGAGCGCCCGGCACAACCCTGCTCCCCCCACCGATCTGACGTGCTTTTAGTCATAAACCACAAATCTGTCCGTGTCCTCCTGAAAGTCCTTGGGAGGATTTACCGGGAAGGCGAATGGGCCTTCAGTCAACCTTTGGCCTCGCAACGATCGTGCAGGTTTCGAGCCTGCCCGCATGATGCTGTGCAGGTAAGAGCAACACTCCGAATATTCAACAGGGCTAAACAATCAGCCCTGCTCCCCCAGTTGCATCAGAAGAGCTTATTCCTGTGAAAAGGCACTTTTTTAGCCTTGTGAGTGAGAAGGTGCCTGCTAGCAAAGTGCCCATTTCGAAGAACAGACACATCTTTGGGGACAATTAGCAGTTACGAAAGGACGGTCTTTTTACAAGCTGGGTTTGATGTGCGGTGCACATCTCGCGCACCAGGAACTAGTGAACTTCACAAGCTGTTTGTACAAAATCCTCATCGGCTGTAAAATATCACTTGCATATAGCACAGTATGTTCGGAAATGCCTTAATGAAGCACTAAGCATTTATTGAACTTCACTTACTTTAACTGCAGCTGGTAAAAGGTTTCCTTTATTGTCCAGCCCCAGAGGACAGTGGTGAAACCAAAATTTCCATGAATGTAAATTCCAGCTTCAGCTAATTTTGATGACAATGACTTCTCTTCTTTATGAGGTGCATAATGAGCCGGACCACAGTCTAGCCAAAAGCCATGACAAGCTCCAAGCATGCCCCAGTGGCCATCAGTGCTTTCTGTACCCAAGGTTTAAACAGAGACTGCCTCCAGTCAGCGTACATGAAGAACGCAGCTCGGCGATAGACAAATGACTCTTTTGTTTTACATTCTTTTTTAATTAGCCTCTTTTTAATGACCTGAGTTAATAAGTGTCAAAAGGTGCAAAACACAGCATGACTTCATTTTTAAAAGAGAGCATTTGCCTTTAATCTCATAAGTAAAGCAAGTGCTTACTTTAAATATCAGCCGCAAACAAATCCAGATATTATATTGTACCATATAATAGTTTGCTGTGTCTGGCGAATTCCCTGTCCCTTGTTCAGATAGCTCAGGCTTCAAAAACCTGGCCGTACAAACCTGCTTGGAGATGATCATGTTCTCCGTTTTACCAGCACCTCTCTGAATTTATATGTTATTTCAATGCCAGGTTGCTAAAGCATTGATTAAAAAAAAATTTTTTTTGAAAGCTTATCTGTTTCCCAGAGTTCCCACATCTAGACTGAGACCTAGAGACAAAATTGTTTTAAGACAAAAAAAACATCAACTGCCACTAGAAAGGAATAAAGTATCCTGCTGAGAGCAGTAGAATTCCTTTTTTTAATTTGCCACGAATTTAGAAATAAGGCTATTTTACTTTTTATGCAGCTCTGTTTTCCCACGGGCAGCTCATCCCAAAGAAGCGGCCAAAACCCCTCCAGGTGCCATATTCCTCCTGCTTTCTGAGAAATCTCCCCTCTGCCCTCCCTCGTAGTATGTTTGTCTCCTCCAACTTGTTATTTTAAAAGGACATTCAAACACAAGGATGAATTATCACTTTCTCGGCAAAACTTAGCGGAAGCTACACGACTGGTGAGATTTCCATATCCAGCGCATGCTGCACTTGGATGGACCAAGGTCTTCCTGCACGGGACGCTGCTCCCCGCCAGCAAGCAGACATGCTGTTCTTTGATGCATGGTGTAAGAAAACCTTCCCTTGTGCCCAAAAAAGCTGCCTGGGAGGGGGCAGTGGTGGCACATCCTCTCCATCCATGCACACCTTCCCATTCTCGCTGAGCACAGCCACTGTTTTTTCTCTAACGGAGGCTGTCAATCACACCACATCATGACAGATTATATGTTGATTTTGTAATACAGACTAATTTCCACCAGAGATTACTAAGAGACTAGGAAAGTCATTTTCAGCTGCAGTGATGGATAGGCTGCAACCCCAACTGAAAGCCTCCAGATTTGGGGGAGGCTCTGACACACACCTAGAACAGGGTTTGTGGCTCAGCCTCATCTCACCTCCAAACCAGGCACAGGATTAAACCCCTGCTTCCAGGAGTGAAAACGCAGGAGACTAATTCACAGAGTCACTAGACCTCTTTATAATATTGATCTTTTCCTGCAGCTAACAAAGAGAAAATTGTCTAAATGCTACAGTACATCTACACAGAAACACAGAGATCATAAAACAACACAGACACATTACAACAATACCAGGGCTCTCCGCAGAGCTGCGTGAACTTCTCCTGCTTACCAAGAAATTACAGGTCCAGTAACATTTTACTGCAGACAAATCACCATGCTGTTTGTAGATATATGCCAATATACAATACAGAAATGAATATATTTGCCAATAATTAAAAACATGACATGAAAGATCGAGTTTGTGTCTTTCCTTTCTTAAGACAATCACTTTTTTTCTGTAGAGCTAAATATTCCTGACTTTACTGGGACGGGGTCATTAAGGAAGAAGGTATACTACAATAATAAAATTATCAACAGAGCTTTTGACAAGCAGTCATGTGCTTGTAAATGAAATTTATTTAGGTGCCACTCAAAACATTGTAATTAAGAGGTACAGAATGTATTACCAGATGGTTCCTGTTTAGTATCTATTTCCTTTAGAGAGCAAGGTGATTAGGGAGAGCACTAACTTGTAACTGAGCACCAAACACCCCACAGGCCTGATCCAGCGCCTGTTGGAGTCAATTAAAAACTCCACTTGACTTCTATGCTGGGAAAATCAGGTCCACCCACTATTTATTTCTACGAATACTTTTTTTTTTTCCCTGTGAAACTTTCTTGCATTTTGTCCAATAACTTGCACGCTCGTATACCTGTGGGGCAATGCTGGCTATTCAGAACAGTGATATTTTTACCAATCATAAATACATCTAATTAAGACCTTTAATCATACTCTTTTACATTTAAATAATTAAAAGGTAGCACTAAGCAGCAAAAAGGACCTTTCAGTTTCAAGCACAACAATAGAAGACTAGATATCCCCTTGAACATCAGTGACTCAGGGAAAAGACACCTTTTATATACATGAAAGAAACTCCATCAGGCAAAGTGAGATTTTGCTGCTCTGTCCCTGTTGCATGTGATCTCTGTTAATCATTATTTAGTTTTGTGATGACATAAATATTTTTATTTGTAGTTCACATGACTGGGATTTTCAAAGTGATATTAAATACTTTTTGACAAAAGTGTTAAATTTACACTGGGAAAACAGAAATTATTTTTAAACAGAAAATACTTTACAGTGGAAAATGGAAAAACCTTTTCAGCAAAACAGTTTCTGTTACTGATGTGAGCTGGCGGGGTCACCCAGCTCTCCCTAGTCTGAGTAATCCCACTGGAGCCCCTTGAAAATTTTATGTAAACAAAAATTGAAAACTCAGTTCAAAACCCTACCCAGCCTGGCAAGGTGCTTATGAAACCCGTCAGCCCCATGCTTCACTCAAGGCATGCAAATAGCGCTGTGCTTAACCCAGTGAACTCACTGAGACGCTTGAAGTCAAGCACATATCTGAATACGTTGCACCACCAACCCCTGCATCCTCCTAATGGAGACAACATGTTTTCCTCTAGGTTCAAAGGGAACGGTACCAGAGCGACAGCCTCAAAGTTATGTTTTCTGCCATCTCTATAGACGCCTATATGGGACTGCATCCACTCTCCAAAACCTCGCAGCAGATTTCTACAGCTGGAAACATCATTTCTGTGCAATCTACTTCTACTGATTTTTATTCTTATTTTTTCAGAATGTCACCCTTGAAAGGTAAATATCAGCATAAGGACAGGAAGTTCCCTCCCATACACAAAGTCCCCCAAAATACTGAGAAAAAACAGGGGTGGTGGCTCCTACAGCCCACCCTGCCCCCGCAGGGAGCTGGGTGCCACCTCCCGGCACCTGTGGCCACACTGCCCACGATGTATTGTGCTTCACCAGATACAGCACAAAAAAGGGCCCACAGGAGGCGTGCCCCACCGCTGTGTGCCCCGCGTGCCCTGGGAGCTGCAAACCAACAGGCGCCGATGGATTACTCCCGTTCCCCACCCGCTGCCACAGCACCGGGCGGCTGCCAGCTCCTGCTCGCGCCTGCAAACACGGGTATTTCCTGACGCTCGTGAAGTTGTCACGGGTGCTTTAGCCTGCACTTTGAAAATGAAAATGGGAGTTAGATTTAAAAGCTGTTTTGAATTGCTTAAATCAATGTTGGTTTGGGAAAAAAACGTTCATGCCTTATTTTTAAAAACAACCAAACAGAAAGAGCACAGCCTTTAGCACAAATGTGCACTTTGCTTAAAGTAAAGCTGGGACATGAAGACAAATTTTCATCCGTCTTAAAACCTCAGCTTCAAAAATGTGATAAACTGGGTTTTACGATGATTCACCAAGACGGAACCCAGGCTGGTTTGAGCTGCGCCGTTCCCGCGAGCTCCACACGTGCATGCGCATCGTGTGTAAGGCAGGTTTGTCCCCAGCTGAGCTCCCCCTCTCCGGCACGCAGCCTTCAAAGGCTTCACAACCAAATTTTGCCAACTCCAGTTCCCAGAAGGTCACTAGGTGGGATCAGGACAAAGCTTTTCATGGCATAAACCTCATCCTTAATTCTGTGAAAGCAGATAAATGTTTTGCCATACTTACTGCCTCTTCCAAAGCTTTATTTTAAAACGGAAAATCTCACTGTCACTCAAAAGCCTCCTACATACCAAGCATCGAGCTCTTCCTGAAAAATTAATACTGCTTAACTTCCAATTCAGAAGGAAAATATTGTATTTATTAGATACAAAGTACAAGTAATGAAAAAATGCATATGTGCATTTGTATATATACAGATAAACAGGCAACCTGTGGTCCTCATGACTTCAACCCACGAACTAGGTCATGCAGATCCCATTTTTTTATTCTGTATGTTCAGTTAAACTTAGATAAAATACAACATCTTTTTGAGAATTTGTCCTGTGCAGTGTTTTGAGTCCCAGTAAGTTTCAATTAGTTGTCCTCATTCCATCAAACCAAATTTAGTCCAGGCATATCAGTTGTGAGTTGTAAACTTTCTTCTTTTTTCATCAAATGCACAAAATCATTTCATAACTTCTTTTTTCTTTTACAGACACAGAACTGTCCTAGGAATTCAGATTTTCCAAAGGCAGTTTTGATCTAGCGTAGATTTTATATTTATTTGCCAGAATAATACACAAGTCCTGGTCCACCTTGTTCGTTGAAATGGCAGAATTTCACAACATCAAGCCAGCACATGGGTCAGGACAAGTGAGCCCACAGCATGAACCACAAATAATTTATACATTCTGGGAGCATTTTTAAGTTTTACTAGCTATTATCATAGCCGCATACATTTATAATTAACTAAAGCCAATAAAGTGGGTAGCTTTCAACACTTTCCCCATACCAAAGAGAAAGCACAAGATTTCTTTCCTCCATGTCAAACAATACCAGAGCATTTAAAACAGTTTTTTCTTAAGCTGCACAAAGTTTAATTTCAAACCAAACGATCCTCTCTGTATTCCAAGCACTTTTTTTCCCTCTGACACATTTTAATGACAATAATTTTGTAAATTGTCAATACATAATCATATCAGCTCATGCCTGCTTTTCAATCGGCACCTCCAGCTTGCATTAATTAAACAGCCTGCCTGACACCGTATCATCTTGGTAAACAAACGAAGTGAGATTTTCAGAAGCCGCGGTGCGAACTCTTTTCTGGAGATCGGTTATTAAGCTGCAGGTTTCTGTTTCATTTGCCTGCCTTTCACTTTAAAGCAAGCAGCAGCCACTGAGAACACAATAATGAAAGAGGTCATGGAGCACCAGTTGTGCATGAAAGATGCGAAAATTTACTGCAAATGAGACAAGAGCAGTAAATTCATTTTTATTCAAATTACTGTCATCATACATTACCACTTCTCCTGTAAACATTGTGCTTCAGACAGTGTGACAGCATATTATTATTTGCGAGATTATACTATTATTAAGCTATTAACATGTCACCTCCTGCTTGAAACAATGACTCAGCTTGGTACTGCATAATAGGACAAGTTAGGGAGACAAGGCGAGGTGACGGAGAGGTTAGTTGTAAGAAGGGAGGCCATGCATAGAGTGACAGCTGGCACTTAAAGGCTAACATTTATTCAAAAGAGCCCACATAATGAGGATGCGATCCGCTTTTATTTACATACTGTACCCATCCACTTTCCACAAACTCATTCTTTCCCTTTCCCCCCATGCCAAGTGCCCCTCGGTGCCCGTGTCCGCTGCCACGAGGGCGGAGGCGTCACCTTTCCCACGTGGTGGAGAAAGCCGGCGGGCCCGGCTGTCAGCGCGGTGACCGCGGCTCGGGCGGGGACATCGGTGGCACCCACCCTGTGCCAATGCTCTCTGTCCTGCTTCCGGCAGGGGTGCTGGGAGACATCCTGTAGGTATCGTCATGAGGTCCCCGGGAGATTGCTAACCATTAAAATTTCATAGTTTATAGGCTTCAAAGGCTTTCAGGGCAAAGTTGCCATCCAAAGTTGCAGGAACACACGAATTGCATCAGATGGCATGCTCCACTTTTGCTAAGTGTGCGTGACAATCCCCCTCCGTAGCCTGCTGCTTCTCAAAAACTTTCATGTGCTTCGTGGGAATGTTTCCCTGCCTCGTACCGCAGCCAGGCAGCAGGGTTCGTGCTCCCCCAGCGCTCCCCAGGAGCTCTGCTTTGCTTTCACCTTGAGCTGTATGGTGGTTCAGCAACCTCGCGGCTCTGTGCAGGGCTGCACCAGCCCTGCCAGCGCTCACAGCCGCTCTCCCCGGCATTTGTAGCCCTAAGGTAAAGACTACAACTTCTTACGCTCTGCTTTATTGCCCTTCCGCGCTGACTTCTCCTTTTCCTGTCTGCTCTTTATTAGTTTAAACATGTTTATGGAACTATTATTTCTTGAGCCTTTGCAACCATCTTCGGAAAAAAAAAAGGTGTCATTTTGTGAAATGAAGTAAATGCCAAGTGCTGGGTTAGCTCTGCTTTAAACGATTTGGGGAAGTGCATGTAGCATGGAGAGGCATCGGCAAGTTACCAGCAGTGCCCTCCCGAATGGCAGCACAGCCACACAAGGGTTTAAAGCCTCGAAGGTTCGTGTTCCACATGTGGGATGCAATGAAAGCCATGACACTAATGATGCGGCCAAGGCTCAGCCCTTAGAAGCATCATTTCAGCACTATCCCAGGCCAGAGGAAGACGACTTTGATGTCTTGAAAGCTTGGGCAGTACGCACTGTTTTGTTAGCTTTGTCCCTAAACAACTTAGAAACAAGAACGAGCAGCAGGGTGTCTGCTGCCCCGGCACAGGGAAATCCTTCTCTTTCCCCTGCCCCGTTCACCTCACTCACTGACCACTGTTGAAACCACTCCAAAACCTCTTCCTTTGGTAAAACACAAGCTCAAGCCCTGCTCCCGTTTTTGTGGTACATCTTTGTGAGCTCCGGGCTGACGAGGTGCCCTCCCATGGCACAGAGCTGCATGGGCTGAGCCCAGGCATTCCCCATCACTGGAAACTACACAGGTTAAAGCAATAACAGTAAAAGTAGCCTAAAATGGAAGTTTAGACCATCCGGGCACGGTGTGCCTCACTATTGCTCATTTCCAGGGCACTTCCATTAAACGGGGCCTGGTGAGGTTGTTTGGGTCTTCATGCCTGGGCCCCTTCTATCGCAGACAACACGTCCTATAATCCCCTGTCATCAGGCTCTGCTTTAAGAGCCGTTAGTGGTTTTTCACATCGTTACCCACATATGGAGGCTGCTCCACAGCCTCACTGCTTTGATATCAGACACCTTCTCCTAAATTTCTAGCCTTTGTGTAGTCGCAGGTAGCTGATGGCTATTTGTTGTGGAGCAAGCTTTATCCCAGTCATTTTTTTCCTCTCACTTGAGCACAATAATCACGTACATTAGTATCAGCAGCCTACATTTTCACCTCTCATTTCCTATAAACAAGAGTTTTCCTCTTGCTAAATATGCATTTATCTGCCCAGCAGTGTCTTCCTTTTGCTAACATCACCCTCATCCATAAGTTTGTTTTTTCAGTCTGCCTCAACATGCTTGGTCTTTCTTTGCCATGGACTACCATGAACTGCCAGGATCTCCTGACCCCGCTGGTGAAAACACCCTCGCTCCCACAGATCAGCTCTCCTGGCTCCTCCGTGGAGATGTCCTGGCAAGCACTTACTGCATTTCATCGCACAAGCAACTGGTATTGACCGGCTTGTTATTTTAGGGGAATAAATACTCTTCAAGGTCATCCACAGAATTAAAAATAGTCCAGCTTGCTCCGTTGCCTCATCGCTTGCTGTTATTGCCCGGTTGGTTGGCTCCAGGTCAGCACACGTGAGACTCCCAGCTCTGCACCAGGGCTGCCAGCGTCCCTCAGCGAGCGGGCCGGGACTGTGCTGGCTTGCCCCAGGCTCTGGGTGCAAAGCCAAAATGTGCAGCACTTCTGCCAAACAACGCACGTCCCTGTTGCAAGCAGAGGGGACAGCACGGAGGGGATGCCGTGTGGGCTCACTGCGGATCTTCCCTGGAGCTCCCTGGGCACCCAGCATCACCAGAGCCTTTGTGGGTACCATCCTCATACCCCCACCACTTCACATTTATTGAAACAAAAAATCAGACCTGAGAATCTTAGGCTGGCTCCTAAATCATAATGAGCCACATAGACACAAATTATATTCAATTTGCTGGATGCGTACAAAATAGTACTGATTATTCTGGTAGGTAAATAAGAACTCAGGAGCCTGAGTTGTGGTGTCAGTTTTTAAAATCTTAACTATACAAGATATATGGACCCCTGCTTCCCATCAAAATTAATAAAGTTGGACAAAACTCAGAATAAGAAATCGTTTCTGTGGTTTTTAATCTGACCAGTAATCGCTGCTCTTAGGCAACACAGCCCAGTGCACTAACAAAAGATCAGCACAGGAACCATTAAATGTTGAATTTTCCCAGTGCACTGCAAATGTACATATAAACACTGGGTAACCTCGGGCTTAATCGGGGTTCAAAACACAGTTCAGCACCTCTTAAAACACTTTTTTGTTTACATTGCTGCAGCTTAGGCTTGCATTTCCTTGCACGCTTTTAGCCACATTTTCATTCTTAGTTTTTAATCAGGACTGAATAAGAGAGCAAAAATCGCTCTTAAATACAAATTAATGATGTTACAAGAGCATGCAAAAATCACAAGGGAAATTTTGGAAAAAACTTTAAATCACAAAATCAGCAAAAAAATAAAACTGTTCTGCATTTCTCCAAGCATAGCCATAGATTACTTAGACTGCAAGAGCTGAAAGAAAATATGGCAGTAAATGATGAGAGTATGATCTCGTGTCCTTCACACTTTCATCATAATTGCTAACAGCAGTGGTTGTCCCAGTGCTTAATAACATTGTGCTGTAAATGTACGCTGCATTGTCCAAACACAAAATATGTTAAAATACAACAGCAATAAGGAAAAACAAACAAACAAACAAACAGGTAACAGATCAGGTGCAGACAGTGTGGAGATATAAGCAATGTGCCAGCCAGCAAAGGAAGAGTCATTTGTGCTGTGATGACAAATATTTGATTTGATTTACCAAAGAAGTAGACAGCTTGATGAGACCAAATCAAAAGTCTGCAATCTCCCCCTCCCTGCGCGTGGATATATATGTATTTTTATAGAGAGACCTGCAAACCACACACAGTGTTTCATTATATATTTAAAGCACTCACTATAAGATTATTTTTTTTTACAAATATCTTCAAAAACCTCTTATCTGTAAAGAAGTAGCTGTTCTCTCACAAAGAGGTCACAGCGGAAAGGCAGGGCGAGCTGCACGAGGCAGAGAGGTTGATTTTTCTGCTCCCCCTCTTGCCATTACGTCGATCCTGCTACTCGGGACTGTGAAAACTGTGAAAAGCTGCTGAGCAGCCGTCACCAAACCCATGGCAGCCTGCTCTGGCTGGGGGATCGCCTGTGTTCACCACTGATTAGACTACATTATTTCTATTATCCTATTGGGCTTCACACTAGGAATAGAGGCACTTGCCCTTATTTGAAACTAGCAGACACCAGGAGAATTTGCTGATTGCTAATGAGAAAGCTAAGGTTTTGTTGATATCATCTGGGACGTTCTTGCTGTGGTCTGCTATTAAGATCTGGAGCTCTACATAACACACCATATTAAGCAGGCAGTGACTTTATTATGGGATCAGTATAACTTTTCATGTCTGGTGTACTCCTAAAGCCTAGGCTAAAACACCTTTTTCCAGAATATGAAACATAATATCTTAGTGCTAGCTGCATTATTTAAAAAGGGGCAATGTGGTTCATAACTTTACATTTATTGCATACTTTTAAGCCACTTGACCCATATAAATATTACTATAGAGTTGCCCTCAGTTATTAAATTCTTATTGCTTATAAAAAGGGCAGCAGGAAGTATATAATCTATAGACTAAGGTGTGTTTTTTTTTTAAGGGGGAGAGGGAAGAATAAAAAAGGAGGAAGGCTGGAAACAAATGTGTTTTGATCCTGGCCACAGCCTTGAAGTTAATACTTTTTCTGGCTTAAAGCAAAAGTCTGTTTATTTAAACTTCAAGAACCAGGTACTAGCATAGCAAGTAGGTCCCTACCTTCTTGAAGTTAAACTGGAAACCCCACCTCTTAAAAGAAATTGTTTGCAGAAACTTTTCTGTCTTTATTACAGTCAAGGCCAGGTAAAAATGGGACAGGAGCATTTGTTGCAGTTCCAGTACAGCCCAGGCTATCAAAGAAAAAGCACACTGCTTCTAGGGTTATTTTGAGATGGTTCTTGCCAGCCAAAGCTTACTTCAGGCTGTGGGAACCTCACGGCACACGCTTGCACCCTTGCACTTTTCCGTGCTTTCTGCTTTGCACACACACGCACGTGTGACAGCAAGGACAACACATTAACATAGGTAATTTTACTTCAGAGTTGCTTGGGGCAGAACCTCTAGACCTAGAGGTTACTGCTGTCAGAATAGGACCTTTTTCTTCCTGTCACTTCTTTCAGAGATGAAGGGAAAGATTTCCCTTAGCCTACAGCATTTAGCGTGCAAACGCTCCACCACAACATTTTGAAACTATAGAAATCATGAAACCAGCCTGTGACCTTCCATTTCAGTGACAGTACAGGAATCCCTTGAGCAGCGGAGGCATCCTCTGATATTTGGAAAAGTGTCATGTTTTCTTTACAGAGAAGACTGTCATATTGTTGTTGGCATAAAATACAACACTTCCTGGAGTTGTGATTTCCTTGTTTGCTACAAAATGTCACCTGGGCAACTGACATGTTTGTGTTTTGCTTAGAGCAACTTACCACTTATGATATTCAAATATAGTTGATATTGATACCTTAAGCTGTGCTGAAAGAAGCAGCAATTACAGACATCTGAAATTCCTCAGGAAAAGGCAGTTTAGCTAAAAGATGCAGACCCTTATGAAAATGGCAATTTGGCTGCAAGTTAAACACAGCCCTTATACAATTTGCAACCTATTGATGTGCCATGCAGCAATTCTCCAGCAGGAAAAGTCTCAGGAAGAAGCAGGCTCACATAAATGAGATGCTTCCCCAAAATAAGCAACGGAGTGTTCACAGGGAAAAAAAAAAAAAAAGAAAAAAAAAAAAGAAAGAAAGAAAGAAAAGGAAAGGAAAAACAAAATGCTCAGCCTGAAGCAATAATAGTCAGTATAGCTGACTAGGAAAGTACAGGGCTTTTAAATCATCCCTGCATTTTCATCTGTAAGTACAGAAGGATTTTAATCTGAGCTAGCACAGCCCTATTATAGCATTGCTTTTTCAAGGCAACTTTAACCGTTAGGTCAGTGCCTTGCTTTAAATACCAGAGTTTGTATCTGACATTAAATAATAATAATAATAATAACAATTTGTATTTATAATTTTTAATGCTGCAAGTAGCAAGTCTGACTGAAATCAAGGGTGCTGAGAGGTGTCACTTCAGTTTTTCACAGCTAAAGACCTGAAGGAAAGGAAATTATATTTACATTTTAAAAACTCCAAATGGTTTTAAACCAAGTAGAATTAAACTCTTTAATTACACAATGCTGCAGTAGTTAGGAAAGTTAAATCACTATCTTAATTCATATAATCTGAAGTAGCAGCTGGTCTTCAAAGTATATTTCACAAAAGAAGCAAAATGGGTGCTGGAATATTTGAGGGTTATTTAACATTTTCAGTGACATTTCTTTGCCAAAGATGTCTTAATGTAAAATAAATTAAAAAATGTCCACCTCTGATCTGGATAGAGGAGAGAGGCTACGTTTGTTGCTTTCCAGTAAGTAGTTAATTATACCAGTTTTGACACGTGGGTGTAAAATATAAACAAGCTTAAATATGCACATGGATATCTGTATGTCTAGATATGTTTATCTCTAAGTATTACAGAGATTTTCTCTGTATGAGCTCTGGGTGAAGCTACACAGATGCAGAAAGAATAATTACTTCTCAACAGAAACAAAAAAAAAAATCCTTTTTAAGTGAAAGAGAGCCTATTGTGTTTGAAGTTGTAATGAAAAAAAAAATCCTAAAATTATATCCACTTAGCAGATACACTGCTTCATTTAGGAACTCTGTCTTTTAAATGAACAAGCAATTTTTTAACAGATTTACATGTTTTGTAAAATATGTCAAACAAACTAAAGAGAAGGTCTCCTAATTACTCATCAAACAGCCTCCAGTCAGCGGGGAATGCAGCTGCAGTGATATGTTGCACTAATGTTAGGGCAGACCCGAAATGCTTCCTCTTGGAAAACAACCACAGCAGCAGCAGCGGCAGTCACAGAGCTCTCGGCAGCGCCTGCGGGCTCGATCCTGCCACGACGAGTGCATGTGCTGGGCGCTGGGCGCATGAGCAGCCCGAGAACAGCCGGGAGGTCAGCTGAGGGCTTAAATTTAGGCATGCACATCACCCTGTTTTAGAAGAAGCAATGTTACATGCCTTTTTTTTCGCAATGTATAGGATGTTAAACCTGCTCTGTTTAGTATGCAAGTGATGAACAAAGTTTCACGTCCACACAGTCTTTTTTCTTTTCTTTCCTTCTTTTATTAGGCATCTCCTGCAGCAAGATTTCCATGCAAGGCTAATTCGAAAATATGCAGAACTGCTTCCTGTTTTTAATGTGGAATTATATTACATCCCGTTTGGTAGAAACGGGAAAAACGTCCCCATTAGGCATATTAATGACTGTCCCTTTTAACAAAGCTGCTCGCTTGTCTCGGCGTTGGAATTCATTTGAAAATAAGAACACTGCCGAATTAGTGGCTTTCCTTTCACATGCAGGATGATGTTATCTGATATTATATATATATATTTCTTTTTTCTGGCACAGTAATCATAGTGAAATTCCTTATTCCTATATAATCGTTGTAATGAAGGGCCCTCTTATCCTGTTCTCCCTCTTCAGCCAAAACTCTTCGTCACTTCAAACAGGATTTTTTTGAGGCAGCAGCTCTGGAGTAGGGCTCACGGTTTGTAACTTTTCATGTCTCCCCTAAAGGGAGCAAGTGATGTTTGGCATATCCCCAGCACAAGACATTTTTAAAGGTATATTTAAGACATGTATATCATACTGTGGAGTGTATGTGGCAGAGTTAATAGCAGTGTATAAAGGTTTGGGAAAATCCACAGCCTAAACTGGTCTGACCCTCACCAACTGTCAGCCTCGCTCCTCTGGCAATTACTACATTCAGAGAGCTCAGATTTACTCCTTCACCGGTGCCAGTCTGGAGTCACTATTAAATTGAATAATTATTCTGATATGCACCCCAATAGCTGAAAACAGAATCAGGCTGATAATGTCACTGTACCCAAGAGCAGAATTGGACAGGACTCTCTCCTGATTTATTCTGTAATTCATATTTTCAACAATATGCAATCCATTAACAGTACAGAAAAACATGCAATGACTACTTGGGTGGACTCAGGATTCTTGGGTTGCTCTCAGACAGATGGCTTTTTTGTGATTTTTTTTTTTTCCCACAGTTTGCTCTCACTTATATTGGAACTGGTCTAGTACTTCCATAGAATTTTTAAGATAAGTAGAAGGATTATTGGTCACGCTCCTTAAAATTCATCACAGAGCAGGGCTGGCTTTGACTGTAGTTTATTTGTTGCATTTCCCTACAATGGACTATGCTCAGGACACACACCCTTCAAAGGTCTGTAAAGAGGAAAACAGTCTCTGCAGAATCTGCCTTCACATCAGCTCCTGTAGGGTCCTTAAATAACTTCTCTACAACATGGTAATATTTCAATATTCTGTTAAAAGATCCTTGTTAACAGGAGGGACCCCGTATCTCATAACTGGGTTTTTATTACAAATCCCAGGGATGTTTGTTCTATAGATACAAAAGAAACTTCTGCTATCTTGAGTTTTTTAAAGGCAAATGTTTGAGTTTGTGTTTTTTAAACTACGTATATTTGGTAAATGCAATTACATACCTTCTACTAGCAGAACTTTATTTTCTTCCTTTTTAGTAATATATAGATCTGAAATTCCAAGGGTTTCTGGTGCTTTTCAGCTGTCACCTCAAGTCAAAATCATGGAGTTCAGCTATAAAAAATATATATATATATAATAAATTTAACTTGACCTAATTGAAGGTTTTTAAAGCAAGCAGGTATTTTTGACATTAGAAAAAAATACTACAACTATATTATCCACACATTGCCTTCCTTCAGTTTATAGTGAAAAAAAAAAAAAATGCTCTCCAAAATGTGGTCTGAAGTTCAGTCCCTGATAATATCTGTGACAATAGGGTGGTTCAAACAATATACTTTTATAAAATGCAAAAGATACTTTGCAATATTTCAGCTGATAAACTGAGGCCAAACCACAACATCTGATATACAGCACTGCCCATACATATGCACACATATGTATGTGGATAGAGGAGACACATGTATTGTTTGATTGTGAAGAAATCCCCCCCATTTAACCAACCTGTCCGTGCAGTCCCAGTTGCGCCTAATGACACCCTTTGGCCCCCGTTACAGATGAGCTGCTATTTAGTGCTTACCGGGCTATTTTATACACTGAAGTAAACTTTCATACTATGGTTCAAATTTAATCAATTTTTGTTTTGCAGCCTTTGTAGATTGAGTCTTTTGTTAAGAAAGGACGTCTTGTTTCCAAAACACGCCAGAAGTAATCGCTGGCATCAGAGTGCCACCAAAAGGCAGGAGAAGAAATTAGCAGCCACACACTGACCTTTGCAGAGACAGCTAAGGTTATGCACATAACATTTGCTTGTTTACTTTGCAAAATAAGCAATGAGTTGGAAACTCCGAGCTTAGCAAGCGTCTCGGTACACCTGAAAAGCAACACTGACAACAACAGCAAAACCCACGGTTGTTATTATTTTTCTGTTGTTGTGCGTGGAGACTGTTATCTGCTCCGCTCTATATCTATCATGATGCAACTTTAATAACGTTAGCCAAGACTGCTCAGAAAATCACAGCTGTAGCTGGAGGCAAAAGGGAAAAAAAAAAAAAAGGAAAGAAAGAAAGAGGGTTAAAAAAAAAAAAAAGCTAAAATGAGGTGCTTCTCCCAAGCCTCACCTAGTGAGCTGAGTATTGGCTTATGCGTGAGAATAAGCAAACGAATCGATCGCTGCAGTAGGTTGATGGCTACTGGTCGTTTTGATGGATATGACGGTAAAAAAAAAGTCCAGATTGGTTCACAGTGGACCTCAAACCATGTCAGCTAAAACCAAAGAGACAAAAAAGTGACAGCTGCGGAGAGTACACTGCAGGCAGTCAATGGTTCCTGTGATTTATTGTTCCATCTGCCTTGCCGCTGTGAGGACAAGTTCCCCCTGATTTGGTTAAAATGAAAAGGACCTCAGAGAGCACAACGTGTTTTTTGAAAATGTGCAGAAACTATTTTTTTATTTCTTGATTTATGTGCCTTTCCCCCTCCATAATGTTTGCACCAATTGTTACCCAATAATGCTTACTGAAAAATGTGAAGCTTCCCAACCACTAAGAAACCCTCCAGACCACCCCCACCCCTCCAGCCCATCACACGCACACACAAAAAGAGAGGAGGGGGAAAAAAACACCCTACTGAAAAAAATTCCCGCATAAATAACGCACGCTGGCAAGCACATGCCAGAAAACTAGTTTGTCTATTTTTTAACCTTCCCACTTTCCAATTAACAAGCACATTTCTGCATTTCAGAGCCTGCAGAGCGTCCAGGCTGCGAGATGGTTAAAAGCAGGGCTCAGCAATGGGTGCTGTAACAATTTAATATATTAGAGAGTTCAGACCCAGATTATAAATTTGCCTGAGCCACCCAAGTGCTATGGCCAACAGTTTTTGATGAGGGGAGGCTATCGCCGGGGCTGAACCCCGCAGCTGAGCCTTTGCAGTGTTTACCTAGGAACTTTTTGCCGTTTCTGACTTGAAAAGGGACATTTCCTTCATGTGGTTGATGCAGCTTATTACCCCATTAGAGAGCAGCCCTGCACAACGCGTCTGTCGGGGTAACACCGCGGCCTAATCAACACTCGGAGGTGTAGCACAACACAAATAATCTCCCTCCTCAGGGAAACCCAAGCGGCAGCCTGAGAAACGGTCGGGCCTTTCCCGGGGGGATTCAAGTATGCCGCTGCAGAAACACGGTTAATGTTTTAATACATTTATGGAGCATAAATCATAAATGAAGCGTTAAGTATCCAGTGCTCTCTAAAAAGTTTTAACAAATACGAGCAAATTGAATGAATCTGGCAGGGCGAGGTATTGATAATTTTCTGTGTGCATCACACGTTGGGAAAAATGGATTTAGGGCCTCCGAGACCTGCCCCGTCCCTGCCTGTGGGATAATTCCTCAGTAAAGCTGCACCAACCACAACCCACCAGAAGCGAAGTGCCGGCTCTTGCCCATCCCCATTCCCCCCCACCCCACCCCCAGCCCTAAATGTTTAACGCAGATCAGCACATTTTCAGCAAATTTCCCATGAAGAGGCCTGTTGGTTTCGCCGGTGCGTGGCGAGGGGCGCGGGGCCCGCCCGGGCGCGGGGTCCCCCGCGGCCTGACCCTGCAGCGGCTGCTTCCTGGCTGCAGGCCTCCCTCGGCCTAGCGGGCCCGGCCCGCTGTCAGGAGCCAGCCTCGTCTCCTGCGCCAGGATGTTGGTTTTACCTCTCAAGTGTTTCCTGAATTTGCGAAAATCCTTCTTTTTCTTTTTTTTTTCTTTTTTCTTTTTTCTTTTTTTTTTTTTTTGCTGGCAGTTTTCTGCGGCGGCTTCATGTGCAAAAGCTCATTTGGCTTTCCCAGGGAGGGAGAGCGAGGGAGAAAAAAAAATAAAAAATTAAAATTGAAATTAAAAAAAAAAAAGGAAAAAAAATAAGAGAAAAGAAGGAGAAAACAAGAGGGAAAGAGAGAGAGAGAGAGGAAAAAAAATGTCTTAGTCGCTACTGTTGAGCAGGGGGTTTTCTCCTGGGACCAGTTCTACTTTTGGAACATGTTATTGTCAGGCAGAGGTCAACATCTTTTACCTCTTTTTTCCATTATTCAAAATAAGTATTGATGTTATGTTTTAGCTATTTAAAAGCCAGCTGCCTTGCTCATTTCAGATATTTTTCCTGGTATTATTGTATGTGGTAATAGCTGGCCTGTGTATCGTCTTTCACAAAATCTAGCCTTTCAGGGTCTCAGTCTTCAAATGATATCAATCAAAATTTATGCAATTCAAAATCCATATGTATAGAGTCCCAGTTCACCTCATTTAATGATAATAGTAAACCACATGTTGTGTACATGTCTGAAACACTTTTCTAGTTCTTGACTGTATTAACCCTAGGGGCACTATGTTTTTGTAAAGCTTGCCCAACTGAGCAGCATAATATATTGATTAATACTTGGCAACAACTGCATTCTTGAATAATAAAACCATGAACAAGGTAAATGTGTACTAATAAAACACGAAGAGTGTCAATATTATTTGGGGATGTGTGTTAATAAAAGATGCTAAAGATCAGGAAAGCCCTGATCCTCACAATTAACAAAAAACAGAGCCTAAAACTGGTCTCTTTTCCATGATATTTTTATTCCACATCTCCTCACCTACCTGGGCAGACATGGAACAGCCTCAACAAATACTCCATATTTATGGGGGCTGCGTCCAGTGTAAACGAAAAAGTTAGGCATTTCTGCAAAAGGCAGATTGAAATAAGCAGTAATTCATTGCTAGCCCAGTCCTTCCCGGGCAGAGCAGCGTGCGGGCATCACAGGCAAAGCCTGGGAACAGTTACTGCTTTTACAATAGAATTTGCTTCTGACAGACTGCATTATTTACTTAAGGTTTAATATACAGTTAGAAATAAGATTTGCTTTCATGGAAAAGCACTAAAACATTTGGCAAAGGAAGAGCCGAACATTTTCCTTAATTTGTTTTGGCAACTCTGAAAAATAGATCCCATTACGCTCACGTTTGCATTCTAGAAACATAACAACGAACAATAATTTTACGAAAATCAAGATATAATTAAAAATAGTGTGATATAATAAGCAGCGAGCAAAGGCAGAAGAATGAGAAGAGACGTGCTGGAAAGCATTGCTTGCAGCACAGGGGATGACTGAGGAGGGAGAACAGCAAAGGACACCAGCTGAAAAGCTCTTGCCAGCATTTATTTGTTTATTTGGGGTCTGAGGGGGGAGGCAGCAGAGGAGGGAAGGACCTAAAAGTACGAAGTAAGAGGAATCATTTAGCAAACAGTTAAAATAGTTTTACATTTTTTCTTTTTTTTTTTTAAGGGAAGACAATATTTAAACATAGGTTCGCATTCATATTTCAGTCATTTGACTTTTGTATGAAAACAAATATTGAGAAATTAAACACAATTATGTTTTGATTAACTGGAGCTGGTTCCTAAAACCGCAAGGTATAGCAGCAAGATTGCATCTGTGTCTTCCCTCAATGCCATCCACATGAGTCACAGCGAGGCAGGAAAGCTGTTGACAAATTAATACTTTAAGAAAATAAACTATGGTCATGTTGAACATAGAGCAACTTTATCCTGATTAATTTGTGTTGGAGTGGCTCCAGCCCCCTTTACAAAGCCGCGCAGTTTGTACAAATGTAATTTCCTAATATTTACATGAGGAAAGCCTCAGCCGTTAAGCTTTGCCTCCAGTGTGAGTTTTGTGGTTAGTAAAAAGACAATAAAAATACAGAGAGGTAATTGTAAGCACATTTGGAGAAGAAAAAGAGAGAGAGAGAGAGAGAGAGAGAGGAAAAAAAAGCTTTTCTCCACTCCTCCTTGCACAGCCCTATAAAAGTGAGCTGTGCTGTGCCGTGCTCGCGGGGACCACGGTGCCAGCCTCACCCAGCAAAGGTTTAAGTAACGCAACACCTCCTGCTTAATAACAACTGTAATGCTGCAATTGCACATAACAAACAAACAAACCCTTACAACGCCGGCGTTATGCTTTAACTCCGGTATTCTCTAAAAGCCGGTATAAATTCAGATTAGCCTGCCTAATCACACGGTCTCTGTCATTTTATGTCTTTATTTAAATAGAATGTCAGACATTCGTACAATTGTCTAATTTAATAAATACGAGGAGGAAAAATGCAGTTATAATGTGTTGCTTTGTTTGAAGAATATTAAAAATAACCTTTAGTTTTAATGAGATTTTTTCCCCCCATCAGTTTACACAATTTTCCAGATGCAAAATGAGCTTTTGGCTGTAAAATATTTTATCACATTGTCTTACACAATAAAGATTAGATGTTTTCGCTCTCTCTCAACTCCACCGCAATTATTTTTTAGTGTTTGCAAATCATAATATCATTTAAAAACCATATTTTATACCTCATCTAAAATACTTTTATAGCAGTGTGATGAAAAAAACCCAACACAACATCTATTTAACTACTCTTTTTAAGTGGCTGTAATATGCTTTGGTATAATTTCCCAGAAAAAGGCATAGCTAAAAAAGCTTAGCTGTTCTTGAAAACAAATCTCCCAAGAAGCATCTTTGCAAAAATCCCCAGAATTTAATTCCCCTGGCTGAAGAGCCCAGAGAGCCTGAATATAAAAATAGTAGCCCTGTCATTTCACATTCATTAAGTGTGAAACTCAGAAATTAATAATGTAAAAATATGCTTTTTAATTAGTCTTACATTCTGCCCAATGTACTTAAATGGGATCAGCAGCTCCCTAATGATTTTTTTCTTAATAAAGTATTAGCCTGTGATGCACTGGGGTTGACAGGTATGATAAACTGGAAAGTACTTTTGGAGGCGTATGAATGATACCAAAATAGTACTCTCCCATTTAAATGTAATTAACATCAGGGAGCAATATTACATGAGGAGAAGCCTGCAAGATTTTTATTTCAGGGTATTTTTTTTTTTTCATTTCTTGTTTTATGAGTAGTTTGATGATTGCAGCAGTGATTTTATAATTTAATTACCTTTGTTGAAAGCTAAGCTTTTGCTAATAGCAGGTCAACAGGATCATAAAGCAGTCTTCAAAAATATTAAAAAGGAGGTAAATCCCCTTAGCTAACCTACACAATAATAACGCGGGTGCACGTGTGTGTATGCGATGAATTTTATAGATGTATGCATATAGGCACTCTAAGCCTGTTCCCGTGTTATTTGTTTACTGTGCTATTTCAGAACAGTATTTACTCTCTGAAGGGACTAGTTACACATTAATCATATGCAAGAAAAAAAAAGAAAGAAAGAAAGTTGCGGAGGCGCCCATCCGTGGGGCACAGGTTCTGCCAGCACGGGCGGCGCGGGCAGCGCCAGCTCCCGCAGCAGCGCCGCACCGGGGCCCCGCTCCCCTCCGCCGCCCCTTCCGCAAACACTTTGCACTTTTACATTTCTAAAGCAGCCTATTTTACAACAGGAGATAAAAGATCACTGTTGACCTGCGCTGCTTGTGCAAGAGTATTCCCTAACTTATTTATATGCCAAATGTCACTTGTGTTTACTTAAGAATTTCTGCTCATATCTCCCAGTCGCGGTGCTCCCCGATGATGCACTTTCCATACGGTAAACAAGCCGGCAGGAGGGCAGCTCCCCACCATCAGTCAGAGCCTCCTGCCTGGCACAGCACCTTCCCCAACATCCATGGGCATTTCTGTCGGCTTCCACACTGCTCAGCACTGGGTGATGTCCTCCTGGTGGAAACTGTTGTGACACCAAGGCGCTGCAGTGCTTGCCAAAGGTTTCCTCAAATACATGTCTCTGCCCCAGCGTGAGCACGGGTGGTGCCTCCTGCCCAAGCGTGGCCTCTCTTCTCTATCCTGGTTTTAAGTTGGAATAAATGAAAAGCTGGAACTGGCCCACCTAACCAGCCGAACCTCTGCTAGATGCTGGCCTGGCCACCAGTACTGAAAGGGACTTCCCATTTTAATACTGATTTTCATTTGGTTTATCTGAAAATAGCCAATCCAGGGGGAAAACAAACAAACAAACAAAAATCAGTTCATTTTCTTCCACTCTTCCATTACATATGCATCCTTCAGGACTGGTCCAGGTGACAGCTGCTGAATATCCCAGCCAGACTGGAAGGCCTTATGGCAAGTGAAAGCATCATCCCATGGCCGAGGTGGCCAAGAGATGGGGTCAAAACCTTCAGGTGAGGGCACTGCCCATGAACACGCTGCCACCCCATTATCCCAAAGTCCCAGGGCAGCCAGGTTGAGCGTACTGGGGCCCCAGGTGCTCAGCTGGTAGCAGCACTGCACAGGAATGTGCCTGAGTGCAGACAATCCCTGCAGGACATCCATTTCTCCTGCTTTGGTAACTTCCAATGTCCTTTAAAAATGTGATCATGAAATGTCATTTCTTCTCTATTTATCTCAGCGCTACAAAACTGCCTAACTATTGGCTCTACGTGAGCTCTTTTATAATATTTTTCCAATCACAAACACCATTGCATTGTTCCCCAGGGATTTCTGTGATGGATCTATCTATCTATCTATTTACACGTTCATGAATCAAATCATCGGAGTGGAGAAAGTTTGTAGAATCTATAGCTTTCACAAGATTTTACTGAACTTGTACTTCAGGGGGATTTCCAGGAGTGTGATGTTATGTGGATCCCTTTGGGGTGCGCACAGAGCACCTCTTTTCTTCCCATGGAATTTACATGGAATTTACCGTCCTGTCAAAAATGCTCATCGAGCTCATCCCAGAATTGAAGCTTAAAATGTATGCCCAGCTCCGAGCCTGCAAAAGGAGTTTCAGGAGCAGGGATGTTTTAATGGGAAACTGAATCAAAAACTAATCATCGGAACTGCCCTCCTGCACACACACGCTAGAAATTTTATTACTGAGATATTTGGGGTTTTCTTGATAGAGAAGAAAAGACAAATAATCAAACTTACTGGAAAATATTTACATAGGGCCACAGAGTGTAAGCCTTAGGAAAGCTGAACAGTATTTACTCATAGGAATAACCCTGGTGCAGACACCGCAGCATGCAGCACTCGCCCGCCCGGGGAATTGGAAGGAGTTTGAGCCAGACACGCAGGCAATGGCCCCACACTGGGGCATCATAATGCTTTAATTAATTAATGTCTGTAAACTGTTTGGTGATCTTGGGATGAAAGGAGTTCTAGAAATGCCAGGTATTATTGAAAATTAATTACTCCAGCCTTCCCCCCAAATCTTGCTAAACATATTTCATTTTTTAATCTACCCTGCTGCTTAAATAAAGCTTATTGCAGAATTATTTTCTGCTAAATATCAAAGGAAATAAAGAGGGAGCCATCAGAGCAGCAGACTGAGCTGCAGCGTGAGGCCCTGTACGAGATCTGCATTTTGGAGTGGGCGCGGGCGCAGGACGCGGCAGTGTGGATCTGCTGGGGCCTGCCTGGCCCTGCCGTCCCCCTCGGTGGCCAAGCCAAGACCAGGCGTTCCTGCAGTGCCAGAGGAGCTCATGGAGGAGCACACTGCCACCATGAGACCAACCCATGGGAGGTGCAGGACCAGTTCAGGAGATCCAAGGACAACACAAACTGTTCCAGCCACCGCTGTGTGCTCATGCCAGCAAATCAATCACTCTAAATGCTATTCATCATTCAATCAAAGGAAGACGGAACATGTATATTATTTATACAAGTCTGAAATCATTTTGTGTTACTTACTGAAGAGTCACCTTCTGCATCATCGCCAAGCAAAAGGGAGGTCCTCGAAGAGACTCTGTGTACCAGACCCACCAGGCATGCTCCAGGTAGCTCCAAATGCATGGTCAAAGCGATAAACTACATACGACAAATAAAATAGACACTGTTATAGTATTGTTCAAGGTTGCAGCTTTATACACATGCATTTTAATTTATGTAATGCACAAATTAATGATTTTGTTATTGCTTTTTTATAAGAGTTAGCCTTACGATCTGTCTGGGACATTATAAGACCTGGTAGTGTTGGAGCATTTTTGCATTTCTCCTTGGGGCGAGTCAACCCTTCCACTTCTGTGAGCAGACAAAGCCCATGTCTAACACAGGTCTCCTAAGATGTTCAGGGGAAAAAAGGAAGTAGTTCTTAACAGCTTAATCCCAGTGGAAAATATTCCAATCAACTTTCACAACATAAAAAATGACCCTATTGTGTATTCTGCAGAGCTGTAGACATTGCAGTCACCTGTCTTCTCCTGGACTGTCCCACCCTGTTTCTCTTGTTAGACCCGTTTGGGTTTGCTGAGATAAGGAAGTTGCCATATTAGCAAGGCCTCCACAGTTGCTGCAGCCAGGGCATCCACCAGCACTGGCCTCTCCCCCTCCTCCTCCTCTCCCCCCTCCTCTTCTTCCTCCTTCCTGTTCCTCTTCCTGTTCCTCTTCCTCTTCTTCTTCCTCCTCCTCCTGCATCTCCGGAGAGTTGGCAGCAGGAGTGAGTTGTGTCCCCAAAATATGGCCTCCATCATGGCTGAACGGAGGTGGGATCACCATTGTTCTGCAACTTCTTCCCACCAGTTGTGGAAGACAGGAAGCCCTTCCTTACTGTCCTGAGTCAAATCCACAGCTCAGTTCTCACCTACTCCAATTTTCAGCAGAAAAATACGTGTTTTACCAAATTTTCCTCTGGATACTTCCGACAGTGAACAGCAGATGGGGCTACAGAAATCATCACATTTTAAAAAAATAAATGAAAAACAGCCTTTTACATTCTGAAAAGCAATTTATTCTACACCATTTCAAAAAATAAATAGGATTCTCCTTTTCTGTTTTAAGACATCAATGAATCTGTCGCATAATGGGCTTTTGTAAACCGATTATCCTTGATAATCTCATTAGCTGAAATTATTTTACTTTTCTAACATGGTAGATTTTTAAATACCTTTTATTTCATATCCCTCTGGGCACGTTGCAGTGAAATTTACTATTAAGCAAAATAATTATCTATCTCAAACCTTAATGCTAAAAAGTAGAAAAATAAAATAAAATAATTACAATCTAAGGGCAGATATTAGAACATAGAAAGCACGAAAAAGCCCAGAACCAAGAAGAAAAAGGGAGCAGGCAAATCTCCTCTCCCTGTTGACAAATAAATAGTGCTTGTGTTCCTATGAATATTAGGAAGCGAGGGCCGGGAGGTGCAGTGGGGCTCCCGTCGTGGCGGCAGCACGGTGGCTTGGTGCGGGGGCACGGGAGGACAACGCCAATTGTTGGCCAGGGCTGCAACCTCCTGCTTCTGCTGTGGACCCGCGCCATCACCAAGTGTGAGTTGTTTCGAACGAAGCTAAAACCTGCGTTTTACGTGTGGAAGTTTGCAGCTGTAATGGGATTATGGTGTCGGCAGAGGGAGGGAAGTTTGCAGCTGTACTGGTTCGGGGGGTAGGAAGCAGCTGTTAAAATAGAGGACTAATGGTGATTAATTCTTATTATGTGTTTGAAGATCGCACAATGAGTTCAGGACCCAAACCCTCCCACAGGGAATAAACTGAAGGAAGAGGATTTAAAAAGAGGGAAAATACAAGGGGAATTTTAATGTACATTTGGCCTAAGCGGCCTGGTCTTAAATCACTTTATTAATATTTAAGCATAATTTAGATCAGTGTTATTAAGACAAAAAATATCTAGCTGGGGAAACCTGTAATTAATGCATATTTATGCAGGTTGGAGATCACCTGCACTGTCTCAAAAGTGCTCGCACAGGGACCAGACAGTGAAGAGACCCCGTCCCATGTCCCCCTCCGTCACCGCAGCGAGGGATGCCGACAGTGGTCAGCAACACCAGCATCGAGGCGCCGGCATCAGGAACAGCCCGAGCTGACCTCAACTCGATTTGCAGTCCCAGGGGAACCTGCTGTGTTTCCCAGATTCAGGGCAATTCACATAAGACCCAGGTTATTTGCTGCAATATTGTGGCTGGGTCCTACAGCCAGCTTGCAGAGAAATGCAATGTGCTGGGTATTCTTGGGCTTCCCCAGAGCACAGCAGGTAGAAGATATGAGATTTCTATTTATATACTGCAGTCCAGCCAAGGAAGTGACAATTTAACAGCAAAGGTAAGGGGATGGGGTGTGAATGTGCCTGGAAAGGCAGCGGTGCAGACGGGGGTCCCCCGAGCCCCCACGGTGCAGTGACCCACCACAGGCTGCAGTGGGTCCCTGAGAGCACCTGGCCCCTCTGCCTCGAGAAGCTTCTCCCAGCTCATTGATTTTGTGGCTTGACAACATATCGTGGCTCTCACGGCCCTTCTGCAGACCAAAAACTAAAGAAAAAATAAAGAAGATGAACAGCAGCAATAGGGCAAGCTCAAAGATCTGGGCTATGTTTCTCAGACAAGACTTTAATGAGAATTAATCAACTATCATACACACAGAGAGATTTCACTGACTTATTAGAAGGGAGAAAGGAGTGGGAAAATGAACAGAAAGCTAAACTTTATTTGTATGAACTATTTTGTTTTGAGCTTAAATTTGGAAATCATACCAATCTTTACTAAACTGAAAGAGATCCCAACTGGATTTTTTGGCAGACCAAATAGAACTTCCTTTACCAAAATAACTCTGCTTGTGATTTCATTGTTTGTCACAATTTTAAGATGCTTTTCTTTTTTTTCTTTTCTTTTTTGCAAATATGAACAAATAACTCATGGCTGTGTACCAAGTGTACCAAGAAATCCTGCCTTTTGCATGGCTGTAGCTTATACCCATTCCCAGCAGAGCTGGTTAGTAAATTAAAACATTCCTTCTAGCAGCAACCAATAACTTTGCACTGATGATGTAGGTCAAAGACATCTTCAGTAAATTATACCCCCCACCACGGGAGGAAGGGGTACACTTGGGACATGAAGATCATGTGGATTCCACAGTGGAGACCAAAATACCTGGTTTTACTCCTAGCTGCTGCATAATTCAAGTTGGGATATTTTCAGCTAAGTATCAATGGGTCAGTGGTAAAGGTTAGGATGGATTTATCACCTGACAGCAACACGGAGAGGAATGGGGTAGGATGTGGTTTAAATCTTGGGTGCTCAACCACAGGGCAAAGCCTGGGCCCTATGCAGAGCTCAGATGACCAGAAAATCCCATGCTGGCCTGTGAACACCTCTGAGTTGGATTGCAGGCTTTGTGGGAGGCTTAGGTTTCAGCAGTGTGTCCATGTTATAATTAATAAGCAATTTCTGTTTGAATGGCGTGTTTTGTCTTCATTTGAGCACGTTCTCTGCAAAGACAAAGATCAAGACAAACCCACTCAGAACACAACGAAGATAAAAGGGAATCATAAAAAGAGACAGACAGAGGAAAAGAAAGAACAAGGAAAAAGAGAAGACAAAGAACAGGGAGACACCAAAGAGGACACAGAACAAAGATAGGCAAAATGAAAAGACAAAGAAAAGAAAAGACAAAGAACAGAGATGATAGAGCACCAGAAAATATGCAAGAGAGGCACAAAAGGAAAGAAGGGGGAAAACAGCAAACTGAGAACAAAGGGCAGAGAACAGAGCAAGAGCAGAAACACGCAGGAAGGGAGAAAAATGGGAGAGAATTCAGCCAAGACAAGGCATGAAAAACAGCCGAAAGAACAAGAGAAAATAAACACAATGAAGAGAGAAAACAGCTAATCATCTTCTGATTTGCATTAAAAAATAAGTTGTGGGAGCACAGGCTCAGCAACAGAAATGTTGTCAAGTTGAATGTGAAGATTTCTCTTGTCCTCTAAATCCAGTTGGACTGCTGGTACTTTTGAAGCCTATGGTTTGGGTGATGCTGGTGTACTGGCTCTGGGAGAACGGGACTGGTGAGGGGAACGATTGTGCCTAGCACTGAAGGAATGACAGAAACTGGTGCTGTGGGAGGGATGACCTGGTTACAGAACAAATTCAGAGGGAGGAACCTGCAGCTAAGGGATGCTCAAAGAACAGCAAAAATCCCTTCATAAACCTGCAAGATCCATCATGATGAACCAAGCTGGCAAAGGCACTCATCCTCTCTATAGCTTCTTTGCAAGAAAAGAATGGCAGAAAAGAATGCACAAAATTACCCACAATTTTAAAATATTTCAAAGAACTGGCATGAAAAAAAAAAAAAATCAGCCCTGTGGTAGCAGTCAGTGGATACCCAGCCATGGTAGAAATGACAAGAGTTGTAGGTTTTGAGCTGACCAAGACCGCCTGTATGAGATTTAGAAGTAACGCCTAGAGAAACCATACAGGTTACAGTCCTGCTGCAAAAAGTGAACAGATAATTCCTTCACGAATCTTGACAATGGGGACAACAAACAAACAAACAAACAAACAAAACAGTTTAGGAGGTACAAAACTTCCTGGAGAAAATGAACACTTGGGAGTTTTGTGCACATTGCTAAAAAACATTGGGGGATGGAGGATGCTGAGGTGTCCTTGGTGCTGGGCACAGCAGAAGGACTTCAGAATGATGAAGACAACCCAGGGTAAGGTTATATAAGGGGTTATTTTTTTTTTAATTCCTGTTTACACTTTCCTGCTTTATTCCCCATCCAGTCCTTTGGCTTTACTTCACCTCCTCACCTCCCGGATGACCTACCGTGTTTCAAGGCAGAGGTTGTGGGCTGGGTTGGAAGTGTCATTGTCCAGATCTGAGACAAAGAACTCTGATTTTGTAAAACACCCTTTGCAGAAATTCAGAAGTCACAAGGTCCAGTTTAGCTGCATGAGACTAGAGTTCCTAAGCACTTCTGTGTTTGGTCCTACAGGTGTTTTGAAGCACTAGGTAAATTAATGTATCTGTAACAATAAAATATTGATCTCTTTCAGGTTTGCTGTAGACCAGTGGAAGGTCTGGCAATTGCATCTGTCATACAAATGCAGAATCATACAACAACAGCCTTTTGAACCACAACAGATTTCCAAAATCTAACTTTTTAAATAATGACATTATTTTTCTTATTGAATCTCTGACTATTTTTTTTCCTAGGGTCAGCTATCACAGAAGACTTAAATAGAACTGATTTCATACACTTGTCCTTTGCACACTATGTTTTCTGTTAATTTAATACATTCATGTTTGTATCACATTTAATGTCACTACTACATATAAACCATAATACTTGATATTCTGCATTCAACATTCATTTGGCTGGCACTACAGGAAAACTGGTGTGCAGTGGGTTAAACCTGCTTCCCATGCTGCTTGTTGGTTATATTTTATTTACCAGTATTTCTATAATGTGCTATTTTTTTTTTCCTTTTGAGATTTCCTCATTGCTTTCAGAACACTTTCACCTTATTTCCGGGCTGCTTCTCCCAAAGGGGCAAAGTGTAGGTTCAGAAACTTCATATGAACTTCCTGAAAAAGAAACAGATCACCTATTAAAAAAAAAAAAAAACACAAGTGGAATGTTCTGTGAATATAGTTTAATACATCCCAAAGAAAGAGCTGGCTCTAATCACAACATAAGATTTAAAATTCATTGTTGTACTCAGTTTATTGATTTAATAATGTATTTATTATTTATGATTTCTATGGCAGATAGAATTGTATTTCCATTATTTGATTCAGGTTAATCAGGGGATAATGTGGTTCTTTTATACTTTCACCTAAAGACTCTTCTGGTACTCGAAAAGCAGATTGTTTTCCAGAACTGCAAATCAAATCCCTTTCTGTCATGCAATTATGGCTATTTCCCTACAAAATTATAATCTGTTTAAAACCTAAGGTTAATATTTGAACTAAAATAACTGCACACATATGAATTACATCCCAGGTAGGAGGGTTTCAGGAGGGGTTCTGGCCTTTCAGATGCTTTCACTGCTTTTAAAGCACTCGTAACTGGCATTTGGGATGTGCTACTGCTCTTCTCCTCCGAGCACCTGAACCTTCGCTGGTGACGCTGCTGCTGTTCACTGGCTCTGCTCCTCCTGACTTTAGTTTTCCATCATTCAAGGCCAAGACCTCAGGAAGAAAAAGCATTTGCCAGAGATGTTGTAGACAAGACACTTCTGCAGAAACTCACCTTCTGGCCGTGTTCTGAGGGACACTTTTATTTGTTTACCTTCAGATCAGTTTTGACATGATTTAACTCATGCATCATGAACTTCACAAATATTTATTATTCCTTTATCCCAACATCAAACTTGTGCTGCTGAATCATTAATTTCCTTGAAGAATAGTAAATGCTACTAGTGACAGGCTACTAAAACCATTCCAGAATACACAAGGCAAAGCTGAGAGAAATCAGAGCAATGACATTTTCATGCCAGCTGATTTTATCCTGCCTTAGACTGATTTCCAGTCTTGCTGAGATTTGACATGGGACCTTGCAAGACCTGTTTCGAAATTTACCTTGCAGCTTCTTCCAAAAGGGCACTCCACCTTCAGAGTGGCTGCTGCCAAGCGTGGGCTCGGGGTGTGCGGAGGCTCCGCCATGCCCAGGCCCCTGGGGCTGTCAGCCTGCAGCCCTGAAGGCTGGAGAGGTGTTGTTGGATGTGCAGAGCGCATCTCCCAGCCTTCATGAGAAGGGCTGAAGCTGCCTCTGAGCCCTGGTGAACATGGCAAGTATTAAGCAGCTCTCACACCCTGCTCATAACCCTCTTCCAAAACCTCATTGCACTCCATCTCTTTTAGGGGAGGTGAGGATGCCAGCTCTACCCTTGCCATAGTCCTGCAACCAGAACTTCTCTGTCTCTTCTCAGATAGGAGACAACATTGCTTCTACAGCACTGCTTGTCTGCAGCAACCGTACAAAAATCAATGAAGCCAGGGAAGAATCCTGCACCACTGATGATATTCAAGGAAGAAATACCTGCATTTGTAAAATTTGTGTTTTGTTTCTGTTTTGCTTTGTTTTTCTCTGACAAAAATGAACCTCACTGGGAAATCTGCCCTTCTGTCTATGCAAACTTAGGAGGAGAGAGGCGAATGGACTGAGATGCAGAGGTGTAATTTCAGTGCTGTTACAGCCCAGTCGAGTCCCCTCTCAAGAATTTGGCCCTCCACAGCATCAAGCTCAGGCACGTTCCCACACCACAGCTGTAAAAGCATTGCTCATTGTAAAGGTCCAGTTGTGCTGCGGGACAAACATACGGCTCTTGCCAGCCCATCCTCTCTTTGCTGCTATACACTATCTGAATTTTATAGTTTGAAAATGAGGGGCATCTTACCCAATTAGGTACTCCACAGCCTAATCAGCTTCTTTCTCTACCAGGAAAATATTATGTGTTTCGACCCAGCTGTTCCCTTGTGTTGTTGTGTTGTCAGTCATATTCTGCTGGAGAGAAAAGCAATGGTGAGCCGAGGACATTCCTGCACATCTGTTAGCTGAAAGACAGGAACAGTAAAGGATTTCACAGCAATTTCCAGAAACAATAAGAATTAGTTGCTCATCTGATACTAACAACGTGCACCTTTTCCTCTTCTTTAGCATGTCTGTCAAATAATGTAATTATTAAGGACCAACAATGTGGCTTTTTATGTGAACCAGTGCTGACTACACTGGAGTATTGCATTTTTAATTATTATGATGTTAAATTGCTTTAATTGCTGACACTCTCCTGATTCAGAAAGCATTTTTATAACATTTATTAAAAAAAGGCCAAAGTTTATTTTACAATCTGCAATAAAGCAGAACACAAAAACCAGCAATTGGCTCAATGATCCCAGCACATTAGTTTTATACACAGACTGCATATTATTCTTGCTCTATAAGTGATGTGAAAAGCAAAATTGAAGTCCTGTACAAAATTTGATCATCTTACTTAATAACAACAGATGCTCAAAGTGGTGGCATTTTGAAAAGAGCTCTGTATGCTACTGGTTATTAAATGGCAGGACATTTGGCATGCTCTAGCATTATACCATTTGAAAACCATAGAGTCACATAAATAGCCGATGAGAGCTAGAAAAAAAATTAGCTCCTGTCTGCATAACAAAACTCACTTCATTTAAAACATTTAAAATGCTTAGTCTGCCTTTCAAAAGAAAAGTCTGTAAAACTTATTGGAGGCAGAGCTTCCCTTTTATCTGGAAAACACAGGAAAGCAAATATGTTGGGGGGGAAGAGAAGAAATGGTTCAACAGCATGACTGATCAGCCTTAACTGAGAATGCTAATGGCTTCTGCTGCTTTGTGTCAAAAGCTCAGCACAATTTGGAAAAGGCTCTGGCGCAGAATTTCCTTCTTGATTTTAAAATGAAAATATTGGCAATATGTAGAGAAATTAGCATAAATGCAGTACGTATCAACAACACATGGGTATCGTTTTAATAGTGCAATTCCTATTCAATAAAGAGGAATCAATAAAGATAGTGGCTTACTTTCTTACCAGTATAAATCATACTCACAGAACATCCACTGCCTACATAGTTATACCATTGCTATTTGGTTAGATTCATATGTACTATAAAAAGTTCTAATCAAGTTGATAGGCACATACAGTGTAGCTTTCTCATTTTTATTTGAGCTTAACAGCCATTATGTTGTGCGTTTATCAAAGCAGAAACCACCAGGATCTATTTGCCCAATGTATTTTACCTAGATCAACTCACTCCATACACTGTTCCAAGGAAAACCAGAGAAATTCCAAAGAAATACCTGCATCAGGCACTGCCACCATTAAATAATAATAATAATAATAAATAAATAAATAAGAAGAAAAGATTTGCTGGGCTATACGGGGTGTGTATGTGTGACTTGCACATGCCTTTTATATCTACTTCATAAAATCTTGAAGATCAGGTTATTATGGAAGTGCTTATATATCCTTAAGTATGGCGTTGCAAATGGTGCTGCTATAATTAAGAGTGCATTGTTGTTTGTTTTATGCTAATCTTCCTTCAGTGTGACAGACTGTCACCTGCATGGGGGGTAACTTTCAGCACTATATTAGCCCATATGGCACAAGCTAAATTGTATCTAAGCTATGGGCTAATTATGGATGAGTTAATAAAACCAAGCAATGTCAGTCTGGCCACTTCTTCTGGTCCTCTGCCGACCCCCCAAGTGAGTTATTGCCTGCACTGTTCTCTTAAACTATTTCCATTTTTGTTCTCGACAGTTGCTGCCAAGCTTTATGTTTAAGACTCTTTAATCCTTTTCCTTTCTCAATCCCATACAAGATCAGATCAAAACAATCTCTCTACACTTTTTTCCATGTGATAACTTTCCCCCGTTAATTAAGGGGTGGAGCAACCCACCAAATGATAAAAGCACTGTGTTAAGTTTCCTGGATGTTTGTTTGCACAGCTGTGATATAACAAATAGATTTTCATATTTTTGGGGAGTAAAATATATGGATCATCTTCCCTAAGTATTGGATGAAAGACATGAAAACTTATTCCATTAAATGAACATCCAGGTAACAGAAAACCATAGGAATGGACAAGAATGGTAAAGAGACTTTCCACGTGTTTTAAGGTCAAGCACATGCTTAAGTGCTTTTTTGGACAAAGGCCCAGCTTCTTTCCCTTCTTCAAAAAGAGGGGAGGGAAGAAGAGGGTGCCTTACAAGTGTTAATGTTCCCACATCACTCTCCCTGCTCTGCTTTGTCCCCACTTGTGCCTTTCAATTGTCAGCCTCTGGCAGCTGCAAGCCTGCTCACTCCTCATCCTGCTTTGCTTTGCCAGCATGCACAGGGCTATGCGGGAATCTCCAGTGAAGCACAGTGCTACGGAACAGAAGATCAAACTTTGGCCCCATCAGAAACAGAGAGAAACTGTAGAAAAATCTTATCAGTGATTGAGGAGGGGAAAAAAGGGTAAAGTGAATTGGACTTCAGTAATAGGAAAAGAATACGGAAAGCAAAAAGTAGGTGAAAATACCCATTGCTCCTTCACCTCCACTCACGCAACAAAGAGCATCTCAGGAGCAGGCAGAGATCAAGCCCACCTGTGACGAGAGAATTACTGAAAGACTACTGAAGTTTTAATTAAACCAAATTCAAATAAGGAATTCTTTTTTTCAACAAAAACATCATGCTAGGGGATATGCTCATTAAACATGGCAATAAAGTGCTTCCCCAGATGTGTCAGTGTACAGATACCTCGCAGCAGAAGTCACAACTCAGGATACAAGACATCTCCAGGTACCGTTCAGCTTGTTGCACTGTCCATCCTCAGCCCAAGAGTGCAAAGCTTAGGACAGACCTGGCATGGTTCTGCTCAGCCAATTCCAAGCCATCCTCTGCTGGTTATAGGTCTTTCAGGATTTTGTTTGCTGCATTCAGTCCAGGTGAGTTAGCAATGGAGTAAACCAACAAAAAGGTCAAGCATAAACCTCTAGGGAAAAGAAAACAGAACATTCTCTTGTCTTCTTGGAACTTCGTTTGAGTCCTGTCTCCTCAATCTCAAATAGAAAATGTGTGGAATGCACATATTGGCCTTCATTTTCTTCACAGCATTCACAAAAAATAAAAACGACAGAAACTGAGAAGTGCTGAATTTGGATGTGGTAGCAGATGCTCAGCACTTTGGGCTTTGGCCCCAGTTCTTCCCAGAGGGATCTTAATATCTCCCTGTGAACCAGGTTCCGAATTATGTCAGTACACTAAAGATATTTAATAAAAACTTGTATTAAAAAAGAGAACAAAAAAAAAAAAAAAGGCAGGCTCAACTTCTAGGAGTCAGCAACATCCTTCCAGTTGGAGCAGTCTCACTTTTAGATAATGCTGTGCAGCTCCAAAAGGAAATACCACAAGGTTGCTGTGCTTCGGAGCTATTACTTCCACATTACAACTTCATACCACTGTCAATACAAGTATGTAAGAAATAAGTAGATTTCTTGTTCTTTATTTCCTGTAAGGAACAATGCCATGTTTCACACAATGCCTTGTTAAATAAAAAATCATTGGGCAAACTGTTTTTAAACCCATCAGATATAATGAAATGTTTTATCTGGAACTGGAATTGCTTTTCCAGTTCCAAGTTCTACTCTCTTTTTGGCTTTTTCTTCTTTCCCTTATTTTCTTCCCTCACTTTATAGACAGTCTGCTAATCTACTCAGACCCACAGTACTGAAAACTTGCCTTTCACTCAGTGAGTCACCCCAGGAAATGTGTTATTGCCTTAAAAGTCAAGTTCAGACCTAATCACCACTTGGACAGTACAAGGAGACAAAGGCAATATCATTGTTATTCAAGTTACTTAGTCCTTTACCCAAGAAAAATTCTTCCCTGGACTATTCCCTCACATGAGTGAACCCATTGGTTTGAAACTGAGATTTAGTTTTGCCCCTAAAAGATTAACTTAATTAAGTTAAATTCAATTTTAATTCAAATTAATTCAACAATTCAGGGAAATCTTATGGTTCACATTACCCAGATCACCTTAAATAGTTACAACTGCCCTTTCTGGCCTGATGGATCTTGGTAAGTTGTTTATGATTCTGTTAAATTACTTAACAGATTAATTAAGTCAGAATTGCAAAGCTTAATTCAGCCTTCAAAACTGAACTGGTGTCTTTTTCTTTGTGTTCTTTATAACACCAATGAGATTTTATATGAGTACTGTTGTAAAAAACCCTGACAGGAATTACTGGATTGTGTTTCCCTTTCAGATATCAGAACCTCTAAAGAGAGCTTCTGAAGAAGGTTGCTCAGGTCTTTAATACTGTAACATGCATTCTGTCTCTTCTTGGGTGGTTGTGATCACCTGTTAGCAGAATATCACCCAAACAGTTCTTTCCAGCAATGTGGGGACTTAAGCAAGCTAGGAAAGGCAGTCAGCAGCATCCTCAGCAACTGGAAAACTATTTCTGCTATGCAAAATAAAACTGTATTCAGTAGGAGGATTCACGAGAGCGAATATTCTGCTGAAGACATCAGTGGTTTTGTGGCTGAATCAAATACATTCATACACAAGCTTTTATTGTAGCAAACTCTTTGCGAATGACCAGCTCAGCTCTGTGACCTATCAGGTTTTCTCATGCAAAAATAATGTAGTACTACTTCCCTTGCAGTCTTTGTTCTTCTGAATTACACCTCAGGTTGCTTTCTCCTTGGTAGTTATTCCTCTTCTGTATCACCTTATGTTTGAAGAGATCTAAAGATTAGACCACTTAACGGCACACTGTGTTCACTATACAAATTATTGATTGCCTGTTTTTAGACCATTTCTCTTACAGTCTCCTGTAGTGAATTGAGAATGGAATAAGGCTGATACTATGTGCCCTTTCCTCAAGTTCAACCACCAAAACGCTTGGGTTACAATCTCACAGGATGTTTCTATCATTATCTCACTCCCCCTAAACAGTAACACTCAGGATTTTAGAAGCAGAATAGCACTTGCTGACAGTATGAGACACTAATTATTTTTTTCTATTATAGCTGCAGATATGAATACTATAATAGAATCTGGGTTATACATTTTCTATATTTGTTTCCATATTTCTTTTATCGGAAAATAAAGTCTGAACCTAGCTGCAAAGATAGGATGCGTTTATGAACTTACCCAACCTTGACATTGTTCAGACTTCTATTTCCAGAAGACTCATCAATACACTAAAATTAAGCTTATACAGCAAACCTCCTCTCTTTCAGGTGTCTTGTAAGAACAGAGAGGAAAAGCCCACTACGCTGTGGTCTGAGAAAATGAGGATTTGATTCTTATTTGCATGAAGGATCTTCCATACAGCCTTTTGAGTACAAAAGCCATTACAGTGGAAGCGGACTCTGTTCTCCATGTTGGGAAGACCACATGTTATCCTTTGAACAAGCTAATGAAGCCACTTTCTCCAAATGTAAAAGGCAGAAACTTTCCAGCACATGACCGAAGGTCTCCAGGGAGGCCAAACCACCAGCAGCTCTCCTGCACTTCTCACTCTCTAGCAGCCCCACTGGGCCCTATGCATCTGCCAGACCTTCCTCTCCATCCTCACTGGGGCCCGTTAGACTCACAGGAATGGCTTCAACAACAGCACGACGCTCAGTGCAGCTCAGCATCTCATACAAGGGAAAGAAACAGTGTGTCCAGCCTATATTCCTCTCCTTCTTCCTAAAAACATGCAGGTCAGACCTGATGTATCATCAGTGCAAAGCTTGTCCCTATTAGCCCCACAACTATAGGGGGTGGGAATGCAGCAGATTTCCTTTTGGAGGAGCCTGCCAATCTCACTGATGAGTTTAGCTCGCTGTGCTCGCCTTTTTGGTCACTGGGTCACAAGGCCACCCATCCCATCTTCTTGTAGCTGCTTCTCACTACCAGCACTAGCTGGCCACTAAGATGATCAGAGGGCTGGAACACCTCTCCTATGAAGAAAGGTTGAGGGAACTGGGCTTGTTTAGCTTGGAGAAGAGAAGGCTCCGGGGAGACCTCATTGCGGCCTTCCAGTACCTGAAGGGAGCGTATAAACAGGAGGGGGAACGCCTGTTCACACACGTTGATAGTGATAGGACAAGGGGAAATGGTTACAAACTAAGACAGGGGAGATTTAGGTTGGATATTAGGAGGAAGTTTTTCACTCAGAGGGTGGTGAGGCACTGGAACAGGTTGCCCAGAGAGGTTGTGGATGCCCCATCCCTGGAGGCATTCAAGGCCAGGCTGGATGTGGCGCTGGGCAGCCTGCTCTAGTAGTTGGCAACCCTGCCCAGAGCAGGGGGGTTGAAACTAGATGATCTTTAAGGTCCTTTTCAACCTATGCCGTTCTATGATTCTATGATTCTATGAAAATGCCAGGAGAATATTTTATTTATGGGTCCCATCCTTCCCATCTGTTCAAGGTGGTAGCACTGGGCTAAAAGACCCTTTCAGCCAACAGTTTCCACCCACCACTTTACCCGTATCTCCCACAAGCTAAAGCAAAGCAGATAATCACCTAAGGTCTTTGCACCAGGTATATGCTGCCATTGTGTATTTAAAGCATCTAATATAAAATAAGGTTAAGACTTTTTCTTCAGGAAGGTACAATACCCTCCCTGATAGAGGCTGCAAGCCCTTGGTCCACCAGATGGGCACCAGGGGCTGAAGCAGCAAGGAGGAGAGTTTCAGCTGTACCTGAAGCTCTTTGCACACCTTTGCATTGGTTTTGAACTCAATAAAACCACTTACTAGCTCTGTGGACATGTTCTGAAGGTACCACATCTCCAAGTCCTATGGAGAGCAAAAGGGATGGTTGGTTGTGCTTTGTCTTGTCTCCCATTGTCACCAGGGTAGGGGGGAGCATGGAGCAGGAGGTGCTACACCTGCCAGCTCTCCCTTCACCGATATAAAGACACCTTTGGTGAGGCAAGTGATACACAGAGCAAGCTAACCACAGATAATGTGGATTTAGAGAAGAGATGGTGTAACCTTAAGCTGGATTGTGTACAATATTCTGTTTCCCAGCAGTATGAAGAATCTATATATTTACATAAGAGAAAGGTCCTCATTTATAGTGGAAAATTCAACCATTTGATATTCAGCAGCTGGATACTGTAAAAATCATTCTTCTTGTATCTCATATTAACTCACGGTAAGCTGATACACCTGAGCTTTTTACAACACTCGGGGTTGAGTATATATAGATTGCTCAACTTGGAAAGGTCACTCCATGCTGTACACAGGAACCTGACCACAGTAATCTGTAAAGAGCAGATATTGTTCTCCTTGTTTGTAAAGACTTCAGGAATGTAAACAGCAGCGCTTGGGCTCTTTCTTTGGGATGTATCAAATTCACGAGTGTTATGCGTGAAGTTTACAAATGTAAGACTTTGCAGTTGGTTTTGGCAAGTCTAGTCATAATCTTCAGTGAAATCAAAATACAGCAAAGATCACACTCCACATTTCTAAGACCTCATTTAATTAAAAGCTTTCGTTGGGAAGGGATAGTTTCAGCTCTCCCCCCTTCTTCCTTTGCATACAGACATAAACATTTACCAGAACCAAACTCAGCATTGATTTTCCTTTATCCCTTGCACTCGTCTGAAGTCCCAGGAGATGAACAGATGAGGTTAAGGTTAAGAAAGTTATGCACAACAGCTCTTAACCTGATGGCTAGGAAGATAAACATCGCGTTAGTATTGTTTAGGTGAACTCATCTATCAAATTACTTATCCCTGTTGGATTTGGTATGGAGTATTGCCACTTCTAAGTGAGTACTTCACCAGTGCATCTTCAAAAGGCTCCTTTGCAAGTTTTGAATCAAAGCTCCGTTATGACAAAAGTACAGCTCCTTGAAGTTATGGCCACCTGTTTGGACAAGGTCACCTGGCATGAGTTACTGTTCTGTCAGACGCAGCCGAGATGCAGTTCCAAGGGCATCTAAGTAAGGTTAGAGACAGAACAAAACATAAGAACAGAAATTTGCTTGATGCTGTATTACTTCTTCTCCATATTTTTTTCCAGTGTAAAAAATCAGATGCCCACGCTGACTATCTCTTTTAAAAACTCATTAAAGTCAGAAGCTTAGCAGACATTTTTCCACAGGTCAGATCTTCAGCTGGTGTAAATTGTCTTAGCAATGGTGACACCAGTGAAACCACAGTAATTTATGTTACTGGGAAGTAATGAAGCTGGATAACTGCATCATGTTAATCACTGACAAGTTCCTCTGGTATTGATGGTTGCTCCCAGCATACATTTGGATGAGCCCCAGTCTAACATTGACTTTTTGGTGGTGTTCAAAATTTAACAAATGTGTCTTTTAAGGACAAACCCTGGAAGCCAATGCAGTATTTATTGTACCTCTGTACAATGAATTGTGCCAACTTAAGTGACATTATTTCCATCTTGCAATCACTTATGATGGAAAGACAGTAAATGTTATATTTCCTCAATATGAAACTACGAAGTATTTGAATATAAAATTCTAAGCAAGTTCACAGTCTTGCTCAGATATTTGTTTTCCATTTGCTTATTAAAAGAAAAAAAAAAGGAAAAAAAAGAAAGGCCTTGCTTAGTAATTTCTCTTATTTAATTATTTGCACCAAATCCAGGTCACTTCCTTCCTTATGTAAAAATTTTAATTTATTAAAATCAAAAGTGTGTGAAGAGTTTTATTTTCCATTCAGCAATTTGGTCCAATTTTCATAAGCTGACATTCACTCAAGATTTTTCTTGTGTAAAACCAAATTAAAGGATAGATTCAGTATACATTCCCTGTAGTCACTTTTCTCCATGGAAGACTCTGGAAAGCTGTGGAAGCCAAAGGTAGTTTTTACTGATTTGTGCCCTGGAAGATCACATTCTTGAAAAGCCTTTTTTTTTTTTTTTCTCCAGTCTGGGTTNAGTCTGGGTTATGTTTTTTTTCTTTTATTTTTCTCTACAGATTTGTATCTGGCCACAAAACTGGTAATTAATAAAAATGAACTTGAGATACTGAATTTTAACCTCATCAGAAGTCAGCAGAAAAACAACTTGCCACTTCAGTTCTACTTCACTCTCCAAAGAAAATCAAGATAAAATATTAGCAACAGAAAGCAGCTGTAGGCATCAGGGTGCATTTAGCTACTGCAGCTGGAGGAGCCAAATTCTGCTCTCTGAGGCACAGGCTGAGTTTTTGTCTTCTTCCCCTGCAGCTCCATTCTGCCCACCGCGTGCAGCCGTCACATCCATCAGTAGGTGCTAACCTCATTACCCAGGGCATCCGTGGCCCACACATAGCAGAGTTGTGGTCCTACTGGAGAAATACCCATTATCCAATGAAACAGCTCCTCAGATTTCTCCTGAAGCTTGTATTGCCAAAGAGAGGAATGTGGAGTTGTGCTCCATCATGAACTGGATATTTCCTGATGATCACTGTCACCAGCCAAAGAGCATCAGCAGTGTCGACTCAGTTACATAAACACCTTTTTATGTATGCAGAGGGCAATGGCTCATTTGTCTAATTTTATCTTCAAGCAATAAATTGAAGAACAGTTACTTTAGGCTGTTCCGCTCACCACGGATTTATAGATGTGACAGCTGAACTTCAAAATTAACAGAGGAGATTTTATTTTCTTCGTTACTACTTGAATAACTCTCAAGTCTTTTAGTATCATAATTAGTAGAAGGGAAGTAGACAAAATATAATTTGTCAATAGAAAAGGAGAAGATTTAGAGTGAATGTCTGATAATCATCCATGGAAATATTTTATGGGCTGATAATTAAGAGTCTATAACAGAGCTTTTTCACTGAAAACAGGGAATACAGAAGTTATGTATAAGCACTTAAACATCTTGGACAATGAAATCAGCTGATTTATCCATCCGATTTATCCTAGATAAGGAGAAAATGCATTTCTGAGTCATTTGTGAGGCCCGGTGCATCCACTTTCCTTGTCTTCATTGCAGAGCCTCGGGCAGGTGATGGCTTCAGGGAGCATGGGGACTGAGCTGGAAGCTCGGACACCTTGTCCTGCCTTCCATAGTGACAAAAGAAAAGCCAGAAAAACTTCTGCTTTGTACATGGCCCTGGTACAGAGGTGTAAAACTGCTGCAAGTGAAGCATTTCCAGTACTTGATTCTTCTTTTGTTATTTCTAGTGCCATGGGAACTATCAGCATCCAGCTGCTCTTTCTGCCACCACAGACATCATCCTCCAGGCTGACAAAAAGCAGAGGGAAGTGCCAATCTCCTGCCCAATAAAAACACACACTTCTGCAAACATGACATGAAAAGAAACTCGAATGGGGAAGAGAAGGTTTAGGGACAATCTAGTTGAGGGGAAGGAAAACTAACCTGCTTGCTTTCTATAGCCAGTAGCACATACATTCCTGAAACAAAATGGCAATGACTGAAGAACGTCATGGAACAAAAACGCACCTTTAATCTGAGCCAGCTCCTGTGAGAAATTATTTTTAAAAGTTCTTGGTAATTTCTGTTTTTCTTTGCACGTGTGGCTGCTGTGCAGATGCTCAAGGAGAAAGAATACATTATGCCCGTAAAGCACCTAGCACATTAAGCTATATTCAAAGCAAATAATAAACATTCACAGTAAACCTGAAGAAGCACTACTTGATAAATTATAGCCTAAGGCTATTTGTACTATAGAAAACTTCTTTCGGAGCCTGAGAAAGCCATTTCTCTCTGCAGGAGGGATGCTCTGTGCCAGGCAGTTCCGAACCAAATGTCCCCAGAGCTGTCAGCACAGCCCCTGGAAGAGCGAACCCCAGGACGAGGGGTTACACAGGAGGTGCAGAGCCTGTGTGTCACCCCTGGGCCCCGAGTACAGCGGGGAGTGGGGAAAGGGGACTGCAAGAGCACCTTCATCGTCCAAGGCTCTGACATCCAGCAAGCAAGTTAGAGAGAACTGGGGCTATTTCCCTTAACTCAAGGATCTGCTGAGGACTGAAGTTGCCTGAGGTCAGGATGAGCTATGCAAAAGGCAGTTTTAACCTAGCCTGTCTCTTTCCTCAGGTCTACCACATGTGTTTAATTTAATCAGGTCTGTAGGATTTGGCCCTTCAAAAATAAATGGTTTGAAGACAGTCGTTTTTGCCTAGGCACATTTGTAAGAAATAATTTTCCTCAAAGAATCATTAAAAAGAAAAGCATCAAAGTTAGTTGCAGAAATACCAATATATTTGGCTTGGTCTTCAGCATAATCTGAATGTCTTCAAAAAAAAATATGCCAATTCACAGTGCTGAGAAACTGCTCCGTTATGCTTAAACTCTGCTCAACATCTTGACATGCTCTGGTAGTTTAGTGTTTATTATCTTACATTGAAAAGACTAAAATACACATTTTTCATCTGCTGTCAGCAAACTGCATTTGATTTCTCATTGGCTAAAAATATCAGCTGTGGCTGGCCACAGAAAAGTTGTCCAGCTGCTTGGAGCCCATTTAAATATGAATTGAAACAAGAGTGTTTCATGGAAATTTGGACGCTCCTAGCTCTCACTGGCTTTGTCTGCCTGTAGATTGTTTGTCCCTCCTTTCAGTTCAATAGCTTCTTTCAAATTGTAACAAACAAGTATGCTGGGGAATACCATGAAACAGCTCCAAAGATGTAGTGCTCTTTTATATTCCCGGGCATGTCACTTGCTAACAACCTGAACGCCTGCTCCTGCAAACTGGAACAAGGGCGAGAACTGACAAAAATTCCCGCTCCTGAGGAAACAAGCAAACAAACCAACCCACCCCTCCAAACAAAGAGCAAAAAATATTTCCTCAATTAGGCGGTTGAAAAAATGGCCAGAACCTGGCAACCCTTATTCATGTGTGGGCCTTGCTTCCCTCGCGCGTCTGGCTCATTTCAAATGGTTTCTGTCAAGAATAATGGCCAAGAATTGGTTCTTGATCTTCCATGAGAAAAATAAGGTACAAAGTAAAGGGGACTTTAAAGGGGACAAAAAGGTTGTACCAGTATAAAATAACGAAGATTTCATAGCAGACCTTCTTGACTTGGATAAGATTAGTTGCACATTAGAATAAATTTCCAAACTGGGCACTAGAACTTCTTTTAAAGCTTGGATTTTCAAGGATATGTATATTTCTTATAAATTTTACTAAAACAAAATTAAAGTCTAAGTTCAGGTGCCTAATATATTGCCAGATTTGACTGAATTGCACTCTCTGGAAATCAGCAGCAGTGCAGTGGAATTATTACTATTATTACTATTATTAACATTATTGTTTTTCTAGCAATCCACTATGTTTCTGCTTGATTTACTTGGGGGAAAAACGAAACTGCAGATACAACATGAACTTTTGGATATTTTTAAAAATTGGCTGATATCATAAAAGAGCAAATTCTCACACTTTTTTTCCCCAGAATTCCTCTGTCTACTGCTAACTGTCAGGGCAGGTTATCCCAGACACAGACCTGACCTTTGTGATCCAGAATTTCTCCCTTTCCTGATGTATCTACATGGAAAACAGTTTTCTCTAATGAAATCAGAAAATGGCAATGGCAATTCCTGCATGTCCAGAGCATGTTTCTGGCCTTTTTCCTCTCCCTGATGGTCATGGACTCTCAGTATGGGGAGCCTTATTTCTTAAATGTCATCACTTTTGTCACTTTAAGTTCTATTAAGATAGGCTATTGACTTTATGTATAATTAATAGCTTCCAAAGTCCTACATATTTACACGTGATAAATCTTGGTGCTGGGAAACCAACAAATTTCTGTTGTTTATTGCCCTCCCCTCTTCCCCACCCAGGAGTAACAGAAGTCACTTGAACTAAAGCCCTACAGCTTCTTCCATAAACATGTCTGGATGTTTCTCACTTAGGTCGACGTGACAATTATTAGAACTGGCACATATAAACACAAAAAGCAAGAGGCATTAACAGGTCTATTCACTAAGGGTTCTGCACCCTTTCCACAAAAAAAAAAAAAAGAAAAAGAAAAAAAACCTTAAATAATAGTAACATGCCTAAATTGTGTAAATGTCAAGGTTTTCTTATTCATTAATTCCCCTCTCCTTGATGTGCAGCACTCCCAACTCTGTCTATGCTCAATGGAGAAGTGCTGGACTGAGAAAAGGCGAGTCATCCTGGCACATTCTCTGTCTCACAAAGGATGCAGACTTGGACTATGATCCAAAAATGCACTTATGTGCATTGCACCTACGAAGGAGCATTTGTCTGGAGCTCGTTTCCCTTCGCTCTCGTGGGGACTGACAGCAATAGCATTCAGCAGACAGGCCTGGGAACAGCTTCACAACGTCCCTCTGCTGCCCCACACCCCCAGACCACTGTTTCTGAATGAGAGGCACAGAAAAGAGTGGAGAGAAAAGTTCCTTTTTCCCACCTTCAGACTGTGCCAGAGAGCTTCTCCCCCCGAGAACGAGGGTCATCCTGGAGCACGGTAGGGACTGGAGACTCAGTGGTGTCACCCCACCACCAGTAAGGTCTATTCTTGCAGGAGTAACAGCATCCCCCAAGAAATGACCATGGGCCTGTCCTGTAACACACCTCTAAGAGCAGGTATGGTTCCCCACCACCACTGCAGGCCACGTCCAGGCTCCTCTCTGGCACAGCGAGGTGCTCCCAGGACTCCAGCTTGGACCAGAAGACCCTGCCGCTGGCTGTGACCTGGCAGGCTGCCGGCTTGCAGCATCGGTGGGGATGGGGGGGTCCTCTTCTTTTACAGGGGGCTGCTGAGCTCTTTCTTCCATGCACTGTAAGGGAACATTTTATTTGTGAATGGTCTCTTTCTTCAGTGGAATACAGTTTCTATTGGAAAAATAATCTCTTTATGTACTGAAAAATACCTAATGCTTTCAATCCCCCAAACAATTCCTTATAGACTCTATAGAAACAAAATCCCCTCTGTGCTTGATGCTCCCTGCACATCTTGAGCTTAAATTTGCCCAGAATGGCTGTCATGATTTCATCGTGCTTGTATGACCAACTCGGCTTCAGCAAAAGAGCGGGGAAAGAAAGAAAAGGACGGAACCTAGCGCAGGTTTCAGCGCACAAAACCAACCCCACCTCTGTCACGGTACGAACTTGCTTTCTTCCTCCCGACTTCCCCCCAGTCACGTAACTGGCACGTGACGCGTGGCACAGATGGCGCGCGGTGGCACGCAGAGAGCGTGCCAGCTGTCTGGCGCGGGGACACAGGTGCTGATGCTCGCCTTCGCTGCTAACTGGAAGCCAGACCTCCAGGAGCCAGCCTCGAAGAAAAGACAAGGGACGTCGTCCACAGCTCCAGCTCTCGGTTTTCAGATCAAGTGATGCACATGCATAGAATAAAGGATTGCAAGGCTAAATTATCTCCTGAAAGATGCTCTGTGTTATGCTTAAGCTTGATGCAATAAGGTATAAGAATTTCATTGAAGTAAACAGACAACATATGATTACAGCCTTTTTTTATGCACACAAAACATACATTCATCCTAAGACAAATTGAGGATAAAGCTCGAATTATTCAGACTCTAACTGCAGCCTGAATATATAACATATCTCAAATGACAAAGACAAGTGACCACATGTACCCTTTATAGGAGTGAAATATAGAAATAGGCAAGAGAAAATCCCAGATTCATCACCCCTTTGAGTTCGCATCATCCCAATTATACCGTGATTTTAAAGTTAGTGATGTTTATTTTCAAATCCATACCTCTATAGATTGGAAGTAAGTCACTGCGGAGTGTATATATCAGGTGAGTGACAGGAATGATGACATCAATAACCAACTACCATCCATGATGTAATGCCAGTATTACAGTTTCCCATTTTCCTTCGGCACGGGAAAGCTCTATTGACAGCTGTTCTGAAATGCTGTGCTGCCGGGATGTCAAACATGCTCATTGATTAGTTATAGAGAGTTATGGAAAAGCCCTTCCACCATTCATCAGCGGTATCTATTAGCAGCCCGGTCCTTGGCTTTGGACAGCTTGAGACAGCCCCATCTCTGCAGGAGGAAGAAAAACAGGAGTTGAGGACGACCACCAGCTGGAGGCCAGGCGAGGCATCGTGTCCCAGCCTCCTGCAGGCTGGGGGTTTTGTGCTCTGGTGGCTCAGCTCTGCCAAATGCAAGGAGCAGGGGTCAGAGGAGGCACACGAGAAAAAAAATGGGCTAGTAATGGCAGTTTTACAGCAAATTATCATCAAAGATGAGCAGCCACAAANAAAAAAAAAAAAGGTGGGGGAGAATATGGGAAACGGGATGCAGATAAAGTGGCCTGATTCTTCTTACATGGCCCATAAATATCTGGATGTCAGCTGAGCTGCAAGGAGACTCTAGGGTTTCCCTGGGGTTATGAGATTTTGCTTGGCTTCCCTGGAAGTTCTGCCTTTCAATCAAAAATTGGTGTTTCTGCCTTGTTTCAGCCTCCATCCTTAGAATTGCTTCCTCATGCAAAGATCTGACTTTTAGAAGAACAAAGTAGCCAAAGTTACAGCAGCAGGTACTAAGGGTACTATAGCAAGACCATACTCTTTTAATTTGTCAGGCAGCTGATTTGTTCCAGGCTGTTAACCTGTTCAAGACTGAATATGTGTCTGGATAGATACATTGAACAATTCAGGCAATCCCAAGAACTAATCTAAGAAAAAACAGTGCTGTGAAGTGTGGCTCTCTACCCTCAGTTAGCAAATCTCACTTCACCTGAGCCGGTGTGTGGAGGTGAGGGAGCTCTGGGCCCATCCCGTCTGGTCCTTGCAAGGCTGAACAAGGCGATACTCCACCGCCTGAGGCTGGAGCTCTGCAACAAAGCCACCAATGCCACCACGAGAAGGACTTAACTGAGTATTTTCTAAATTAGATTTCTGGGGGTCAGTAATCAGTCCTCACATCACAGAACCTGACGAGAATAAAGGTGCCAGAGATTCACTGTCATGTGCCACCCAGACACAACAGCATTAATAGCAAGCAACAGCAGCAGCATGCCTCTGACTTGCAGCATTGCTGCGGTAGAAGACCAAAACACGGCCTGATCAAGTGTTTCATGTAGTCTCTCTTGGCTGCTCGATGCAATACCTCCTTTGTTTTGCTCCTAGCAGAGCTATTTATATCGCACACTGAACTGAAAGGCAAGCTTCCAAAGGTTTGCATTTTAGGGTTAGTTTGGGCAAGTAACCAAAACCTCTGGATGCTAAACTCTCCAAACCACCAGGGTTTGCAGAATTAGGCTAGAAATCACACACAAATGGGCTTTCTCCAAAATAATTTTTGCACTCCATTTGTAACTGAACCACTCTCTTGACATGTTTTTATATTTTCCTATCAAGATCTAACCAGGATATGAAAGCATTGAATTCTGAGTAAGAAAAAAAAATATAAGTAAACACTGCCTAACTTGCCTGGAAATACGATGCAAGAAATGACATTTCCTTACATTGCAGTGGAGGGAATCTGTCCTTCACTCAGGATTACAGCGTTGAGTCTGGTGGAAAGGTATCAAAATAGATTTAATTTTAATTAAAAAGATTAGAGAAGTATTAATATAGGGAGGGTATCCTCCTGGAAAGAAGAGAAGAGGGAGTCAAGCCAAAAAAAATCATCAGGGCTGTTTTGTTCTGGGAGCTCTTGGGCTCTGCAAGCCCAGAGGTGCTCTGAGGTCCCCATGGGTCACAGCAGGTCCTGCCCCTACAGAGGAGCACTTGGCATGGACATCAGAGGGGCCTGAGCTCACGTTCCCAGCTTATTTTGGGCTTGAAGACCTGATGCTCCACTTGGACCAATCCATCTTCATAGACGGAGCGGGGAGAGTGATTTTGCCAGCAGGGACCAGGTCCTCTAACGCTCAACCGCGCAGCGCTCTTGAATTCAGTGCCATGGGCCACACGTGCCAAGTGACCACCAAGCCAACTTGCAGGCAGGCGCTAGCAGCCCAGCGTTGCGGTGGGCACGTGCCCAGGAGCTCCGGCTGCTTCCAGGAAACACCGCGCTGCTTCCCTGGCCACGCAGAGCCGCTGCCGCAGCCCGCTCCTGGCGCTGCAGGGCCGGCCAGCGCTGCCCGCTGGGCGCGTCCCAAGCACAGCCAGCCCATTCACGTTCCTTTCGTAATATTCTTCTCTTCCGTACAGAAAGGTGTGGGACGGTGGCGGTATTCAGGAGGTGTGTTTGAGGGCATAGGAGCACATTGCTTTTGCCATTCTGCCCCCTTTGCAGATGTTCAAGACAGAAATTAGGGCAAGCAGCCTTCTGGAAAGCAAAAATCCTTTAAAAATAAACAGGTTAAAATATTATTCAAGCTTTATAATTCTGAAGTGTCTACCTATTTTTGGAAAGAAAAGCTACAAACTATATTATAAAAGAAAAAGTCATTCCAAGAATTTTTTTTTCAATTAAAACAAAGTACATGGAAACTATTGTGACTTTCTCTGCTAAGGTTTCTCAAATTGGGATATTCATTGAAACAAACCCTTTCCTGTGCACCATTCCCTTTTGAATGAATCAGCATTTTCCCCAAGCAGAGGTTTCATTAAATATTTGTCAGTCAGATTTAACCTGAAACACCATGAAGACCTACCATACAGCGACTGTAGATGCTGATGCATCTGTATATCCAGCGATGTCCTTTCAGCCAGCAATTTGCCCAGCAGGCAGCTGTAATCCAGTTGTCAGTTTTTTCTCCCACCAGTGTCTTTCACGCTTGTGCCTCATCCCACAAAACCCCTCCTTTTCTGTCTGTTATGAAGACCTAGATGCAAGAATTATGAGTTGCAACTCTTAGACAAGATACAGATGTACATGTTAGGCCACTGCACCTGTCCTCCTTATGAAAGATGAAGCCCCATGATATAGTTAAAATTTCAAGTGAAAGACAAAATGCCTCATGTCTTTTTAAATAATAGATACAACCAAAGCAATTTCCAGTGATACAGAATTGTGTTACTTTTTAATCAAACTCTCTTATTTTAAATTACAGATGATCTGTGCTATCCCAATATGTCACGTCGAAATGCAGCAATTCTGCAAGAGCACGTATTTTTAAAAAGCCCTGAGAAACATCTTGTAATATTAATGCAGTAATGCTGTCTTTTTAAAGTTGCCCTGACTGCGTATTTTAAAGCATTATTTCCAATGCCCTTGCTAGCTAATTTGTAAAACAAATCCGCAGTCCCGAACAAATCCGAAGGTGGACATATGTGTCCTTGTCTAGTTACTAATGTCCACTATTCCCGTGTATTACAGTGGTTTATCAGCTTGCTCCTTTAAAGAATTTGACAGGAGTTTTTTGCCTTTGGCAATCCAGTTGCAGTCTCATTCTACATCTGTTTTGATTGTCAACCTAATTCTGAGAGCAGTCAAAAACCTAGTCAGATCTCCCATGAATATCTTGGCAGGTTATGGCTTATTTAGGCTACAAGTAGCTCTCCTGGAACAGCATCCAAATATACTGCAGATTGACTTGCACAAATATAAATCCCTCAGTGTTTACAATACCTTCCCGCAACAATTACTAAAATGCCTCATTGAGCAAGGATGCAAAGAGCAGCCTGCAGCACCCCCAGCCCATGCCCCGCACGCTGCCGGGCAGCGTCCCGGCCGCGGGCGAGCCCCACCGCACGCGGGCTGCGCGCTGCTCCAGCTGCAACGGCAGCAGCAAGGTGAAGCGCGGGAGCTCTTCGGGGAGGGGAGAGCAAATTAAAGCTCACTGCAGGAAAGTTGTGCCCCTGGCACTCTGCTCATGCAACAGCTGCAGATACAACAACTATCATCTGACATTCTGACATATACGTTGAGCAAAGCAGCAAGCGAGCCAATGCCTACACAATATCGCGCAGGGCTCCAAGTCCCAGCCTTGAGCAAAACAGGTGTATGACATCCTGTTGCTAGTCTTCAGAGGTTATGGGTACGAGGAGAGACATCTGAGAGAGGAGCAGATGAAAATAACAAAGAAGGTTAAGGCTCGGGTTGACAAGCTCATTGATAATATTTTAGATGGAACAGACCTGCACGTTGACTACAAATTGCTCCTAATGTCTCTTGTAGACTGCAGGCCACAGTCAAAGTGAAAATGGGCTCATTCATTATTTGAGGCAAGCAAATTTCTGCGAAGAGGAACCACCGTGACCCAGAAGACTCCAGATGTCCTCCGGGGCCTGGGCTGCAAAGCTGTTTTGGTGCCAAAACAACGGCGTTATGTTGTATGGCCGCGGCTGGTGCACTTAGATGGAAATAAACTGGGGCGGTGAAATCCTTCAGCAAATATTTTTGAATTTGGTGGAAAATCCTGTTGCAGCATTTTGCTTTTTAATGTTCTGAGACTAATTGATTATCTAATAGAAGGCAAGTGCATTGCCAGGAAAGGCATTTCTCTCATGTCAGCATCCAGTGTATGGCTCTTTCTGAAATTTAACAGGAAAGAAATGTATTTTAAAGAAGAATTTTAAACCAAATCTTCAAAATCTTTCTGTTATGCACATTGTGGCCCAGAAACAGAACATCAACTGCTATTCCTCGAAGTTCATTGCTTCAAGTCACATAGCTCCCTAGGCTAATCAGCCTTCACTAAGTTGCCTTATTTGGGGGAAAGAAAACACATATTAAAGTGAGGCCATGTCTACATAAAAGATGCTCGGAAGAGCACTGCTGGATATTAAAGTTAGCATCTGCTATTGTCTGGTTAACAATTGGCAATTACCATTAGTTTCCACTGTGGCTGATGGAGTCACAGATGGCTGATTGAGTCAAGTAAGTGCACTTATTCCTATTCAGGGGTATGGTATAGCAGGAAAATAGTTACGCTAACATCATATACAAACCAGACAAAAAGTCACGAGGCATCAGTTTCAGCTTGTCTGGGGTGTTTGAGACCCATGCATTTTAATCCCCAAAGATGCTGTGAAGAAAGACTGTAAAAACTCAACAACTAGCTATCAGACTGTGGTGAGAGGTTTAATACAGCACAGCGAAATTTGGGGCGACCTGTAGAGGTACTACTATCATCACAGGTAAAGCTGCTGGGAAAAATTTAGGTCATTTCTTTTATTTTTTAATAAAATTGGCTTGCTCTGTAATATATTAAAAATATTTTGGGAATCATAATATATCATCTTCAGTGGAAAATGTTAGCCACTTGGTTTGTGTGCCCTTAATTAGAGATTTAATAAGTAGACAACTGTTTAAACACAGCCATTTTGCCCATGAATACCATATACCATGGTTTGATTTAATACTTATAGCTACTACTATATCGTG